>JAQIUQ010000247.1:2500-547969 GCA_030378365.1 Hybognathus amarus | reverse complement strand
GAATCACTAAGTGCTTAAAACCACAAGTCCAGGCTGGATAAGTATATAACTTGTAATATAAGTATCATAAGTTCACTCTGTATAACTGCAGTACAAAATAAAACTTAGATGTAACTAGTTGTGAACTATATACCATACCTATACCATACTATACTATATGATACCATACTATACTATACTTTTATATACAAAAAATGGGCTAATTTTGTCCCAATAAAAGATTACTTACTACTAGTACTACGATTCTTAGTATACTTTGCATACTAAGTATACTAAGATCTATAGTACCAGTAGCAAAACTTGTAAGTAATACTTATTGGGACAAAATTGGCCCAATTTTTTGTATATAAAGTATAGTATAGATAGTATAGTATAGTATAGCATAGTATAGTATAGTATAGTATAGTATAGTATAGTATAGTATAGTTCACAACTAGTTTACATCTAAGTTTTATTTTGTACTGCAGTTATACTACAAGTGAACTTATAGATATACTTGCTCAGTTTACAAAGTTATCGATGACTTCTTAGCCTGGATCTTGTAGTTTAAGCACTTACTACTGCGCGAAGTTCCACCCCAAAAGCTGACCTGTTACCATGAGAACTTGAGCATGTTTGGTTGAAAAAGATAGGTGGGTGTCAAACATTTGCTGGATTTATTACCTCGGAGAGCCCATTTCATGTGAAAGTTATTTAATGCGGTTACAAGAGTAAACAAGTCCAAAGCCAAGTACACTTAAACTTTCAGTATTCAGAAAGAAACATTGTTTTCATTGAACACATGTTCTTCTTTAGCACCGACTCAAATGACTAAGTACAAAGTGAATATACTTTACACTTTTTCTGTACACTTGTCGGTATCAGCCAAGTATACTTAAGTATCATTTTGTTAAGTATATATCTGAAAAGTATATTGAAAGAAGACTGAAAGCACACTCTCTTATTTTCAAGTCTAAAAAAGTATTCTAATAGCACACTTGAAATAAACTTACTTTTTTATGTAAAGGTAGTGCTGCTTTTAATAGTCCAGTGGCAGAACTTCAGACCAGCATGTCGGGTGTTCTAGTGTTCTAATCCCACTCCAGTAGTTTTTATTTTCCTCATTAAAACCAATTAGATTTAATCTTGTATCATCTTCCCTATGGTTGTCAAGCAGGGAAATGTTTAAATGCATTTTACTTTGTGATTTTACCGATACGAATAGAGATATCTCTCGAAAGATTCCAGCGTGTGTCTGTGAAAATATGTTTCTTGTGGCAGCGCGAGCCACAAGAGAATACTTTATCAGAACCACTGATCGCAGTTAACGAGTATTTTGATCACTTATTTTAGAAAAAAAAACAATACATTTAATCGTGCTATATTGCCTCTTATTTAACAAATAAATGCTCTGCTAGTTAACTGGATGTTTTATTTATTTGTATTGTACATCGTGCTGCGAATGTTATTTAGAAGTGCTGGGGACAATATTGACCCATGGCAAAAGTGATGGGGAAACAACTTGACATACTAAGACAACACAACCTGTCATAAATATGTCATAAACATGACATAACAGATTCATTATCAAACTTAAGTGTTAACATTACATGAAACTGTCAGGTGGTTGGTTTTGACATTGGCTGTCACTGAAGCCATTATAACATTTTAATGACAAATTCAATGTGTACCACTGTAGTTCATGGTGAAAAACATGACATCCTGTGACAATGGCCTCATGGACAGCCAATGCCAAAGCCAACCACATGACAGTTTAACTTAATTCAATGACAAGTTGCTCACTGAAAAAGTCACTGATGTATTGGTTTATGTCAAGATGTCATAACAAAGACATCTCAAACAATGTCATGTTTGCATTAAAAATGTAATTGAGCGTAAGACACTTAATGACAGTTGTTATAAACATGCATAAACCCTATTTCATATTCATGACATGTCATGTATGTAAAGTAACGAATTACAAATACTCACGTTACTGTAATTAAGTAGTTTTTTTTCAGAAATTGTACTTTTTTGAGTAAGTTTAAAATTGTGTAATTTTACTTTTACTTGAGTACATTTTAAGTGATGTATCGGTACTTTTTCTCCGCTATTTTCCTTCTGTTTGTGGCCGTTGCCGTTACATGCTTGTTTTTATTTTATTTTTATCCATCATCGTGATTGGATCGAGTAATCGGTCTTGTGACTGTCATCAATTCAAATTAAGCATAGAAAACTTTAACCGCCTATTTCTGCTGTTACTCGTGACTGCTGTGGAAGTGCATTCATCACGCATCAATCCAGATATCAGCGTCTTCCTCTAATATGCTAAGGTACATTTCACATTTCTGCTTAATATGATATTTATTTGCCTGGCCTGTCTACAGGGCATTTGATCTGAGGTTGGGGTATTGCGTAGACGAGTTCAAAATGCGGTGAATTCCCGCTCCCATTTACTTCACAATCACATTATAGAGAGACGCGTGTCACGATCTCTGTGCACTGCCGGCGTTTCTGCGCTCGCCATGCCGCCAGATTCACAATCAGTGCACCAGGTCGTTAACTTGAACTGCATTTCTTAATAAGAAATTAGCACAGCTCGTTAATAAAACAACGTCTTTTGATTGATCCATTATACGATCCGTCTTCATTTGGCAAGTGCACTTCCCTTTTTGATGCTGCTGATAAAACAGCTTTGCCGAGACTTCAGAGACAAAGTGTGTGTGTTTGTTTGTTTCTTTTGTAAAAGTTTCCTGGATATAACTTCCCTATTTAATGCACATTTTTCCTTACAATTATATTATCAGCATTACAATGTGAGTAAATGTAGCCGTGTAAAATGTAAGGGATGATGCCACCCTTTAGAACATTTACGTTTAAATTGTTACATTTAATAGCATAGAATAAAAGTGTGTAATTAGTGTTAGCTCACTATCTTAGCCTTTTCAGTGCATTAGTTGAGCTAATATGATAACATTAGTGATTCTCATTCATCAAAACACTGGTACCGTTTTGAGAGAAATTTGGTATTTTTTAATCTCATTTAACCCATCTCTTGGTGTGTGATGCTGAACTATCATATGAGTTTCTAAATTGAATTCTTTGCACAGTTATGAATATTGATATTCATGTGCAACAATAGCATGCTCAGACCCAGTGGCTTTTCGCCTAATTTTAATGATTTCCCTCAACAATATGTATTTAATGGTGATGAGTGTACTGATTTGATGTAAAGATAAACACATTAAAATCATGAACTCAAATTTTGTGGAAAAAAAAGAAAAAGTGTCAGCCTACTGTTGTAACAGTGCACAGGCTGAAGCAGACCTTTCAGGCTATAGCCTAACGGCTAATAAGCCTTATGCCAAAATTATTATTAAAACTGAATTGTCTGTTATTAAATAGGAAAACTAAATAATTGTGCAGATGATTTGCTTCACAAGTGAAACCCGACATTATACATTAAGGCCCGGCCGAAGTATTTCTATTGCATTAACGATGACAAATCACTCACTCCTTTAATGCTGCCTTCAACCAGACTGAATATCCATTTGCAATTCATTTTTCCGTCAAGAGCGAAATTGACACGCTAAAAAACAAAAGCTTTTAGTTTTTAGTTTTTTTTTTCAATTCCACTTCCACAATGTATTTTTAATGTTTTATTATAAGACATTTTATATCAAGATTTTGCTTTAGTATAATTTTTGGACAGATTAAGGCCGATTTCAGATTGCGGACAACAGCTTAGATTTTGAGTATCCCCAATTTTTTTGGACTTTTGGTCAACCCTATGCCGTGTATATGGTACTCATTTTTCGCATGTCATATGATACGCACTTTTTGCCTACGATACCACAATTCCCCATCCCCTCCCCCCTAAACCTACCCCTAGGGTTTCTTAGTGCGTAGCATATGAGTTGAAAAACATGTTTGGCGTATAAATGCCACGAGAAATGACATTGTGGTATTGACATGCATTTCATGAGACTGTGTTGTAATGGGCTACATATTGAACACCACACTAATCAAAATATTGAGGCAACATGTCCCCTGATGGACTCACGGTGGTTCTGTCTGTCTGTGCTGGTTAGTTTTTTTTTTAGCATTTAGTATTTAGCATGATTTTTCCCTTCTGTCCATGGCTCTTCAGGAAGAGGAACACTTTTTTAGGGCATTCAGTCAATGTGTTTTAATTGGAAGTGTTTTATCGTGTCTTGCCCATAAAGGACTCTGATGATTGAAAATGGATTTTATTAATTACTATCACAATATACATTAGGTGTGATTCCAATGCTGAGTTACAATTTTATTGTAAAGTATAATTAGACATTTACATTTTATCAGAACCAAGTAAACAATTATTTAAGTCAGTGGCTCTTGGAATAAAGATTATTTCAAATCCTTAAGGCCAAATACAAGTATGTTTCTTGAGCATCTGTATCCGACTCACAAAATGTTGTTTAGTTTAATTGGCTCATTTTTGTTTTTTACAATGTTACCTAGCACCCCAGCCAAGTGAGTTTTACTGTCTCACAGCTTTGACAAGGGGCCCAGTCTGCTCAGCCCATTTAAGTCTTTGTTCAGTTGTCTTTCTTTTATTCTGTACAAAAGACCCTAAACATTTCAGCTTTTACTGTCATGAGAAAAGTGGAGACTATAGTGTGAAGGACACTTAAACAGATGATTAAGGCAGTCCAGTCTGGATGACGGTTTTCTTACTTGGACACTTGCCTATCAACATTTCTGCACTTGGATATACACATGTAACGATATCTATTGCTTGGATGATGATAAAGCTACATGATAGTCTGACAATCTTTACATGTAAAATCTCATGGACAACAAACATGAACAGAAGTCTGGAAGATGTAAACCAGAGGTGCTGTCGTCGATAATCTCAAACAGCCAGATCACTGCTTTTAAAAGTATGTATGACAACTCCATGTATTTATTTATAATGTATTGGTGTTTTTACTTTTTCTTTAATAATGCACCAAACTGGATATAAAAAGTTTATCGCTGTATGTAAATGTATATCATATTACAGTTTGTAACATTTGTTTTTGCTGTCTGAAAGAGACATAACTTCAGTGAGACTGAGACAATAACTCAGTTAGTTGTCAAAGTGTCAAGAAACTGCACTGATATATTTAAAAATGGTTGTGCTCAACATTTGACTTTAGTACATCTAATGGACGTGCATAATATGTCCTAATTGGTATTATTGAATTCATTATTTGTGATCCTTCAGTTGTTTGCTGTGCTGTAGAATGTATTAACAAAAAGAGCTTCATTATATTTTATATTAATATATATAATATAGCCTATAATATAACCTATATATATATATATATATATATATATATATATATATATATATATATATATATATAGGCCTATATATATTTATACAAAAGCTATTCTGTCCTTTTAATTGTTTTCCTTTTAAATGTTGTTACACTTTATTTAAAGTAGGGATGCACCGATACCACTTTTTGGAAACGAGTACGAGTACGAGTACTTGCATTTTAGTACTCGCCGATACTCAATACTAGTACTTAATAAAAAAAAACATGATTTAAAATCAGTTTTAACCATTTTTCCAATTTATTTAATTATATTTTATATATATATATATATATATATATATATATATATATATATATATATATATATATATTCTTTTTTTCTTTCTTTTTTTCCAAATAGTTAAATAAAAATTAAAAATTAAATTCAATGACTATTATTTATGATGGTACATTTATGAAAGCATTGAAGGCTACATGCTGTTTATACGAAAATATTGATGATATTGAGAAATATTGCTTATAAAAAATCAAGAGAAAAAGCAACCTTATGCACACATTATTAGTAGTAGCAATTTTGATTAATAGAGACGTAGTTAAATCTATTGTACAGTAGCCTAATATAATTATTTCTGTCAATTTCTTACCAAACTTTTATTTTGACGGGTTGCCGTGAAGACCTTTGAGTTTCTGTGCGTGTCTGATACATAGACATTGGGCGTTTCTCAATGTCAAAGGGAAGTATCCTTGACATTGAGAAACACCTAGTAAAAGAAATGATATGACGATCGTTTTTCTCAAATGAAACGGTAAAATACCTACCGTTACTCATGAAGTGACTCTCGGAGATGAAATCATGAATCATGTCATCATATCGCTGAGGCAGCAGAGACGGAGGACAGCGCGAGCGTCACTCGAGCTTCAGTGTGTGTGAGAGGTAGCTAACGTTAAATGAAACCGCGCGTCTGCACTGTTCATTCACACAGAGACAAGCAGAACATGCAGATTTTATATTTAAACAGTCGTTTGGCAGTTTAATATACACAGACACACATCAGCAGCGCCGCCGGTCGCCATGTCTCAGCGCTTTCATGATGATGACGCAACTTCACGCCCTTCGTGCATGCATGTGCAAACGGAACTGGGTTTGATCAGGTATTCGGTACCACCGGGACTTGGTACCGTGACGTTTACATTTTTTTAGTACCGACTTGGTCCACGCGGCTGACAGGTCTCGCTCGCCTCGCCTTCTCCCGCTCTGAGCTTCAGCCGGGGCCTGGGGCGGGCACTCGGCGCCTGTGATTAACCCATTTCTCAGACCGTGGTTTTGGTCCCCGGTATCGGGGGACTTTTAACGAGTACGAGTACTTTAGAAAATGTGGTATCGAGGCCGATACCGGTATCGGTATCGGTGCATCCCTAATTTAAAGGTGTCCTTTTTTACAGTTATTAATTTAAGACCTTAAACCGCTTGTTAAAAAACACAACTTGATCGAACAGAATTAGTCAATTACAGGCCTATCTCAAATCTTTCTGTCAAAGATACTAGAAAAGGCTAGCCTGCATGCCAGCCCGAACTCCGCCCACAACATTTTTTGGACGGGAAGTTCGGTCTGGACTCGATCCATTGAGGAGTAATTATGATCAGGCAAACAATGTTCGCGCCAATCAAATTGCCAGGGCGGGCTTTATACGATGATGGACAGATTGATCTGAAAGTAATCATCACGTTATCGTTTCCCTCAGAGATGACTACAGCTGTCGCGTCTGTTGTAAAATAAATCGACAGCACATTCATTTTAATAGACAAACAGAAAACTGCAATCAAGGCATTTGTCGATCGGAAAGATATTTTGCCGTCCTTCCCACATGATTCGGGAAAAGTGTAACTTATCAGCTGGCTCCGATGGTCACGAAGAAGATGGGACATAATGAAAAGCCTATGGTCATTGTGGTTTCTGCTTTGGTCGCACTCATGGAGAAGTAAAGTAAAAGAAGCAACACTCGTTATTTAACTTCTAAAATAAGTAAGTTCTGTAGTTGAAAACTGCGCTATGCAAAGTAGCTGACTTACTGCGTTGCTCTGATTGGTTGTAGGTCTACCGACTATCCAATAGTCCCTCCCCTTCCGGTCGACCACCATGGGACCTTATTTCGGAAAAATATTGTATGGTAGTCAATGGCGAGAGATAACAAATATTTTGATTTCGTTTAAATTGATCCCTGAATTACACATATGATGTTTGTCAATTTAAAAGATACATTTTAAAGTCAAGAAAGTCGCAGTTTGATGTAAAACTGTTGAGATATAAGACTGTGAAAATACGTAATTACAAAGACTACAAACCCCAAAAGGCGCACATTTTCTCTCAATGAATGAAGCGAACTTTACTGAGGCTATGTCATTGTTTCTATAGTCTTCCGTTATAATCGTAACGTTACCGTCATGAGTGTGTTGTTCCAGACTGCACACACACACAGCAGCTGATCTTGCTCGTTGTTTCGCCTCCCGGGAGATGTAGTTCATTGAGGGTTTTTCACATAAAACTAAAAGTTACTCTTCTGTTTTATGACGAACTGCGACTTTCTTGGCTTTCATAATTATCTTTTAAATTGACAAACATCATATGTGTAATCCAGGACACAGTTCAGACGGAATAAAAAGATAAGTTATCTCTCGCCATTGACTACCATGCATTGTTTTTCCGAAATAAGGTCCCATGAACCGGAAGCGGAGGGGCGGGACTTAGGCTCTCTATTGAGTGCAGAGTTGTTGTTTTTTCCTGGTTCGGTTACGACACCGCCTCATAATCAAAGCTTAATGGAGCGGTATCAGACTCATATTCTCATTAGAATATGAGTATGACAGAAGTCAGGCTAAGAAAAGGCATTATCCTCACAACTATGTTCCTTTTTAGGAAGAAATGGTATCTGCAAGGAATTCCAGTCAGGATTTAGCATCTCATTAGACAGCTCTCTGACAGCTCTCATTAGAGTTACAAATTATTTGCTTTTATCATACAATCGTGGTTGTATATATTTCTATTAGTGTAACTAATATTCTTTTAATTATTGTTAGTGGAATGGCATTAGTGGAATGGCACTAGCATGGTTTAAATCATACTTATTGGACCATTATCAGTTTGTAGCAGTAAATGAAGTGAAGTCTTATCTTAAGTACAGTGGCGTACCACAAGGCTCAGTACTAGGACCATTTCTGTTCACTCTGCACATGCTACCATAAGGAGATATCATTAGGAAGCATGGCATTAGTTTACACTGTTATGCTGATGATACTCAGCTCTATATTTCTTCACACCCTGACGAAACTTACCAATTCACAAAATTAATGGAATGCATAGTTGATATAAAACTGGATGACTAGTAATTTCCTACTACCTTATTCTGAAAAAAAAAAAAAAAAAAAACGGAGATTTCTCATTATTGGACACATAACTTCCTCACGTAATAACCTAGAACACTTGATGGCTGCTCTGTCAAGTCTTCTTCATCGGTTAGGAACCTGAGTGTGCTCTTTGATATCAAACTTTCATTTGACAGTCACGTGTCTAGTATCTGTTATAAAAAGCATTTTTTCATCCTAAAAAATCTATCTAAATTACATCATATTCTCTCAATTATGAATGCAGAACAATTAGTTAATGCATTCATGATATCAAGACTAGATTATTGTAATGTTGAAACTTTAATCTAGAGCTGCTGTAAAGCCAAACAATCTCTGTTACTTCAATTTCCTTTTATCACTGTAAAACTTCTTCGAATGGGGGGGGGGGGGTAATCATTACTATCACACATAAAACTTGGTCATGGATCTTTATTCCAGGATATGTGATAAATGTTTTACCTAGTTTGAGGATGAATTTTTAAAGATTTCTAGAATAAATCAAAAGTGCTCCTATAGTACTACAGAGTCCTCCCAGCAAACACAGAATGTTCCCCTAACGTTCCCCTAACGTTCCCATATGGTTCCTACTTGTTTTTTGTTTTTTCGGGAACCAAATAAGAACGTTCTGGGAACGTTCCCTGTAGGTTATTTTTATGTTTAATTTTATAACCTAAGGAGAACATTCTGGGAACGTTCCCTGTAGGTTATTTTCTAGGTTCTCCTAAAAGTAAAGTTCCCAGAATGTTCCCCTAACCTTAAGGGAACGTTCTATTTACGTTAAGAAAACTTTCCTGGGGAACCAATAGGGAACGTTCTGTTTTGGGAACCAAAAACTAACGTTCCCAGAACCTAAAATTGTTTGCTGGGCTACATCTATTGGAGATTAATAAACCATTTTTAACAGAATTTCATAAATGGTAAAATGATGACTATAAGCCTCCTCGCCTACTCTAACTTGGGTGCATCTTCTTATCACACAGCAAAAGCTGAAGGAAGAGCGTGAGGCCAAGAGAGCACAGCTGGACAGCAGACATGACTATATTCTCAGCATTGTGTCCTCTTGTGTGGGTCTGGAGAAGGCTGAAGTTGAAGATGCAATACTGGAGGGCACACAGGTTAAGAATATTCCACAAACATACTTCAAGGTTTTGAAGATCACGTTTTTTTTCACATTTTATAGTCAGCATTTGTAAAGTGTAGTGATCACTTTTAGAATTTTCTAACAACATTATGTCTGGTCTTTCAGATCGAGCGGATGGAGCATTTCTTTGCTGTTGATGGCCTTTCTCACCTCATTTTATACTACCAAGACACAGAGCTTGGGGATACAGGTTAGCATAGCCTGCAAATCTCATGTCATATGTCATAATTCATCCCAAATGAAAAATAAAAAGTAATATTAAAAATAATCACCCTGCTGGCTCATTGAAATAAAGTGCCTCTACCTAGATGTTTGCAGAACTCCAAAAAACGAATAAAAAAACGGATTCTGCGTTATAAGAAGCCATATTTACGATCAACTGTTCCAGATAAAACTAAACTCAAGTTTTTAAGGCTACCCACTGGATATTTCACATTAAAAGTGTTGGAAAATATGTGAGAAGCAATGTAATGTTGTTTTGTAGAAATCTCGCCACAGGCACATTTTCCCAATGAACCAAAGAATGAAAGAAAATCCATTGTTGTTAGTTGTTTGTTTTTTATTGTCAATATTCTCAATGATGATTATCATTAGACTATATAACACTGCACCCAGACCAGACATGCAAAAACATTGCAGCAATGATCGGTTTGTCTTTGTGTCTTTGTTTGGTAGCTGTATCCTCCTCAGTGAGTCGCGGTAAGAAAGCGAAGGTCTTCGTGACTGAAGGCACAGATGTGGCCCTCACTGGCAGTTGTGTGTTTTTCACCCGGGCAAACACCTCCAAGCCTATCACATCAGAGAATATCCACAGGGTAAAGAGAAACAACAGAAAATGTCTGAAAAGCAGCCCCTAAGGTTTTCCCAGAAAAATCTCACCATCTGTTAACCATGTCAATAACCAGGTCTCTTCAGATAGTTCTTGCTTAAGTCATTAGTATAATTTAGTACATTCCATATGGGTAGACAGTGGATTCTTATGACTTTTTTAAAAGCATTATAGGCACAATACTTGTTGTTTTTTAACTAGAAATATTAGAGTAATGTTAGATCTAATGTTAGACTATCATCTAACATAAATTAAACCAGCATGAAAAGTAGCTAGTTTTAAAAACATCACATATCGGAACCACATGGTGATTTAAACAACGCATTCTCATCCTTTAGCGTCATATAGAATGTTATGTGACAAAACGGCGTTATATTACGCACATGGCACCCGTTCTCGTTAATATAACACGTCCTGTGAGGGCTAAGTTTAGGTGTGGGGTAGGGTCTGCGTGTCATATTCACGCTTAAGGATTTATAACGTCTTGGGTTCGCGTGTTATATTAACGATAAAGGGTGCCATGTGCGTTGTATAGCGCCGTTTTGTCATATAGCGTTTTATGTGACGTTAAAGGATGAGAACGGGCTCGATTTAAAATAATCCAGACTGTATTCAACAATTACCAATTTATTGTTATACAGTTGAAATGACAAAATCACACAGTAAATATGCCTTGAAGTTTTGTTTGCATGACAAACCTCATATGAAATTGACTATACAATATTTAACTGAACTTCTGACATTGACAACATTTTATTAAGGTTAATAAAACCTATTTTTTAGTACCATTTGCTGTTTGAAATGTTTTGCTTCAATTAGAGGCTTACTGTATATTTCATCAAAACAACAACAACAACAACAACAACAACAACACAAGTTTCTTGTGTATGTGTTTATCCTTTTGCCTCTGTTTGCTCTTATAGGATGTGAACTTCAACATGTTGGACACCACTGGTGTTGGTCTGCTGAAGAGCGTGGAGCAGCTGCTGTCAGAGATCTTCATCCCCACTCTGAGGAAGATGAACCATGGCTGGGGAGAGCTAGCAAGCCCGCAGGCTCAGGCTGTCAAACAAGACTTCATTAGCTCCCTGGACAGCTTTGTCTCCGTGTTAGCTGGGGCACAGGAGAGCCTCCAGGAAAAGGTCTCACAAATACAAAAGGACAAAGAGAGAGGCACACTTTTACAATAACATGAACACACTCATGGATTGCACACACTCCATTCTAGTTTTCTATTGATCCATGGTCTCTCGGAAATTAATTTGATGGTGGATTTGAGGATATATTGGAAATTTGATTTGAAACTCTTTTAAGCTTTCAGCCACCAAGATCCTTTTTCTGGATTTATAAGATCTTGGAATTTGGTGGAGAGAGGGGTAGATCATTTCAAAATAATGGGGTTCTTTCAACAGGATTTGTGATAACATGAGACTAATGTGACTTTATTTAGTTACTGCGATCTTTCGTCTTGGTGAACGTGATTTCACCAACAACATGTTCCTGGATCAACATCTTTGTTGATCCTGGAACAACATCCTAATCAACCAATCAGATTTGTGGGACAAGTTCATTTGTCAAGTTTAGGGTTAGGCTTCCACGTTAGTGTTATTCACCTATCACTTTCCCCTGATTAGGGATAGATTATGGATTATATTAGGGGTGGGGTAGTGATATGGTTAAAGGCCCATTCACACCAAGGGTGATAACAATAAAGATAACGATAAAGATATAGCAGTTCACACCACAACCATAACGACAATGACACAGATAACTGATATAATTGGAATCAGAACGATTTTATCCAGCTAATGAATGATAAAAACATTTTTTGGCAAAAAAATGGCAAATTATGCCATGATGGCAAAGCTGTATATTCGGCAGCCATTACTCTAGTCTTCAGTGTCATCAGAAATCATTCAAACATTCATTTAACATCCTGAAACATCTCCAGCTCAAAGTAACATCTGTGAAAACGGTTTGATATTCTAGATAAACCTCCAAGAATGTGAAACGTTTGACCTGAAGACGTTGAAAGGTCCTTCAGATTACACAGCTGTGGCCAATAGCACAGAGGCTCTGGAGAAGATTCGAAGCCTGCATGAAAACCTGGATCAAACAGATCGAAAAGGTTTTAAATGCATTTTAGTTTGTTGTATAGCATTTATTACATGCATTGGTTTTCTTGAAATTATGAAAGTTAGATCTTCTTCAAAGTTTTAAAACGTTCTTCAAAGTTCTTCAATGTCTTTTGCTCTAAAGGTCCTTGCAGAGAGTGACCAGCTAAGGAAAGAGGCAGATGACCTGGGCCCCCGTGCAGAGCTTGACCACTGGAAGAAACGCATGTCCCGTTTTAACTACCTGCTGGACCAATTGAAGAGCCCAGAGGTCAAAGCTGTGCTGGGGGTTCTCTATTATAGCCAAGTCCAAACTCATTAAGGTTAGTTGATGACAGTAGCTTGAACATGTATGTTGTCACATAAATGTAAAAAATTTGACATTTTTGGCTTTTGACATTGCGTCTACCTCCAACATACATGGCAGCCTTTAGTGTCAATATGAGACCCAGATATATTAGCCGAAGGTGCCTCCTAGTGGTCTAACCCTAACCCTCCCCCAGAACTAAACCTACCCATAACCGAACAAAGCTCTGTGCGTGTTATATTGACACTAAAAAGTGCCATGCGCGCTGGATTTAGAAGACATTTCAAAAGTGTCACTATATGACGCCCTGAGGATGAAAATGCGTTGGAAATTCTTAATTCTTTGTCTCTCCAGGTTTGGCGAGAACTAGACATCAGGATCACTGATGCAGCAAATGAGGCCAAAGACAATGTGAAGTACTTGTACAGCCTTGAGAAGTTCTGTGACCCACTGTACAACAGCAACCCTGTAAGGCTTGTTCTGCTACGGTTAATACATTTGTAAACATGCTTTCTAAACATGAAAACTGAAGAAAATGTCAAAATAGCTTACCTAACTATTAAAACAAATTGTTGTTTTATTTATTTATTCTTTTTTATGAGGAGTGTTTTTTTTTCTTTAAGGCAAAACTGAACAAAACAGGTTTAAACATGAAACCATAATTTTCGATTAGATCAATATAAAAATGCACTTTAAATAAACGACAAGGTTATAAAATGGGCCAACTAAGGTTGTATTCATGTGTGTTATACAGTAACTAGTTTACAAAGAGTTTATGATAAAGAGTTTATTACACTCTATGATATTAGCTGTGTTCTTGGTGCATCCTTATGTAGGTGTCCATGGTAGAAGCTATTCCTGGGCTCATAAATGCAATCCGTATGATCCATAGCATCTCTCGTTACTACAACACCTCAGAAAAGATCACCTCCCTTTTTGTCAAGGTAAGAGTGAGCTGACACCCAAGTTAATTTAATTTCAAAGACATAATACTTTAAACTGGAAATATTATCTTTCTGCTTAGGTTACAAATCAAATGATCACCGCTTGTAAGGCCTATATCACAAATAATGGCTCAGCAACCATATGGGATCAGCCGCAGGAAGTGGTATCTGAGAAACTCAAAGCTGCCATTCGCTTGAATCAGGTACAGTGTGACATTTAGCTGGATGATGTGCTTACATAAACTGATCAAGGTCCAGATACCACAGCATTTTTAAAAAGCAAAATGTGTCACATTTTTCTTTGGCCTTTCATGTGAGTAAAAAAGATGACAAATGAACAAAAAAAATAAAGAAAAAAAAATCACAAAACAGCTCCAGTGGCACTAGGAGACCATCTGCTAAACGAGCCTGCCTTTGAACACGACACTTAAAGGGTTAGTTCAACCAAAAATAATGTCATTAATGACTCAACCTCATGTCATCCCAATAAGACCTCCGTTCATCTTCGGAACACAGTTTAAAGCTGCACTATGCAGTTTTTTTTTTACCTTAACTGAATAGCTTCAGAGTTATTGCAATGGTTATGTGACTATTTTCGGGTTGAATGTTGGGGTTGGGGCCACTGCACGAGTGACCACCTCGAGTAACTCCTCATGTGCTTTGTCATCACGCGAGGAGCGAGGATGGCTATTTTGCCATTTAATACATCAGCCAACTAACTCGCGATATGCGAGATGAGCGCGAAGCACTTTAACAGAGAACAACACACAGAACTCGCACTTGCCATGCTCAAACAATCAAAGCAGAGCTCATGCTTATCATAATCAGAGATGGGCCGGAGACATACATCTCATGATTGGTTGCAACATGTTTTCCCATAGCGCTAACTCAGTGCAGCATTGAGAGTAGCTTTTGAAAGGGAAGTTACTCAAAAGTAGTGATATTTTTTTTTTTGGATGGATAACAGAAAAGTAGTTGAAAATATTGATATATTGAATTTATGTATTGTTGTTTTAGAAAAAAAAGTGTCTTCATGAATAAAATATAAACACAAATGTTTGTCTTCAATATTTCAGGAATACCAGAAATATTTCCAAAACACCAAGCAGAAGCTAGAGGAGAATCCGTCAGAGCGCCAGTTTGACTTTAGCGAGATGTACATCTTTGGCAAGTTTGACACGTTTCAGCGACGGATGAACAAAATCCTAAACATGTTTAACACCATTACCACCTATAATGCCCTGCAGGACTCCAAAATTGAGGGACTGGAAACCATGGCAACCAGATTTCAGGTATAATGGCTATGACGTAGTAATCAGTATTATCTATTTTTAGGTTTGCAATGAAGACAAAAGAACATACCAGAAAATAGTGTAATTACTGAATTAAAGATAGGTTGTCTTCTTTAATGGCCTATATATGTTGAATTTGGATGAGGTATTTGTCAGTGAACTAAATGAACTGTATAACCTGAGATTTAATTAAAGGTAGTCAAACACTTCATTATGTGCAGCCACTGTAAAATATTCCTAAGAACTATAGTATACACAATAGGCGGTATAATCAGATTTTATTAAGATGATTAATGTGCAGTTCATAATGGTGATGTGTAAGTCTCCTAGGGTGAATATCGTTAAATTAGATACTTTTGAATAATTTGTCATTGCAGTAGTTCTCCAATGATTACATCTACGTAATTCTATAATAGTTTAGTATGAACTTAATCCAGATTTCCAGTATGGCATGAAGTCAAGTCAAGTCAAATATATTTACAGTATATAGCGCTTTTCACAAGACAGATTGTCAAAGCTGCTTCACAGTATCAATCAAGACAACTTAACAGTGTTTGTTTATTCATAAAAAAAGACAATCAAGTTTGGCAGAGCTCAATGGTATGATGGATAATTTAATTTGATTATCCCCAACTGAGCAAGCCAAAGGCAACAGTGGCAAGGAACCGAAAAACTCCATCAAGTGACCCGATGGTGTCCTAAAACTCCATCAGATGACCCAATGGAGAAAAAAAAAACCCAGAGAACCCATGGCTTAGTCGGGGGCCAGTTCTCCTCTGGCGTTTTTGAACTAGAGGCCAAATTTACAGTAACTGTAAGATAAAAAATTTATGCCAGGCTAAATGCCAGGCTAAATAAACATGTCTTTAGTCTAGTTTCAAACTGGGTCTGAGCGAGTCTGAGCAACAAACAATATTAGAAAAGCTAAAATGCTCTCCCTCCTTTGGTGGATCTGGATATCCTAGGAATGACCAGTAGCCTCGAATTAAGTGATCTTAAAGAGCGCGATGGATTGTAGGGCGATAAAAGATCTATTAAATAGACAGGAGCTAAACCATTTAGAGCTTTATAAGTCAAAAGCAATACCTTGTAATTAATACATAACTTTATAGGTAACCAATGAAGTGATGATAGAATCGGTGTTATGATCATATTTTCTTGATCTAGTAAGAACTCTAGCGGCTGCATTTTGGACTAACTGTAGCTTGTTTATTGAGGATGCAGGACAACCAGCTAATAAAGCATTACAGTAAACTAGTCTCGAGGTCATGAATGCATGAACTAACTTTTCTGCATCAGAGACAGATAGCATGTTACGTTGCTTAGCAATGTTTCGAAGGTGGAAAAATGCTGTTTTTGTAACATATGAAATATGCTTTTCAAAAGACAGGTTGCAGTCTAATGTAACAATTTATCCTTATGTGTAAGAATATATATGGATAAGGATAAGTTTGATTATATATAAGCATTTTATTTTACTGTAATTAGCATTGTTAACATAAGTGGTATTTGTTCTCTCTGCTGCCTCTTGTGGACAGACTGCAGATATGCAGACAAAATGGGAGGTAACTGTAAAGGAATAACTTATTTTTAATATAGTGCATGTCTCATTATTAAGTGTTAACCAGCATGGGAACTAAAGCCATAACTTGAACTTAGAAGTAGAAACTGCCCTTTCACAATGATCTGACATCAGTATTGTCATTATTTTAGTTTTTTATATAATGATGAATTATGGAATTTTGGCTGGCAGGCTGTTCCTGGATTTGCATGAAAGGGCAAATGTTACCTGTAGCTTTAACCTAGTATTGTCGTACTGTGAGTCCATTAACATTCATTGCATCTCTTTATTCCAGTCACAAGTTTATTTATTCACTCTCATTTTTTAGTTTTTTTGTGTCCATGGAAACAAAGTTCAGACCCAGAGTGCTCCAGTGCTCCAGGAGAACTGAATAATTGAACAAAAGCTTATAGAGATCTATTGCCCACTCCTGTTCTTTGTGAAAGTTGACGGTCTGTAGGAGTAAATTAATATTTTATAAAACCTGCTCCTCTGGACATTTAAGCTGTTCTTGTACACACAGGTGACTGTTTATCTTTTCAACTGGGAATGATTTTGGGAAAGATTTGCTCATGGTTGTTTTTTGAAGAGCAGGAACAGGAATACTTCACTCAAAAATGAGTATTCTGTCACCATTTAGGGCTACTTATTCTCATATTATTATAAGCCCATATGACTTTAAGGGATTAGTTCACCTCAAAATTAAAATTTTACTCACCCCGATGCCATCCAAGATGTTTATGTTTTTCTTTCTTCAGTGGAAAATACCTTTTTTGAGGAAATTTTCAGGATTTTTCTTCACACAATGAACTTCAACGGTAACCAAATTGTTGAAGTCCAAATCAATGTAGTTTCAAAGGGATTTGGAGTGCTTCAAACGGCTCTGCACGATCCCAGCTGAGGAATAGCATCTTATCTTGTGAAATGATCAGTAATTTTCTAAAAGAAAAGTAAAATTTAATACTTAATTCAACGTGCCAAGCATTACGTAAATCACGTTGGAAAGGTCACTTGGACGTAGGCGGAATTACCAGGCCATTGTTTACAAGCATGGAGAAGGAGGATTGTTCAAACTTTTCAAAAAAACGTCCTCGGGTTATGACTGTAACCATTGTTCCCTGAGAAGGGAACAAGAACTGCGTCAAATGACACTTTGGGGGAACGCCCCTCAGCGTAGCGCCTCTGAAGTATGAATGAAACTATGCCAATCTCTGATTGGTGTTGTGTCATGACGTGTCATGATGTGTGACGGCACATAGGCGGAAGCTATATAAGGACCCGGCACACATGAGATGTCAGCTTCTGTGATGAAGCAAGCGCTCCCAGGCAGGGGAAGGCGTGGCCACGAGACGCAGTTTTCGTTCCCTTCTCAGGGAACAAGGGTTCCAGTCGTAACCCGAGGACGTTCCCTATCGAGGGAACTCAAACTGCGTCAAATGACACTTTGGGGGAACGAGTACCCACTACGCCACAACGCGCCCTGCCTGCCCTGGTGTGAAGCTGCTCACAGGCACACTCAGGACGCAAGCACAAGAGAGCCGGGTGTCGACAGAATGTCCAAACTGTAAAACCTAATAAAGGTATGTACCTCCTGGATGGGAGCCCCCGTGAGAAGGGCTCTAGAGGACGCCATGCCTCTGGAGGAATGGGCCCTCACAGCCATAGGTGAAGGCATACCGCGCACCTGGTAGGCCGTAGAAATAGCATTAACAATCCAGTTGTTGATGGTCTGTTTAGAAGCGGGAAGCCCCTTCTTGGGGGACCCAAAACACACCAGCAACTGGTCCACCTTCCACCATGAAAAGGGCCTCTGAATGTAGATTCTCAGTGCTCTGACAGGACAGAGAATTGAAGTCTCTTCTTCATCTGCCATCACGTGGGGTGGAGGATGAAATGCCTGCAGAACCATAGGCCGTGCCACATTGGATGGCACCTTATGCAGATAGCCGGGCCTAGGGTGAAGGATGGCTTTAATGTTGCCTGGAGCAAACTCCAGGCACTCATTAGATATGGAGAGCGCCTGAAGATCTCCCACCCTCCTCAGAGAAGTGATGGCCAACAGAAAAGCAACCTTCAGTGTTAGGTTCTTGGCCTCAGCCGACTCCAGTGGCTCGAAGGGGGCCTCAGCCAACCTTTGAGAACTACTGCCAGGTCCCATGTGGGAATCCTGGTACGAGCCGCAGGTCAAGAACCCGGAAACTTCAGGAACTTCCTGTGAGATTGAAGGATGGATATATGACAGTAAGCGTCCTTCAGATCTATCGTGACAAACCAATCCTCGGATTGAATTTGGTGCACGATTGTTGGTACAGTGAGCATCTTGAATCTGAATCTCCTCAGAGAACGGTTCAAGTGCCTGAGATCTATTATCAGACGCAACCACCCCAACCTTTCTTGGGAAACTAGAAACTATGAAGTAGCGGCTGTAGAGCCCGGACTCCCTGTCTAGTGGAGGAATACGTTCTATGGCCTCTTTTTCTAGAAGGGAGTTTACTTCCTGTTCCAATACCCAACCCTGCACTGGGTCAACTACAGTCCAGACCTGCACTGGAAACTGAACTGCAGCCTGTACCCATTCTGAATGGTGTGCAGGGCCCTATTTTACCAAGGGAACCAGGCTCTCGAGCCTGGCTTCGGGTATTAATCGGGATTCGTTCTCGACCCCCTGAAGCAGATTTCCAGCAGGGCTGGACCAAAAACGATTCTCGATGGGCAGACAAGATTGCTGCCTGGCCGCAAGCCTGTGGGGCGGACAGTGCAGCCTGCGTTCGCTGGAAACCGATGCGTCCTGAAACGTGTTTAACGGCAGGAGAGCAACATCGATTTCCTGCGGGCTCCGCAAAGGGACGACCTCAGTCGTTCCACTGCGGGTGGGGCCGCCCGCAGAGAACCTAGGCTGGCTAGGACCTCTTTGAGGAAGCCTTTATAGCCTGCAGGACGACCCTCAGGTTGCCCTGTTTAGGCTGAGGCTTCGCCTGAGAGTGCCATCTATGACCCCAAGCTCCTTGAGGAGGGGCTCTAGAAGTGGTACTCTTTCACCAAACAATACTGTTTTAAAATTATTACAGTCTCGTTATCTACACGCTGCCTCAGCAAACATGAGATTCGAGCCGTAACAATTTGGCTTTCATCCCTCGAGAAGAAAGTCAACAGGTGTGAGGCTGAAATATCCGACAGCGCATGATTTAATTTGTAGGCCTACGCGTCGAGATGTTTCTCAATGAACGCTGCCAGCACCCTCAGGAGCTGACTGTACGTGAATGCCTCGCACAAAACAGTATTATTTATCTTTATTATTTAAAATTGTTATTTATAGATTATGTGTCCTTATTATTGTAGACTCGTAATCTACGCGCTGCCTCGGCAACGGCGAGATTCGAGTCATTCACAATATATTTGGCTTTCATCTCTTGAGAAGAAAGTCAATGGGCACGAGGCTGAAACACCCGAACGCACGGCTGTGTGTGCGTCAAGATATTTCTCAATGAACACAGCCAGCGCCCTCAGGAGCTGACTGTGCATGCCTCGCACCCACACAGAATCTTTATTGCAGAGTAGACCGAATCTGCGCTCTGCCTCGACAACGCGAGATCCAAGCCACTATAGATTCTTTATTGCAATGCAGACCTTAAATCTACGCGCTGCCTCGGCAAACGCGAGATCCCAGTCACAGAATCTCTATTGCAGAGTAAACTCATAATCTACACTGCTGCCCTGGCAAACATGAGATCCGAGCCACTATAGATTCTTTATTGCAATGCAGACCTTAAAACTACGCGCTGCCTCGGCAAATGCGAGATCCCAGTCACAGAATCTTTATTGCAGAGTAAACTCGTAATCTACACGCTGCCTCAGCAAACGCGAGATCCGAGCCACTAGATTCCGAATAGCAATGCAGACCTCAAATCTATGCGCTGCCTCTGGCAAATGCGAGATCCGAGCCACTAGATTCCATATTGCAATAATTCAGGACAATTCTTTTGGGACAAACAACACCAAATAAGACAGACAGTTTGACACAGAGCGCTTTGCTGAAGAACAAAAAGCTGACATCTCATGTGTGCCGGGTCCTTATATAGCTTCCGCCTATGTGCCGTCACACATTACGTCATGACGCAACACCAATCAGAGATTGGTATAGTTTCATTTATACTTCAGAGGCGCTACGCTGAGGGGCGTTCCCCAAAGTGTCATTTGACGCAGTTTGAGTTCCCTCGATAGGGAACTTAATTTCTTTTCCACTGAAGAAAGAAAGACATGACCATGGATGGCATTGGGGTGAGTAAATTATCAGGAAATTTTCATTTTGAGGTGAAATAATCATTTAATTCTTTTAGAAGACATTTCCATGAAGACTCATGCTGCTCTTTCATTGGCAATGAAACCATACATTGGATAAGACGCATGCCTTTGGTGTGAGAGACCCGGGTTTGAATCCACTGTGAGACACCAATGTGTCCCTGAACAAGACATTGTGGTACATTTGACAGCAATAATGCCCATCTGCTATAGCTTTCATTTGTCTCAGTCTTCTTCAAGTCTTCTAAAGCCATGTGATAGCATACTTTAATACTTCTGTTTAGTCCTTTAAAAGCTTGATAACCACTGGACATTGGGTTTGTTTTATGAAAAAAAGCAGTGCGAGCATTAACATATATACATAAGGGTGAAGAAATGATGGCACAAGGGTAACAAAATGATGACAGAATAACAGATTTTTGTTTGTAGGTGAACAATTCCTATTCCATATTTTGATAATCCTAATAAAAAATAAAAAAAATTGGGGACATACCATAAAGAAAAAAAATGGGCCACGCCCCAAATCCCTAAACACTAAGCTTTTAATAGTCTTAACCACAAATTATTGGTCAGGAAATTATCTAATTTTAAGCAAATACACTACTTAAAAAGCCATTGATGACTCAAAAACATCAAAGACAGAATAATTTTTTGGTAAAATATGGGAATTTCTGTGTGGAGTGATGAATCACAAAGCAGCAAGAGTTGCATGGTGATACTCCATTTCAGAAAATCTACTGAGAAATCTATTATAATAAATACATCATCTCGCACAGTGAAGCAAGGAGGAAGGGGTGCCAGTGTGAGCCTTTTTAGCTGCTGTGAAAAGTCATTTAATGCTTTCGAGGACAGTAGAATATTGCAGAATGGCTTGCTTCCCTCAAATGAAAAGCTGTTTTCTAAAGAGGAATGATCAGATGTTATTTTTCAACAAGACAATATGCCACCAAGAAGTGGCTTGAGAAAATCCATTAGGCTCATGATTTTGGCCTGGTCAGAGTTCAGATTTGAACAATATAGTCAATATTTGTCCTCTTATTAAACTTTAAATTTTTCAACTACTCAGGTACCGTTTGAAGCCATTAACATTGAGTGGAACAGTGGAACTAATTTCCCGAACAGTGATTTGTGAATAAATGGTTAAGACCGTTAAAGGTTTTTTATTTTATTTTATTTTTTTATGGTAGTGCATGTATACATCAGCTGACAGCTGTTTGTTTCTTTGTTATTACTGAATTAATGCATGTCCAGGCCATTGTGTTGACCATGAAGAAAAAACAATACAGTTTCCTGGACCAAAGAAGGACTGACTTTGATCAAGACTATGATGAATTTTGTAAACAAACTAGTGAACTACATGTAAGTATGTTTTTAATGGTTTAAAATATAATTATTATGATATTAATAATATTTTTATTTATTTGAATTTGTTTAAAACGATTACAATTAAAACAATGCTCTTAAATATTTCTTTCTAGACACAACTGAAAACTTTCATGGACAACACCTTTGACAAAATTCAAAAT
Organism: Hybognathus amarus; assembly: GCA_030378365.1. Lineage (NCBI taxonomy): Eukaryota > Metazoa > Chordata > Actinopteri > Cypriniformes > Leuciscidae > Hybognathus > Hybognathus amarus. The sequence goes on along the minus strand of JAQIUQ010000247.1, from coordinate 525,265 downwards.
ACTGAGCGGGCTTTACATGTGCTCAAGAAATTTGAAAGGTAAGATCTTTTTTTTTTTATGTATATCATTTGAAAGTTTAAGATTTTTATTTCATTTTTAATTCTGTTGCTGCATTCGTTTAATCAAAAATGACAGTAATGTTTAATTTTATTGCAATTTTAAAGAACGGTTTTCTATTGAGTACATTTTAAAATGCAGCTTATTCCTCTGATTGCAAAGAATTCTTTTTTTTATTTCTTTTTTTATTCTTTTTTAATATTCACCAGGCTTGGCATCCCAGAACTTGGGCATCAGTGAGAAGTACCAGAAGATTCTGCAAAACTTTGGCAGGGATATTGAGATGATCTCTCGAATTTACACCAAACAGAAGACAGATCCCCCCATTGCTCCAGATGTCCCCCGTCCGCAGGGAAGATCATGTGGGCTCGGCAGCTTTACAGCCGAATCCAGGAGCCCATGGATCTTTTCCAGCAGCTGCCCGGGATACTCAGCACCCCAGATGCCAAGCCCATCATTCGAAATCACAATCGGGTGGCCAAGGTCTTGCTGGAGTTTGAGGTGCTTTATCATCAGAGCTGGATGGCACAGGTCAGTTGCCTTGTCATGTGCCACTTTCAGTTATTGATGCCTTTAAAAAAAGCAATTTTCTTATCCTGTAAATGTCAATATATTAATATTCTTCCATATATATATATATATATATATACACACACACACACACACACACACATATATATATATATATATATACTGTGTATTATTGTTAGAAATCTATTCCGATCAGCTTTTAAGAAGTACACTAATTCAATTAAAGTGAATGTTTTGGCATAATGGCCAATCATATTTATATATCTTTCTATAGACTGAGGCAGTTAAAATTGGGGCTGCAAGCCTCTTCACTGGTCAAGAGTCCAGAAACTGGGGAGCTGCATGTGAACTTCGTACCCCCAGATCCTGACCCAGATTCGAGAACAGACTGCATGCTAGGAATGGGACTCTGAGATTCCACCCTTTGCAGCCATCTTGCAGCGGAAAAAGGATGTTTTCAAAAAGAACTACAATAAACTTCAGGTATCTATCATATTGTATATTCATCCTGTGTTGTACAACACAATGCCCTACTACGTCCACTCTTTTGTACTTTTGTTGCTATGAATTAGTGAAGAAATGGGTCAGGATTATTTAGGGATGTATTCTCTTCAGAAAAAAAAGAACATTCCATTATAGAAAATAATAGGCATTCGATTACAACATATATTAATGTTGTACACGATTAATTGCTAAAGTACCAATTAAGCCACAGCATAGACAACTACGAAGCACTCATTTCTCATGCTAAAATGGAGTTTGTACAAAAATGAAAATTCCTGTCAATCATTTACCCACCCTCGTATAACTCCAAACACAAGACTTCCTTCTTGTTTTGGAACACAATAAAGATTTTTTTTTTAATCCATTGAAGTAAACTTAAATTCATAAAGACATTGTAAAAGTAATCCATACAAATTAAGCAATTTAATCCAAGTATTCTGGAAGAAACACTAATTGAAGATTTTTTAAATTTAGATTTATTCACAAATAAACATTTACCATCAGCTCACATGGCACAGAACCTGCATTATTTTGCATCATTAATATACTATTATAGTTTGTATTATTATGTCAAATTAGCTTTAATCAATTAATGAATTTGTTTCATGTTTTTTTTTTTTGCTTTAATATGTTGATTTTTATTTATAATTTTTTTTTTTTTCTGTATTAGTTTTGGTCATTTTAGTACTTCAAGTTAAACTAAATGAAAATAAAGGAATGTTGCCTCTGGCAACCAGAGTTGCATTATACAGGGACAAGAAGAGGAGAGGAATGAATCACTAGGGGTGCAATCGGTACAGATAGCCCATTGGCACTGGTCTGTCACCTCTGTTTTGTGCTACTGTCTGGTTCGGTTTCGGTACATGTTTTGTGCAGAAAGAGACTGCTGTTTCATCCCAAAAATATGTTTTATTTTTCTTATGAGCATAAACAGAATGACACAGTAGGAAGAACATCAATGTGTATGGAATAAATTAACATTGTACTAGTCTGTACTGAACAACACCAAGTAATACAACCTCCTCAACTACCACTTATGAAATACAAAATGCAAACAAACACACTTTAGAATATTCAAGTGGATCCCAATTCCAAACCTTGATAACTGGTATATGAAGTGATCAATGTGAAAGAAAAAATGCACTTTTACCTTTAACAAACATAAATTAGCTTGTGGTTTGAACAAAAAAGCAGAGCAAAATAATAATAATAAAAAATAAATAAAAATACTGCATTCAGGATACAAAGTGCAATGTTATTTACTCATCCACTATTGAGAGATTCTTGTGCAAAAAGATAAGTCTATCAACCGGATTATGAGGCGCATTAGATACTGCAGTCAAACGTTTGACTGGGTTTGCGTTATGCATCCACTAGATGTGCTGGGAATGTAGCGCGTGCGCGACGCCGGAGGTAAAGGCGTTTATATTTAGTAAGCTTGAGCGCGCTGGAGCGGGCAAGTGACTTACATTCGCAGCCTGACTCATATGAGTATTTAATGTGCGGCGGCTCGATGATAGCACAGGCTGGCTGTTTTGAATGAGAGGACCTGGTTACTGTGAACGGGGAGCGCTTTATAAACATTCTGTGACGCGCATTCTGGACTGTGTGTCTGTTAAGAGTGAGCGCTCGTGAGCGGGAGACACACATAACCTGATTTATACGAGGTTGAACTGGCCGTGTGACAAAGCGGGCATAAGATGGACACAGAGCGCAAGTTCGCTGGGCGAATTTAATAACGCGGAGCGTTGTTAACTAATATATCAGGCGCTCCGGATTATAATTATATAATGAGGAAAATACGGGTAAAAGAATCAGCACGAACTCTATGGCAAAACCGAAGTCCCGCGGACACGAGGGTAGATTGTCCCGTGCAGGGCGGACTCGAACGGTCCGGGATTCTACCGTGTACCGTTGCATCCCTGACAAATCACTAGTCTTTAATCCAAAAAAAACAAACAAAAAAAAACGTCTTGGTTACTTATGGAACCCTAGTTCCCTGACAGGGAACGAGATGCTGCTGCCAAGCGCTGTGGGAACGCCCCTGACCTGAAAGCGCCCCAAAAAACACAAGCACATCAGCTTCTGATAGGCCTGAAGGAAGGTCTAACGGGAATGCCGGGAGTCTGGGCAGAACGATGCAGCGTCTCCGTTCCCCATCAGGGAACTAGGGTTACACACGTAATCCGAGACATTCCCTTTCAAGGGAACTTCGAGCTGCATCAAACGCTGTGGGACACAAACACCCAGGTCACTATAGAACCAAGTGACCGCCATGTGAAGAACGAGGACCAACACCTGCCCCAGTACGCCGGTGAAGACCATCCAGGGAAACTCCTGACAAAAAAAGCTTTAAAAGCAAACCATAGCTCCCAGTCGCAGTGGGCCTGACAGCCAAAGGGGAAGGCTGACCAGCCGTACTCATAAGCAAGTGAGATTGCCTCGACCACCCACTTGCTCATTCAAGAAACTGGCTTCACTGTTAAAAGCACACCGTCTGAAACACAGAGGACAATACCTGAGTTGGATCCTGTGACTTTTTCTATTGTTCACTTTCTATTGTTTGAAGTAACCAACTTAGAGATATTGGCCTAGAAATAGAAGTTTCCATGCTCTTAACTTGTTTGCAAGGGAAACAAATTTTAGCACTTTTGTTAAAAGTGAGGGAGGGAAAAATGTTGTGCCCTGAGACAGCACACTGACAGAAGGCAACTGAGACTAAAGAACATTTGTTTTTAGTGGAGATGGGGCAGAAACCCCGCTAGGAACAGTTATTTATAGAATTGATTGCACACTGCATTGTGTCACCTGACTTTGTCCTCAGCCAATGTTTTGGTGTGTCCTACACGTGACACTTGCATGCTCGGTAAGGCCTTCCCATTGTGTCAACACCATGATGCTGCATCATGTTCCCTCAAAGGGAACTAATGAAACTAAGGCAAGAAGGAGCTAAACCACTGGAAATGGGAAACACTGGAACAAGGGGAACAGAAAATTCACTTTAAAATGATCATTTTTAATGATTTTAGTTTTAGTTAACTATAATAACCCAGCATAGAGAACATCAAAATGTTAAATGAACTCAACTCATTTGCTTGATGCCAAAAACCTACTTGATTGACACACAACGAAAAACCTTATCTGGCTCTTGCATGTCAAGCAAGCATATTTGAGCTTCTGTTTGAGCTTCTGATGTTTAATGATGTTGTTTATCTAATGTTTATGATAGTACTGCTCATATCACCATTTACATTTTGTGTTAGATATCAATTCAATTTATTTCATCCTGATGTTTTTTTTTACTCCAAAAAAACATTCAAGTAAGCCCATTAGGTCAGTGGTATGGTACTGGTGCTCTGACATGCATAGCTTTACTAACAAGGTAATTTTCTTTTTTGTGTGCTTTTTGCCTTACATGTTCCCTGCTTCAGTTGATGATGACAGAGAACTCTAGGGTGAAGGTCTAAGATCCAGCCAGCCTTTGAACAGCTGCTCATGCCACACGTCGCTAAAGTAGATGAGGCCATCCTGCCCGGTCTGACCTCCCTCAATTGGACCTCCCTAAACATAGAGAAATACCTTAATCGAATCACTGCTGCACTTGGTGAGTTAGTTAGCCAGTTTCCATCCCCACATCAGTAACATTCACTACAGTAAATGGCCACAAGTATGTGGATACAGAAACACTCTTATATATACTTAGTTTAACGTTTAACTTCAAGGCTACCTGCATTAATCGGAAGCTTCCGCCTAATAACAGCCTTTGCTCTTCTTGGAAGGCTTTCTATTTTGTGTGGAAACATGTCTGCCAGGGTTTTCTCCATTTAGACACAAGCATCTGTGTGAACAAAGAGATGTCCACATACTTTCGTCCTTGTAGTGTAACATAAAATGCTTGCTTATAATTGTGGCCAGTATGATTATATATCTGAAATGAGAGGGTTCTTTCTTCTGGTTCACAGACAACCTTGAACTTCTGCTGCACAGAGTGAATGACCTAGTTGAGTTTAGAATTGATGCTGTTCTGCAGGAAATGAGCACAGCTACGTTGTGTGTGCTGCCTGAAGATGAGCCATGCACCTGCGAAGAGTTTGTTCAGACCACCAAGGTACACACACATACATATACATAAAACATATGATGTTTTATTAACAAAGATCTGGAGGAGTATGTTCAGATAATTAACGTGGGTGGGAGAGCACTCAGCAATCAATGATAAGAGGTGTATATAGATTCAGCATTCTCACCTCAATCCATTGACAATTTAGCAGCATCCCTCCACCACCCCTTCTCCACTCTTCCAGCTCGTAAACATTTACGACTTGAATGGGGGTACTCTGAGGCCCCGTCCACACGAAGACAAATTTCGCTGGATCCATATAAATTTTCATCGTATTGGCGCTTCCGTCCACACGCACTCTGGCGTTTTGAGGAGAGTGAAACTGCTATTTTTTTTAAAACCGGATCCCAAGGTGGATAAATCTGAAAACGACACCCTTGCATTTTCGTGTGTACGGCTAATCCGTATATTTTGTGAAACGATGCTGTCATCACCCCACGTGTCAACTTGTCAGACAACAACAACTGCCGAACTGCTTGTATAATAATAATATAATATAATGCAGCAGAAACTTCTGAGCCTCTTGTATTCCTTTATTTATTATTTACTTGAATGTTTTTTTAGGCCTATACTTTCTTTCGTATGCTGCTTGTCTGTTGTCTGGTAAAGACATTTCGTATTTTATAGGGTTGGGGATTTAAAGCAAAAATAATATTCGACGATTTAATGGGAATTATTTGATTATTTTGGCTATTCAAAAAACGCACTCCTATGTTCCATTCTGCATTACATTTCTCTGTAGGTTAGGCGTAGGCTACGTGTTATATCCATTAAAGAATGTATTCAGTTTAATATTTAATTATATGTTATTATTTAACATAAAAATATGTTATTTTATTGAATCTATGTTGATTATGAAAAGTGAACCGTGTGCATATGCGCAATAGGCTATATCGGGAGACCTAATTTCGAACCACATTAAGTTTTGTTTTCTATAAAGCCCATCTTTGAAGTGAATTTTGGTTCTTTTAACAATTTTATCTTTATTTTAATAAATGTTTCATCTAACCACCTGGATTTAATAAATAAGAAGCAAATATATAACAGACAGTAGCCATAATCAGGACGTGGACGCCCCGGTGCGATATAACTTGTATTGCTCGTGAACTGGAGCTCGTCTCATAAATGAAACCGAAAACTCAATTAAAAACGAACAGAAACAGATAGGCTACTCTCTCTTATAGTCTAATCCATATGAAGTGCATTAGCCTACGTTACTCCAGGCGCGTTCACAACATTTAATGTTATAGTAATGTGCAGCCTTCAATATAGTTCACAGCATTAGCAGATTTTTTTAATCCTTGTGAAATGTTTAATTGTAACTGAATTAATTTAAAGACAAAGACCTTTTTTTCATTAAACCACTGTTTAAAAAAAAAAGCCATTTTAGCTTTCTAAACCGAACCGAATCGAACCGAACCGAGACGTCAAAACCGTGGGAAAACCTAAACCGTCAGTTTTGTGTATCGTTACACCCTAGTTAGAATACACAGCTAATTTGTATGGAATGAGTTTGAGTTTTCAGTTGTTTTTTGGATGTTATCTGGGATTCTGCATTCGGATGAGGGTGGGCAGATCATTCCACCAGCATAAGACCGTGAATGAGAATGTTCTGAGAGAGTGATTTTGTGGCTCTCTGTGATGGTTCCACAGAGCCGTCTTAAACCTAATTCATGTTGTGAATAGACCAGCAACATTACAAAAAATGGAGACTAGTGTATGAGTCACGGTGTTCCAACTAAGAAAATCATGGCGGACGCAGTGATGATGTCACACTGTTCTCCCCCAGCGTATAAAAAGATCACCTGAAAACACATCATCAGTTTCAATGTCTTCAGGAAGCCGATTGATTGTGTGCTGTGTGAAGATTGCAGTGTGTGAAAGAGAAGGAAACATGGCAAATCCCCCCATGCCCGCATTCCATATCGCCTGGTGATGGTCAAGATAGGTGTGTTATTTGTCTAGGCGTCAGGCATGCATTAATGAATTGTGATGAATTCTCTTTGAGAAAGCTCCGCTCTCGGCTGGCACTCTTCATGAGTGACCATGAGGGATCTCAGCCGCAACTACTTGAGCAGTGTGAGCAAGTTCCCCTCAGTTCTCCCCTCAGCTATGCGGCCTTGGCTAAAACCCGCTTGGCGTTTTCTTCCATAGAATACGAGGGTTCATTGTTCCATAGAATGCGAGGGGTCATGATTCTGACGATTCAGCAGAGGTGGGAGACTCGAGTCATATGACTTGACTCAAGTCAGAACTCGAGTCGCAATTTTCTGGACTTGAGACTTACTTGACTAGATGTCTGAAAAGACTCAACTTGACTTTAGACTTGCTCCTTGTGACTTTAGACTCTGACTCGGACTTGTGCCTATTTACTTGAAATGACTTGTGGAAAAAAATACTCTATAATTGTGTTTTTTTAATGCGTCAAAAGAGGAAGCGCCGAGCGCGGGCAGTAATGCACTCTGTGTGTGCGTGTTGAGGGCATAGACTGGTTTGAGGGACATGTGTGTCACAGACATGTGTGTTGTTTTCTTAAACGCAATGGCCAATCAGAAGCATTTACGATAGACTTTCCTCGCTGCTCAAAACTGACTTTTTGTTCAGTGCTGAATTTCTGTATGTTGGCAAATCCAATTATAACAAACTGTTATAAACTGTTACAATTATAAAAAAGTGCATAAATTACTAAAGCTTCATTGATAACAGATGTGTGAGATCGCGATGAACTGTCAGCTTTTTAGGAATTACGTCAGTCACAACAACCCACGTTTTAAAAAATAGCTGGGTTTAAATCATTTAAATGATGATAGTCTACTCAGGTAGTGGAGTGGCAATTCGGAGATTGAGGACTTTTCCCGGTGGGCCGGTAGTGTTTCGAGGCCGCGAGAACGACAGAACACCGGTCTGATAGTTATTCTTTGCAAGTTCATCCAGCGCCCTGTCCACAATCGTCTCTGCAACGGTGATAGAATGAAGCGCGCGTCCGAATGAAGATGGTGTGCAAGCCGCAAAAGCCCATGCAACTGATAGCAGCGAAAAAGAGCGCTCCTCTTGATTGAAAAAAACAACAGATTTTAGCGCTAGATCTATTATTTAATAGCGAAATAAATTAATTATCTGCCATTTAAGTGGAGATGTTTTATTTATTTTTGTATTAGCTGTACAACTATCAGCCCAACTTTATAGCATAAATAATTTGCAAGCTGCTAAAATAAAGCATACAAAACATCAGCTAAAATGATCTATAGGCTGTATGATTATAATCTCAGAGCATGTGCATGTTTGTCAGTGATTTATTTCTATTAGGTTATTACAGCATTTAAAGAGCACAGACCTACGCAAAGGAGGTGCATGTGAAACGCCCTGTAAGAAATACTTTCCTTTTCAGGAAAAGTATCTAAAAAGTATAGTATATTTACAAGATGGGAAAAGTTGTATTAATTCTTGCTTGTGTTCATTTAATTTATTTTTATTTTAGAGCATTTAAAGTGCTTCTTAATGATTTTTTTTATAACACACAAGTTACTTTATTTATTTTTGTAACCCATCAGCCCTCTGTGTCTAAATAAAGTAAAGTGCCAGAAAATGTGTAAAACTAGCCAGTGTGCGACTTGGTATGACTTGATGACCAAGTTGCCACTTAACTTGACTTGACTTGACAAAGAGTATGACTTGACTTGACTTGACCCTTACAACAGAATGACTTGACTTGACTTTGACTTGCAATGTTAAGACTTGGACTTGACTTGAGACTTGCATTTAGTGACTTACTCCCACCTCTGTGATTCAGAAATTGTGGAGTGACTAGAGACAGACATTAAGAAAATCTGTTTCCTACTAAATGCAACAGCATGCCAAATAATATGAGCTAATGGAGCTTATGACTCACGCTATGGTCAGACTGAGTTTGGAATGATCCGACTCGAAGCACAAGATCGTAAGCAGTTATAAGTGCACTGCTCTAGTGAGCCTTCCATTTCTTCAGAGCTGTACACTGAGGTGTCAGGTTCATGGGAACTTCCATCCTTTGCCTTAGAGATGGTAGTGAACAGATTTAGAGAGGCACTGGCGCAGTCAACCTACTTTGGGCAGTTGATTCTTCGGTGAGTGCAGGCTCTTCCTAGTATACCTGAGCCCTCGCCAGGGATAGCTTAATTGAGGCTCATGAGGGATTAAGTGAGATTATGCTCCTTCCCAATGGAATGTTGTGCAGGGTGTTTCCATTCGCTGGCTGACTTTTTAAGTTTCAGTGCCTAATGTTCTTATATCTGTAGGCACTGGTCTGCATGGCATAGTTGGTATTGACATCCTCATTGAGTCATCTGACGCGACGTTGAGTTCCCTCTCAGTAGTGGGTGATAGATCAGCTGCCAATATAATATCGTCCGATATGGTCAATTTTTTACACATCGGTATAGTTCTGATGTTAGGATAGGGCCGATCTGAACAGGTCGATAATTGATTTGTGATTTGCAGATTAATTGCCAAGTTTAACCGTCATAGTGTGAGAGTTTATCAATTTGCAAGTCCTGTCAGTGGCATACACAAGAACTTGCACGCTGTTTTCTTTCAGCCTTACTAAGGCGTATTTGTGTCCTGCCAAAGCCTTATTTGACAGGGTGGGTAATGTAGATGACTGACTATGCACTTGCAGAGAGAGATGAGCAGAGAGAGTGAAAGCCCCAGTCACTCTCACCATCTTCAAACTGTCCCCCCCCTCGAATGTCTTTGAGAATACACCATTTTTTTATTTAATTTTTTTTGCGTTCACTCGTTCCTCTCTAAACCATGGTTACATGTAACCCGAAGACATTTTCTGGCTGAAGAAATAACCAATCTGATCATCCTCATTCAATTTATTTCTCATTTTAGGCGCTTTGCATCAAAGGAGCCCAAATGCTGCATACCAAAAGCTCATTGGTGGAGGAGGCAGCCAATGAGCTGATTAATATGTTACTGGAGTTTGAGCATAAAGAGGAACAAGAGGGAAACCGTGATGAAAGCAGGACAGAGAGTAAAGTGGAGCCGATGGACAGTGATGGTGAGACCTGTTTTATATGCTCTAGAAAATGCATGTTTTCCCCTGACTATAACCCCAGAATGTTATCAATATATAAATTTATCAATTTCAATCAATTTAACAAAAAATACTAAACTTGAGGAAATGAGGTATGTGGGGCTGCTCCGATCAAGAAGTTGTGTATCAGTATTGACTGATAATCACATTCTATGACTCAACAGATAGCCACTAAATGTTGCTGATTGCACAGACCGATTGCAATGTGGTGACATTAAACCATAAGAAGTTGTCATCGACACACATGTAAACAGTATACAGATGCAACGCATTCTCATTCTCATTCTCCGTTTTTTCATATAGCGTTCTATATGACAATAAAGGATGAGAACGGGCTCACAGATGAGGCTTTTGCAACATGTTCTGCTTTGTAACTTTGTGAAGTCTTAAAGGGTTAGTTCACCCAAAAATGAAAATTAAGTAATTTATTACTCACCCCCAAGCTGTACCAACCCCGTAAGACCTTCGTTCGTCTTCAGAACACAAATGAAGATATTTTTTATTAAATTTGAGAGGTGGATCACTGCTACATAGGGTGCCTAAGGGATCGAAACTTGACAGCCGAGAAAGTCAATGAAGAAAATGTTTAAATATTCCATGTGACTATGGCTCAAGTATAAGTTTATCAAGCGACAAGAATACTCTTTGTGCAAAAAACTAAATAAAAATAAAATAACGACTTTATTCGACTACTCCATTTCTTCCTTGTAGGCCTGAGAAGAGAGTTCAGGAGATTTACACGACGCATGCGCGAGAATTGCGATCTTCTTCAACTACTTCAGTTCAGTTCTCCCGTGTGCGTCGTGGAAATCTCTCGTCTGCCAATTATCTGACTTATCCTCGTAAACAAAGAATTCATTATCTTTATATACATGGGACGGATAACCTGTTCGTTCAAAAGACAGGTAAATAAATGTTACAGTCTGAATTACAAGCTTTTTTTCCTTGTTTGGTTGTGTACTTTATTATATAGACAGAGGAACATTTATAGTTCAAAGTTGATGATGATATCTAATGCACTTAGGCTACTTCAGAAAATATAACAAATAAAGAAGGCTTAACTACTCATTTCAATAATTCATGTTTTTCACAGTCAGTAATTTATACTGTAACATTCGTTTATTCGTTGTGTCAAGATGCTGTTTGTTTGAAAAAACAAAAAATAGCCATTTTCTAACCCATACATGCTTAAACAATCGCCTGATGGGCTGAATGTGATCTTTTTTTCTAGGGAATGAAAAAACAATCAATAATCTGACTACTAAAATGATTGGACACATAGATCCATTCCAGTCGAGCAGCACTAACTCTCTTATCCATCATTTTAATCCAAGTATATTGTCTCACACATATCTAAAATATCTATTTTTCCAATTATTTTCTATAACTGAGATGAAGACTGAAAATTAGGTTCTTCATTGGTACGATCAATAGTGCAATTTTCAGTACAGCTTCAGTCGCCTCCCATAATTATATTACAATCAGGACACTGATTTAAAACATTTCTTAACACACTGAAAAAGATAATTTGTTCATGCCCCACATTATGTGTGGTCAATAATGGTGACAAAAAGTGTTTGTCTACCACAACAGGTTCCTCTGTTTTTACATGAACTTATAACATGACATGAACTCTTATATCTGGAGAGAAAAAAATTGCGCCCCTACACACATCATTTTTTATGACTGCATGGATGCATGGAAGGTCAAATACAAAAGTACTTTTTTCTCTAATATTTCTACACTTTCTAACTGCAGTTCAATGCTTGTTTAGACGGAAAGGCTTAATTTTACTCAAGAGATCAACCCCACAGTCTTCTGAAGAAATGTAAATGACTTTACAACCTTCTCTACATCAGAAAAAAAGTCCTTAACATTAACCTGCTTTCCAAATGTATTGTCTAGAAACTGATCAATTTCCTCGAAAGTATACAAAGAGATATCATACTGATCAGCACTAGTACTTGGCACCACAGTCTTGTCACAATGTCACCTTTTCCGCCTTTTTTCACCTTTGTTGCCATTGGTTTTTGGCTTGCTTAGTTGGGGACATTTAATTTATTTTAATATCACAGTTTTCTCCAGAGCAGCTATATAAATATGAATGAGCTAAATTAATAACTTTTTTACAACAAAAATTAAACATCACTGAACTTGGAGATGGACTTTGACACTATTTTCTTCTGGAAACAAACTTTGTTCCATTATTTTCCTATTATCATTATAAAGCTGCTTTGAAACAATCTGTATTGTAAAAAAAAGCTATATAAATAACGGTGACTTGACTTGCCCTGTTCAACCACTAAAAATGATTTACCTTTACCAGCATTATCAGTATTCAAACTTGTTACCTCTGCCACTGGCATCTCTGAAATATTTGCCGCTACATACATATTAATCTCTGAGTGTCTCAGCTCCGTGAGGCCAGAAATCTCCTCCTGACCCATATGTATAGAAGCAGCCTGAGTAGTTTCATAAATCAAATATGATCCTTCTTCATGTTTTATATGAAAAGAGATGTTAAGTGTATGATCTGGTGAATCTAAAAACATGTAAACATTCCTCCTAAAATAAATAACATGATTCAATACCGGGTTCTTACACCTCATGGAAATCACTCTTAATGGACTCACAATCTTGCCAAACTGCAAAAATTCATGCTCTAATACGTCATCAAAGATGAACGGCAGCAAATCACTACTGTGCAGTAGCGGCCCGTGCATTTCACACCTAGGCCGTCTGTCCTACCTGAATTAATAACTTTTAATAGTGTATCAGCGCAAAGCCTCTCTATAATTGTTGTTTTTATTTTGCAACCACAGTTATAATGCGGTGACTTCGGGAAAGGCCGGTAGAGAGAGACGAGCGCATGAGTTCGGCTGGGGGTTTTGTACAGTGGTTCTTGCGTTACAAATCCGATTATAAATTCAGAAGCGGAGCCTCCCTTATCTTGTCGTTCAAGGGCTACAATAGTCCCTTTTTAGACGTTTGGAAATAAATAAAGTTTCGATCATAAATTTCTAAGAAAAATTACGAGGAAAATCATATTCACCATGGGGAAAAAATCATTAACTCACCAAAACTACAGATTATTTTTTACACAAAATCCATCCTTATTTCTTTCCTCAAGAAGACTTCAATTACTGTTGTACAGGTTCTAACTGCGTTTCAGGTCCAACAATGTAGTGTCTGTCTCGTCATATTTCTAGCATACGTTTTTATTCGCTTTATGGCTGAGAGTGCCTGTCGACAGAAGCACACAGTCACCGCAAAACATGACGATGTGTACAGCTGCCCTATGCTCTCACACAGAGTTTTGAACGAAATCAATAACACAGTCTCATCCCAATTCGTCATATAACTGACGCCTTGGGACGTCTTTTGACCATTCGTCAATATATGCCTTTTTAGGGCCCCTTAAACGTCAGTAGATGACGATCCCGGGTCGTCATACAACTGACGCTTTACCTTTAACGTCAGTTAGGTGACGAGTTAGGTTTAGGGTGAGGTTTAGATCTGGGGTAGAGTTAGGATCCGAATAACGTCATCTACTGACGTTTAAGGGCCCTGAAAAGGCATATACTGACGAATGGTCAAAGGACGTCCCAAAGCGTCAGTTATATGACGAATTGGGATGAGACTGCGCTGAAATCAACAAGATCAGCGGGACTTTTGCCTTCAAAATCATTCGTTTCATAACTTGCATTAGTCAGTTCTGTTTTTACCCGGAGAGATTGAATAGAGTTCCGTATCTGCATTTAGCTCAGGCTGAATAAGGGATTTATTTCTGCTGGAGGTCGAGCAGGGAAAGAAACATTAATTTTTGGGTTGAAAAACGATTACATCTACAGGAATATATATTTAGTTTACGCAGTTCGCTACAGATGCAGATACTACCACTAATAGTGCGTGGTCTGTACGCGCATCCAATCAAAGAACGAGAAAATACATACGTTATTAAATGCCAGCTAGATGGCCCCGCTGCAGTCAAAGCAAAATCTGATTGGCTGACCAAATCTGACGGATTATCTGATTGGTTAAAGAAACGGTTTCATTGCCATTCATTTTATACTACAGACGCCCACTCTGTTGATTCTGAAGGCCTCCAGGCAGATTTATTTACCCGGCAACGCATGATGGCTGAAATATGATTGGATACAAGCTCTAAAATAAAAACACACTACTGGAAGCAGCGCAACCAAGAGAAAACTATGAAATTAAGAGAACGAACTATTTGGAATAATTTAATGCTCATTCATGGAAAAAATATATTAAAGTGCAAGTCAGTGATTCTGATAGTGTTTAGGCCAGCAGAGAAGACCTTGCTGGCCCTGAACGGCCCACCACTGCTACTGTGTAATATTGAATACAACATGTTCTGTTCTATTTCTTCAAAGGAGAGGAGGAATGCAAATCCGAGGGTCGTCTCTTTCACGTAGCACCACGGCCCCTAGTGTTGGCCCCTCTTCCCCACTGATGAGAAAGAAGAAAAAGAGGGATCTGATGAAGGTGATGGAGGAGGAGGCAAAGGAGCTGCTTTCTCATTTTAACCATCGGAATGTGGATGCATTACTGCGCCTCACCCGTAACACACTGGAGACCCTGCGCAGCGTATCCACACGATATCCCTGGTGCAATTTCTAGGTTGGTTGTTTTTCTGGTAATAATTTAGTGAATTCATTTTTAGTTTATTCCATTATGTCAGAAAATGTTTTATTGAAATGTCACAGGCAAAAAAGGTCTATCGTCTATTAGCGTAGTGCAGCTCATGCAGAAGTCACTTTTTAAACCAAGTAGCTTTTTGTTGGTCAGTGCAACAAGTTACCAACTTGAAATTATGCAAAGTCTGTGTGAAGAATTTGTGGATTTTGTTTAAAAAGACCAATTTTGCCAAGCGACTGAACATGTGACCTCACATTTATTTATTTTGTCCAAGCCCGAAGCTTCCGTTAATCATTTGGTTGGCCAACTCTTAACTCATTGTAAATAAATTCCACTTCCCATGCAGCAGAAGCAGATTCCCCAGTCGGCAGAAGGGCAGTGGGTCGCAGCCCATCTTTAAGGCTGGAGTGTGTTTAACCATCCCCAACATCATCATGGTTCCAGGGCTAGATGAGGTTCAGCAAGCCTTGAACAAAGCTGTGGACTGTGTGGTCAACGTCAGTAAAGGAGTTGGACAGTGGAGTAAAGAGAGGATTTCCAAGGTTTTATTTTTATTTTATTTGTCATTAATTTCTTTCCATACAAAAACAAACACTCGTTTTTATCCATGAATGCATGTCTCACTTACTGAATGCGATCATCTCACTGTTTGAAGCACTTGTCATAGGAAATCAACGCGTGCTGTAATGAATCAAGCCGTCTTCTTTTTTGGTGCACATTAGACACTGTTGTTCCAAAAAAAAAAGAAAGAAAAGGAACTTTTGACTAAATTAACTTCAGATGCAAAAGCCTCTATATGCCATTTGAAATTTTTTTCTAAAATGATCACTTTTATCAAGCTTGTATATTAAAGTTAAGTAATTTCACTTAAATGGCAATGAAGATTACCTATTAATTGTCATTTAAGTGAAATTACTGAACTTAAATATACAAGCTTGATAAAAATGGTCATTTTAGAAGAAAATTTCAAATGGCATTTAGAGGCTTTTGCATCTGAACTCTTCAAATATACACATTTAAAACCAGGCTGTGTTTATTCACGATATATCGTTTTAGCATCGGTATCACAATGCGTGCATTCACGAAAGTCACATCTCACAATGTGCGATGTCAAGTAAAGGGATCATAGTTGACCCGTACAGGGGTGCGTTTCACGTACAACGACGTAACTCGATGCTTCACTACCATAATGTTATGCATCGTTGAAGAAATCAACTATCTAGTCACGACTGTTTCCCAAAACCATATTGGCAAAGTGGTCGTTCAACCACGTTGGTTTATGACGTCACGGATGTGGTGGAGTAAAAACTTATTTTAATAAAACTGTTTGAGTTCGAATTAATGCTAGATGTTTTGATAAAAATTACAGACATGGCATCTGAGGAATATTTCTAATTTTTCTCAGTTATTTTGCTTTATTTCCAGATTCAATCATAGGCCCGTTCTTACATAGTAGAGCACATTCGCACATGCGCAGTCTTCAAAAACGGTGCTTTAAATCTTTTTGATAAACTAAAAGACTTAAATGATATTTGTATGTATTATAAATAAAAGACACAGACTGTACTGAATGTATATGCAATCTAAAAACTATTCTTCTAACCAGACGTTTAGAGCTGTCGTTTGCAATGCTGTTTGCGAATGTTTGTTTGAATGATGGTTTCGGGAAACATCGACTCGTTGAACTTGTTGGCAAACGATGCTTTTGGGAAACGCATCCCTGACCAGGCCCCATGGTTCGAAACAACGTGATTCTTGGATTAACTTAGTTTAACCATCATAGAGCGAAAGTTTACATCCCCTTACGAAAAAGAAGTATATTTCAAGTTCATTTTATGTAGTATACTTAAGTAATGTTCAAGTATATTTTTAAGTATACATTATGTAGTAAGTATACTAATGTCACTATGTACTAGTAAAACTTGTAAGTGTACTATTTTGAGGGGACTAAATTGGCCCAATTTTAGTATATAAAAGTATATGTTTAAGTGTACTATAAGTGTAACAGTAAGTGCACAACTAGTTCATAATTATGTATCTCATGTGTACTGCAAGTGAATTTATGGGTATACTAGTAGTTTACTTTTTTACTGTAATACTGTTATACAAGTATACTTTGAATACTTAATTATACTTTTAAGTATTTCTGGATCGAAAGATTGAGTACAAGTACAGGACAAATATACTTGCTTTTCTCTCAGTATATGTCAAGTACACTTAAGTGTAAATTTGAAGTATATTTCTGAGAAGTACATATAGTATACTTCTGAGAAGTACAGGAAAAATAAACTGAAAGTATACGTTCTTATTTTTAGTTTAAAAGAAGTAAACTAATGGCACACTTGAATAAACTTCTTTTTTGTAAGGGTCATTTGCACGCTTTTAGGTCCTCTCAGTTTAAACATTCAAGCGATTTTAAAACATTGTGCAAAGAAGAATTGTGAAAGAAGACATGAAAGAGAAATCAATTTTAGAAATTGTGCGCTGTGTTCTGTGCGCACACAAAGAGCAGCACAGACAGCATGCGAACTCCTAATTTTGTTCTCTTCCACATCTATTTGTGCTTGAACGGACACGTACATGCAAGATTATGTCAAAATGCTCGTCTTGGTAAGTATTCCTAAAGGAACACTCTGACATTTTGGGACTTTGGCTTATTCACCATAGATAAGTCCATACTTACCTTTTCATCTCTGTGCGTGCTGTAACTCTGTCTGACGCATTACCAAAGCACCTGAGACGCACTGTGATGAGGAGCAGAGAGTTCGTTCAGAGTTGGAGTACCGTAATAGATTCAACAATCACTAGATAGTAAAAGCATAGTTTACAGTCAGGGTGTTCGTTGTATTGTAAAGAGCTGCAACAATAAACAGGGGAGACCAGGTAACACCATGACATTTCATAGAATTTGAACCAATAAATATCATGAGAACAGAACATGGATAAAGATTTATTATTACAATAATCTATATATTTTAAATGCAATTTATTACAGCTAAACCAAATGTATTCAACAGCATGTAATAAATTAATGTTAGATAATTGTATTACAATAGGCTAGAATAAGAGGAAAGTAATAGGACAAGTCAAATGTTTTTTGCACAATGAACCCACAGTAGCCTACCCGTACTGCACAAGGTCACTGTTTTAAAAAAAAAAATGCTAATGAAAAATCGGATTTATTAGCAAGGTGAAGGCTACAGTCCTGAGTTTACCTCTTGCTCTGCTCATTTGTTACTAGGGCGATTGAGCTTGTTTGTGACAAAACATTACTAACATTAGGGCCTGCTCACATGTCGCACAATGCGCGCTCAAGTTCGGATTTCAAATGTAGGCGCATGGGTATGCGTGCTCATAAGCAACACGGGAGCGACGGAGATAAAAACAACTCAACTTTTCAGGGATACATAGAGACCGGGAACTATTCATATAATAGTGTCAGTAACGTTACATTAGATCTGGCTAAAATGGCACTGTTACAGAAGGCTAGTTATCTAAAAGCTTGTCCTGTCTGTGCTATCGATGGGATGACCACATGGTCCATGTGGCAAATTCCATTTTTTTCAAAATAGTCATCCTCAGTGTTTGTATTTAACGTTATATCCAAAGCAAGTAACTTAGCCATTGATTCATCAGGTCAGCGTTTTTGATTGTAAACTATGCGTTTATGCTAGTAATTGCTGACTCTATACTCCAACTCTGAACAAACTCTCTGCTCCTCTGAGGTGCTTTGGTAATCACTCCGCCCAAGTTGCAGTGCTTCGCCTTCTGATAATATAGTTCCCCATATTTATAAGGTTAAAAGATGGCTGTGTCTCATATGACCTTGTTATTTGTACACTCTGTGACTATACAAATTACAACATGTAAATAGGAAAATGTTTGTGTAATTTTATCTCTTATTGGGATTAGTATGCTAGCTATATCCATTTACATCCAGTGTTTGTGCTAAGCTAGGCTAGCATAGGTGCGTCAGACAGAGTAACAGCATGCACGGAGATGAAAAAGGTATCTATGGACTTATTTAACTCTGGGAGACATGGTGAATAAGCTAAAGACCCAAAAAGTCGGAGTGTTCCTTTAAACACATTAAGGCTAGTGAGCATAAACAATTGAGAAAGAAAATGGATGTGAATCAATATAATGGATCTGGTGCATTCGGTCTTAAAGTGACGGCAGCCTAATATGCCTGCTGCTGTCTTTCATTAATGTAAATCAAACAACAAAACACAAAGATAAAATAATTTATGTAGCTTTAAAAAGAATAATTCACACTTAACATGAATATTTACATTTAAGTTATACATTAAATAATTTGCTGTTATTTTACATTAGATAATTCAATTTATGTACTTGAATACTCTTAGACTTACCTGGAAAACATAAAGCACTATTAATTTAATTTGTTTCTTTGTTCTATTGTAACATATACATTTTACTCTTGCTCTTTATAGTCTTTCATTCAAATGCAGAACCCCAAAACTCCTTTTATAGCTGATGTCACCAAGACCTCTTATTTTTCAACCCTTGATAAAAAGTTCAACATTGCTTTGATTTTTGTTAAAGACACTTGAAAATGTCACATTATAGAAGTAAGATGGGTTTTAAAAACTATTTTATGTTGACCTATTATGTACTTTACCTAGTATGTTATTCTCCGTTTACTTTCATACTTTGTAATTATTTAGTTTTCTTGAACTGGTGTGAACTTAAAAGTTGCAATACCAAATCTATGCATTTCTTATTTGTGTGTAATGCATGCAAAATGTCAGACTTGAGTTTTTTATTGTCACAGAGGAAAATGAGTGAGCGACGCATGGCCGCTCTGAAACAGAACAAAGAAGAGAGTGAATCAGAAGACGGTGAATCAACCAATCGCAGCTTCGCCGGTACGACTTTTCCTCACTCTCTGTAATTACACAGCTCAGCAGAGCAAATCAAGAACTAACATTTCTTTATAATGATTGAAAATAAAGCTCTGGATGGATAAGCTGATCTCCAACCATTTGATAAATGAAAGGTATATAAAGATAATGAATGCAAAGACAGTGGATGTGTTTTTTCTGAAGTGGTGACATGTTCCTTGTGTCACATTAAATTTATCCACATTCTTTATCTCTCTCTATCGCTCACTCGCTCTCAGAATAAGGGAAACTGACACAAAATTGACTACAGCAGTGCCAAAACAACATATCTCTGCCTACTGTAATGAAGAGACTGTCTGTAAATCTTTCATCCCTTAAAATAGATCAGAGATAAAGGGTCCTTCATAGAACTGATTTGAGGCGAAAATATTATATTACTGTTTTTCAGAGGTATTGTTCTCTCTGCTCTTGTTTATTAAATTGAATCACTCTTCTTTGTGTATTTTGTTTTTCCTCCTGAAGGGAGTACCTCGGATATATCGGCAGCTGCAAACCAGGCCATTCCCACCCAAATCAAGAACTACCACAAAAGCATCTCTGAGAACAAAGAAATTGTCAAGCTGGTGTCTGTACTTAGTACATCCATCAACTCCTCTAAGAAGGTCTGAATTTTTGTTGTTCTAATGTTTTTTTTGTCTCTGACTATTATCAATCAGTTTACCAGAGATTTGCCCACAGACTAACATAATTCAAATTCAATTCAAATTTATTTGAAAACTAGGCAAAAATATTAATCCCATTGAATGAAAAAAAATAAATAAATAAATAAAATATATATATATATATATATATATTGTGTAGTGGAGAATCAATGTTAGCACTTTTAGAAAAATATGAAAAAAAAACAATAAAAAAAAACAATATATATATATATATATATATATATATATATATATATATACACACACATATATATATATATTAGGGCTGTCAGTTTAACGCGTTATTAACGGCGTTAACGCAAACCCATTTTAACGGCGTTAATTTTTTTATCGCGCGATTAACGGTCTTTTTGTCCTAGCAAACTTTGTAGTTTATTCACATGCTTTTGCAACAGGACGCGGCATGCGTCCTGATCCATTTCGGCGTCTCGCGCTCGTCATCCACTCAAAGCCGGCTCGCAAGCCCAAACAAGTGTGTGCGCGTGCCTGTTGTTTTGTTTCCGGTCTAGCTAGATCCGCTTGCGCTTTGGTTGAAGAAGCAACAAAACGTCCTCGCGCAGCGCAAGCCATTGAAATGAATGGGTTTCAGATCACAGCGCGAGGACGGTTTGTGTGCCGCACATACTCGTTTCGGCTTGCGAGCCGGCCAAATAGGTAACGTTACGTTTTGAGTGGATGACGAGCGCGAGACGCCGAAATGGATGCCCTAAGATTCTGAATGGAAAGTTTACTTTTAAAAAGTCGCCAAATTGTCCCATTGACAAGACCAAGTGATCTGTGTGTTTTGTCATTATGAACTGAGCTATCATCATCGCAGCACGTCCGGTCTGAAACACAACTTTATGATGGCCAAGCACACACACACAGATGATGCGAATTCTCCACCCCCTCGTCAAAATAAGGACCTCGTCAGTATTTCTTTCACTCTTTTATTGATAGACAGTGTTACATTGTGTGAGAGATTATTTATGTTAGTGTGAAATTGAACACTATTCCAATGTTATTTTCAATAATAATAATAATAATAAAAACATTTGCACTAAACAAGCCAATCCACTTTTCCATGTTGATAAGAGCATTAAAATGAGAAAAATAATAATGTAATAAGAAGAAATCAAGAGACATTTAGAACAGATTAATATGTGTGATTAATCGCGAGTTAACTATGACATTAATGCGATTAATCGCGATTAAATATTTTAATCGTTTGACAGCACTAATATATATATATATATATATATGTAAGCAATAAGGTACGAGAGGCTGTTGTTAGGCACGACGCGAAGCGGAGTGCCTGCAACCCCTTGAGCTGTTACTTATTCACGATAGAGCACTTGCCTCAAGTATCTTATTGCTTTTTTAAAACGGTTGCCACACAATATTAAAGTAAAAAACAAAGTTCGTGCAACTTTCTTGAAGTAAAATCACT
The DNA here is from genome assembly GCA_030378365.1 of Hybognathus amarus. Taxonomy (NCBI): domain Eukaryota; kingdom Metazoa; phylum Chordata; class Actinopteri; order Cypriniformes; family Leuciscidae; genus Hybognathus; species Hybognathus amarus. The sequence continues at coordinate 503,298 of JAQIUQ010000247.1, read as the reverse complement.
AAAAGCCTACCTTCCGCTGGAAAAAATAGTCCCCGAGTGTGAACAGCAACAACGTTCCAATGTGTAAAATGCATGAAAACTCAAATAAAAACAACACAGAACCGCAGTGTTGCGCAGCGATCAATAGAACCGTTGGGTGAAGCGGTCGTAGCCGTGTTTTATCGTGAATAAAGCACAGCTCTTGACCAATCAGAATCAAGGATTCGAACTAACCGTTTTATAAATATATATATATATATATATATATATATATATATATATATATATATATATATATATATATTTTTTTTTTTTTTCGTAGTGGAGAATCAATATTAGCACTTTTAGAAAAATATGAGCTGCACATATCTGCTTTCTAAACCCTCTCAAATTCCTTGACCCATAGACATCTATTGTAAGTATTACTGTGAACACTAGTATAAACACTTTTACAAACTGAGGAATCATTTAAAATGATTTTCTTTGGCAATTCACAGCACACAACAGATGCTTATTTAGAATTTGCCACTTTCCTTTAAGGCATATAAAACATACTTATTATTTACAAGTCAAAAATATGATTGTCCCATAGCCTTTGCTGAATATGTTTGCTTCATTCGGTTGTGTTTATAATGTGACATTGTAATATTGTTTGATGTGTAATGTGTGATACTTGTCATGTATTGTTACACAGGAAATGATGAACGCTTTGGATCGCTTTAGCCTCTATCACCACATCTGGAAGAACGATAGAGAGGAAACCATCCAGAAATTCATTCAGGGGAACCCTCTTCTTTCTGAATTTGAGTCTCAGATCTTGTACTACAGAGATCTGGAGCTAAAGATTAATGCAGAACCTGAGTTTATCTCAGTAGGAGCTCTGGCACTATATACAGGTAAACAGACTCTGAATCAACAGACACTAAGTGTTCTAACAGTGATAGAGAGCTTAGCAGAAAGTCAAGAGATAGCCTATGTTTATTAAAATGGCACAGCTACTGATTGCTTCAATACAGGGAACATGCTTATTATTGCTGCAATTTTATTATATACTCATATAACTTTTTATTTAATTTAGATTAATTAATTATTATTATTTCAAGCCTTTATGATACATATGTAGCAGTGCATGGTAACAGAGTTACAGCTTCTGGGGAAAAAATTACTTTATTATTTTTGTTATTATTATTATTATCACACTACAAAAGGCCCCTTTATTCTGTGTGTGTTGCTGAATTTACCTACAGTGGATCTGAAGTTGGCCCTTACTGCTGAGACAAAGAGCTGGATGGTGGATTTTGGTCACCATTGCAACAGGAAGTATCATATGGAAATGGAACAAATCTTCACTTTTATAGATGAGGCGAGCAAGAAACTCAACAGGCAGATTAAAGACTTGGATGATATTCGTATCTGCCATGGCAACGCTCAAAGAGATCAGAGAACACCAGATCTCCATAGACTTTCAAGTTGGTCCAATTGAGGTACAGACAAATAAAAAGAAAAATAACATGATGACATTTTGAAATATCTTTATCATGTAACATAATTCATGGTGACCACAGCTGGCACAACTCCTTATAATAATTTCCTTTAACTTAATTAAAGAAGACATTGAATATACTGTGTGTATAATGTGTATGTCTGAACAGACTTTTTCCCCTCCTTTTTGGAGCTGTGAAGAAATCTTATGTTCCACATACAGACATACAGTACATACATACATACATTCAAATAAATAAATATATCATAGGGGGTAAATAATGACAGATGATTATTATTATTTATTTAAAAAATATATTGTTCAAATTGTATTCATTTTAATATGTAATTTTGCTAAATCATTAAAAATTAAACATGTACAGAACATAAAGCACTTATGAATTATCCTATGATAGGAGTGCAATGTCTCTTTCCCTGGTTTTGGCCTGCAGGAATCGTACGCCATGCTACATAAGTATGGATTATTGATTGCCAAAGAGGAAGCAGAGAAAGTGGACACACTTCGGTACACCTGGGAGAAACTGCTTTCCCGTAGCACAAAGGTGCAGAACGAGCTGGTGTCCCTCCAACCAAACTTCAGGGGAGAACTCATCAAAAATGTTGAGACCTTTGTGGAAGACTGCCAGTACTTCTACAATGACTATGATAGGGTGAGTCCTGAGGATCAGGTACAATCTATCCATCCGCTTCTCTTGCTTCGAGATGATCCCTCAGGCAATTATGGTTTCAAGCCCAAACACAATGTTTTCCTGCATTTATATTCCTTTGGGAATTATGTAACAAAAATCTGAGTGATTCTTTGAAGGAACTGATGTTCCCTTTCAAAAGCTACTCTCAGTGCTGTGCTTGATTTGGCACTCTGGCAAAGACTTTTTTAATGAACAGCTGTGAAATATATGTGTGCAACACAACAACTTTTATAGCCTCAGATAGTAACGTCATTGGAATGGACACTCAGAGGCTATAATTAGATGTGCCACAGGTGCATCTACAGGTATTTTTGTCTTCAGACTGTACTGTATGTATGTGGAACTAAAGCTCTATCTGTCTCTTTGATAGAAGCTAGTTTTCACTAGGCAATGCGCAGAAAATTCTCTCTTTTAAAGGGGGGGTTGACTGCTTTTTTTCTTTGCATGATTGTATTTATGGGGTGCAATATAACATGTATTCGTGGTTTTTCTTTTTTAAAAGTCTTATTTTTCATAAACTTCACCTTTATTGTCAGCCGCGCTCTCCTCTGTCCCCTGAACGAACGGTTCACTTCCTGATTCTATGAAAACACTCCCTCAGAAATACGTTGTGAGCTCAGATTGGTTAGTTTGGCCCGGTGTGTTGTGATTGGCTAAAGTGTCGCTCACGTTGTCCGGAAGATTATGCCCATTACCTTTACGGGCATGTCATGAGCTCCGGTCCAGATGTAAATACGTGCCGAACTGCAGTATCAGTTTCAGGCAGAATCAGACCGAAAGCCGCGATGAAGAGAGTCAAACAAAACCTCACCACACACGGCTCTTACGAAACGTTTCTGAATGATAATTTGCTACATTTTTTAACTGTATACACGTTTGTTTTACACAATAGCATCTGACTGGCAATGATAGCAACTGACTGGCTACTAATGTGGCATGTTTACGTTCTTGATCAAATCGAAAATAAGGTCATAAAGCATATATACATTAAAAATATGTTTAAAAAATTTGTACTTATAGAAAATTCAGGTCCATAATGTTTGTACGCGTTTGTCGTAGACACAAAATAGCATAGTCTAACTAGTAGTGGCTATAAAGGCGCTGGCATTTGAAAAAAATAAAACACAAGGCTACGTCTTGAATTATACATGCAAATACATTTAAAATGATTAAGTCTTAGCCTACTTACAGATTGTGGCCCAACAACTGCTGCCTCTTGTATTAAAGTTCGGAACTGCTTCATGTTTTAGTAACAGTTTCTTGTTGAATCCGGTGTTGAACTCGCTAGATTACGATCGTCATTTTCAGGAACATAATCAAACATAAATTGTATCCATTGTTGAGGAAGAATAGCGTCCATGGGAAGCCGGAACACAGAAGACCTGACAGCTGCGTGAACAACACACTCAATGAGTTCGACGTGCCTCAGAAATATGCGCATTACGCATGCCATTTTCTGCATATTCTGAGGGAGGGTTTGATGCAAATGTGTAGGTTAGTGACGTACCATAACCCAGCTGTAGTCCCAATTGAGTCGTTTTTGTAGGCAATTATACTGCCTGATTTTTAAAAGATGATATCTCTGCTTACACTGAACTTTCAGCGCTGCAACTTTACAGAAACTGTTCATGCACCAACAGCAACATTACACACTATTTAAAATGAAAAAAGTGAAATCGCAGTCAACCCCCCCCCCCCCTTTAAACAAGTGAAAAAGGAAAAGAAATATGAGTGGTAGAACACCTGCTGTTTGATCTACCTTGCTCTATCTGCCCTGTTAGACCCCGCCTGTACTACATCGTTATTATAAGCTACAAATGGATCGTACTGAGTCTTCCAGTTCATAACACTAGCTTTATCACTCTACACATACAGTACACAAAGTGCATGGATGCAGCAATGTCTCCATTGTGACTCCAGTGCATCTGTATTTTGAATGACATAGATAATTGGCTCATATTAACACAGTCACATGAGCTGGCGTTACGAAACAGATGTCGACTAACTCATCTAGTTTATCTGGGGTTGCGACTCACTGTCAATAATAATAGCATTCTCTCTCTGTACCAAGATAATGACAGATTTATTGGACGTATTGGATTCGATGCAGGCACAATGAGAATACCCTGAGTAAAGTCAGGCCAGGTCAAGATTGTACTGTTCATCAGTATCAGCAAATATTTCATCTCCTGGCATCTGAAAAGCCCTTCACAATGATCCCTATGGGCCTTTTGCACATGATACCATTTCAGTTGTGGCTCAAAGCCATTTTAGCCAAGGGCCTATCCCTGAAGGCAGATAAGGGTTACGTGCCGCAGGCTACTTATCCTCTCTATGTGGCTCAGACCCCAGCTTCTTGCCTTGGGTCCCACTCTCTAGTTTGCCGTCTCAAAATCCTTACAGCAGATGTGTTTCACACATATTTCAACTGGTCAAAAATTGTTCCCAGAGCACTGAATCAAGCGTAGCATCTTGTTCCCATTTTTTCAGGGGACAGGGTTACAGTCAAGTAACCCAATATGTTGCCACTGCACAGGAAAAACAAAGTGGTTGTTTATCTTTAAGTAACAATATGTGCATATGTTTATCTGGCTTTGTGCTTGTCAATTATTTAGGATGGTCCCATGGTGGTTGGATTAGCTCCCCAGGATGCAAGTGATAGGCTTATTATGTTTCAGGTACAGTATCCTGTAAATTCTGTTTGCATAAACATAACATACATTTCCTTGACATATCACAATATAACTACATTACACTGAATACTTTTTGTTCATTTTTATTGTTTGTTCTCCTCTTTAAATAATTTGATACAAATTATCTGTCATGGGTTAGCATGTAGTAAATACCCAAGAGGGTTGTGTGACACAGAATGAATGAGAATTAGTCTTTTGACTAACAGAGAGATAGCACACAATTAACACAATATAATGAACAGAGTAGAGAACTGAAGGCTTAACACTGAAGATGTTAATCAAAGGAACAGGAAACAGGTGTGTAACTAATTAGAAACCAAGACAACAACCGAATGACTGGGGCAGATTCCAATCGGAAGAAAGCATCCCTGTGGGTTATAAGTTAAACCCTGTGCTATACTCACTCCAAAGGGCAGAGCCCTTGAATTGGAGACTTTGGAGGGAGCAAGATACGTGTGTGTAATAATGTAGCCATTTGGAATGCACTTGGCGAAGGCAGCAATGAACAACCACGTAATGATCTGGTTATGACTTTACAAGTTAAACATTAAACATAAAGCATTAAAAATATTTTCTACCTATGAAGATGTTATAAACCTAATATGAAATGCATGACGAAAATGTGTCTTTCTATCACAACAAAACAACCTGAATTTATTCTGTTTATACGTGAACTTCAATCAATGCTTTAAGTGGCTCAAAAGCTCTATTATTAGTATTATTATTATTTTTTTTGTTGACTCCCTCCTCCCTTAAAGTAACAACAACTATATACAGCAGTCAACAGATGACCTTATAAAAAATAATAAATCCTTTTATTAGTTTTTGGATTTGCTTGAGCTAGAAAGAGCTACTGAACATTAATAATGTGCAAAAGGGTATTGAAACAATTTTGAACAAATGTACATAAAATAAATTATAAAACATAATAACCATAGAACTATAGAACATAAACACGAGCCTTGAAGATGGTAATTTCTTTACCCCTGAAAAATATAAAATATTATTCTGACTTCGTGGGGTGTCAGCCAGCGAATCCTCTGATTCTGACCTTGTTCTTTTACTACTCAGAGTCTGAAGCCAGGAGAACAAATTAAGTGTTCATTGAATTTGTATTTTAACCGAGCAGCTATTTAACCGAGCAGCTAAGCATCACATGCGCTTTTCACAAAACTGAAGATGTATGGTTAATGTAGTCTCTACTCTCGGTGGAATGAATTAGGAAGCGTGCCCTTGTGAAGGGCGCTCTGAAAAGCAGCAGCGCAGCCAAAGGATTAAAACAGATGTGCAAATGTGCGTACCAGTACGCTAAAAGAGATATATTTGGAAGTGGCAGTACTGAGTACCGGCGCATACTACCGGCCCACTTCAAGGACTGACTCCAACTCTTCCACCATATCTAAATTTAAAATGAATCGTAAAAATTTTTCACCCTGAGTCACATGAACATAAACGATTAAATTACCTTCTTTAAGTGACCATCGCATGTTCCTTTCACTAACGGACTTGTTGAAAGACCCTTCATGAAGGTATTCAGTTGTTTACTTTCGCTTGGAACACCCCTACAAATGGTGTCCCCTTCCCAAAGTGCCCTTCAAGGTTGCAAAAATGCCATTTGGAATTCGCACTAGAACTCAGAAACTAAACATGACCGTGACAGTATCATTTTTTGTTTGTTTTTAAAGGGGCTTTTTAAATTTTATTATATTGTTGTCTGAGGTCAATTTATGACGTTCACTTGGTTTTTGCATTCAAAAACATCAAAATGAATAAGAAATAGGCTATTTTGTACCCAAGTTGTGAGCCTACCTGAAAAACGGTCGGTTTTTATGGGCGTGTCGCACTGAGACTTGGAATAAACGCCCACTGCTGTGAGTGGGATAACAGATTTGCATATTATAATGAGTTTAACTCACCCATCGGTGCACGTGGGGAATAACGTCCAAATGTTGTCAAAATGGCAACCGGATTCGCCCATACATGTTCGACCCAGAGTCCGTGTGTTGTACAATTCCTGTCAGATCCAATATAGACGGCACAGCACCGTTCTTTACTCTTAATCGGTCTGCAAATCCAGTCTTGTTTACAAAACAATCCTCAGTGAAATGAAGCGAACAGACGACAATGTTTTACCCTTATCAGCTGGAACGTCATTAAAAATAAAGTTTATTCATGCAGTCCTACTGGAATCCAGAGGAAGCGACTGTCTTCCACAACCAGGCACTGCACAATATTCTGTATTGCTTGGTAGCTGGATCTGGTTTGTCATCACAAGGTAGGCATGTATGTTAGCCTACTTAGCTATGCGTGTAATGTGCAAATCGGTGGGCGGGGCTAAACCAGCCGTGTTGAAGTAGGCGTTGATCTTCTGCGAGGGTGGTGTTTTAACAACTTTGACGTCATCTTTCCCCACATTTAAAAACGAGTCGTTTGTTGAGGCTGGTGTCAATAAAAGTTTTTATTAGACTAACAAGGACGTTTTCAGTTCTGAAACGTACAGGATATTCTTATAATATGATGACCTCTTAGATGCCAAAAGCTCAAGGAAAATTTGATTTCTCAGTTCATCACCCCTTTAATGTGCTGCATTCCAACATGAGCTAGTTTAATGTCCACTTACATACGTAGTACATATAGGGTACTTGATATTGGTAACATATACTGTAAATGTTATGTAATTTATGTATACATATAAATGAATCCTTGGTTTGATTATTTATTTTAAAATGATCTGCCATTTCACAGAATCGCTTTGACAACCTCTTCCGCAAGTACATCACATACACAGGTGGGGAGGAGCTTCTTTGGCCTATCTGTTACCCAGCATCCACAGCTGCTTGAGATCAGGAAACAGTTGACACTTCTCCAAAAGCTCTATGGTCTCTACAACAGTGTCATTGACACAGTCAATGGTTACTATGACATCCATGGGCCGACATTCACATTGACAGAATCAACAATGAACTTCTTGAGTTTCAGACTGAGGTAAGAAGGGTACAGAAGTCAAACTAAATTTCTGAAGACCCTCTCTCTGGCGGTCATGTAATAAGTTACATTGAAAAGCATGAAGGCACCAGGGGATTTCAATTGTGCTGGTCTGTTCTGGTAATTTCAGAAGCTTCTCAGAAAAGAGATTCATTCTCTATGCCTGTCAAGAACTGAAATTAAAGTCAGCTGTGTTGGAGAAAGTACCAATGTAATGCAATAATTGTTTCAGAATAAAAGGATTAATGGAGAGTTTTCTGTCTGATGCATTTTAAAGTATACTTGAGTTAAATATAATAAGTATGGACATCTTTATAGTTTACAACATTTGCATTTGCAGTCAAGCAAGATTTACTTTTTACTATATGCTGTCACTCAATGTTAATTTACAGTAATAGTGGACAAAAAAATTACAAAGCTAATTATAAGTTTCTTTAAATGTGAAATCAGACACAATGAACTTTCAATTTCACACCTTTAAATGTTCTTATTTTGTAGGTGCCGTAAGCTGCCGCGGGCCCTTAAAGAGTGGCAGGCATTTCTTGACCTGAAAAAAACTATTGACGAATTTAGTGAGTGCTGCCCCTTGCTGGATCTAATGACTAACAAAGCAATGATGACACGCCACTGGAAGAGAATTACTGAGGTTACAAGTCACACTTTTGAGGTCGAAACCGATAACTTCAAGCTTCGCAACATCATGGAAGCCCCACTGCTGAAGTACAAAGAAGAAATAGAGGTCAGAATTACTTTTTAATTCCATAGACATAAATAGAGATTAGACTGCAATTTTGGCCTTGAAGTTCTCCACTTTTTAAAGAATTTGTAAATAATCCATTATAATTATAACAACACATTTGAGCAGGATATCTGCATCAGTGCTGTGAAGGAGCGTGACATCGAGCAGAAACTCAAGCAAGTAATTGCGGAATGGGACAACAAGACCTTTACATTTGCCCACTTTAAAACCAGAGGCGAGCTCCTTCTGAGAGGAGACAGTACGTCTGAGATCATTACTAACATGGAGGACAGCCTGATGGTGCTTGGTTCCCTTATGAGCAACAGGTGAGCCAAATAGATCAACAATTAATTTCTCTGGGAAATTCTACTGTCTGTGCAGTTGCAGTTTATTTATATTCTATTATTCAAGTGTTATTTCGGTGAAAAACAGGTTTCACTCATGAATTTGGCAAATTGGTCGTGTTATATAAATGTGTATATATGTATATATATATATATATATATATATATATATATATATGTGTGTATATATATATATATATATATATATATATATATATATATATATATATATACATTATATATAACACTATTAACCAACTTTGCCAAATTCATGAGTGAAACCTGTCTTTTATCTAAATAACACTTGAATAATATATATATATATATATATATATATATATATATATATATATATATATATATATATATATATATACAGTATATATATATAGTACATTTCTAAAGTACACTGGTATAGGAAAACAAATGGAATGATTTGGGACAATTTTTTAGTTTATCCTTTAATGCTCTTGACCTTGTGCCGTATGTAGATACAACACACCTTTCAAAGCCCAGATCCAGAAGTGGGTTCAGAACCTCTCCAATACAACAGATATCATTGAGAACTGGATGACTGTACAAAACCTCTGGATTTACCTTGAGGCTGTTTTTGTTGGTGGAGACATAGCCAAACAGCTGCCAAAGGTAATATTAGTAATACAGTCTCACTCCCACACATTGACACTTTTTTGGCCATTTTATTGAAAATAATGGGGAAAAGACAAATCTAATGTTAAATGAGGCCTTGTTATAAAGTACTTCCAAAAATTCAAATAATTATATACTTAAAATTGTACTTTATGATTTAAACAATCATAACATTGAACAAATTATATCATTTTTACTTTTATATTAATAAGATGTTTGTTTTTTTATAATCTCCATTTTAGAACTTAGTCTTTTGTTTGTATTGTTTTGTTGTGTTAAATAACAGATTTTGCAGATGTTTTTGTTTTGTGAAATTCCAGATACCACAAATGTTTCTTGTTTCCCTGTTGTTAAATATTTAATGTGAAATCTTAACAAATTCAAGTGAAACCTTCTCTTTTAGGAGGCAAAGCGATTTTCCAACATTCGATAAATCGTGGGTTAAAATCATGACTCGAGCTCATGAGATGCCCAATGTAGTCCAGTCGTGTGTGGGAGATGAGACTATGGGTCAGCTGCTACCTCACCTGCTGGAACAGCTAGAGATGTGTCAAAAATCTCTCACAGGGTACACTAATCTGTTTTTCAGTCTAGTCCTTAAATCAGGATTCAGCAGTTTTATAACAGCAGTTCCCTATCGAGGGAACTCAACACTGCGTCGATAAAATCGACTCTTTGGGGACGCTCCCTAAGCGTGCGCCTCTGAAGTATGAATGAAACTAATCCAATCCTGATTGGTGTTGCGTCGTGACGTAACATGTGACGGCATACCCGGAAGTATAAAAGTGACGCTGTCACAACACACACTAGCTTTCGCTCTTCAGCAAGCGCTATATGTCAAAACTGTCTGTCTTATTTGGTGTTGTTTGTCTTATATATATATATTATATCTAGAGTAAAATGGCCGAGAAGCAGTTCAAGAGGTGTGTGCATCCCTGCCCTCGCTACATCACGGGTGGGGATACACACTCTTTATGTGTGAACTGTTTGGGAGCGCAGCACGCACGGGCAGCTCTCGAGAAAGAGAGTGCCTGTGATCACTGTGAAGCTCTCCCCATAAGAGTGCTGCGCTCCCGACTGGCGTGCTTTGATGAGCACGGTCAGGCTCGCGTTCCCCAGGGGTCTGGTCCCGCTTTCGTTGAGGCGATGCGGCGAATGAGATCCTGGGGTTCGCAGCGGGATTTAGCTGAGGAGGGCGAGAATGCTGAGGCATTTCTCGTTCTCCATCAGCTGATCCCGTGGCCTCTGAGAGCGGTGCGGGAGCCCGAGAGGTTTCTCCTGCCCGTGATCAGGTCCCGATGCTTGAGCTGTCTGCTTCTGAGGAAGGGGACGTGCTCAGCATCGATGCGGACTGATCGTGAGTTCACGAAGAGATCACGAGATCGTGGGAAAGACCGCATTCGTCCCGTGTCTCGAAGCCCTAGTATAATTGATTATAGCAACGTTTTGGGGGCTCGAGACATGGGATACGGGAAGATGCCGAGGGTGGAGGAGGCTTTAGCGAGCTATCTCTCTCCTGAATCGGCGTCTTCCCTTAAGACCCCGGTGTTGCCTAGTAAGCCCTGCAGGGAAACATCTACACTGGTTGGCAGGGCTTATATGGCGGCAGGTCGGGCTGGTGCATGCTTGCATTCCATGGCAATCTTGCAGGCGTACCAGGCCGACCTCCTGAAAGATTTGGACGAGGGAGAGGGGCCTACTCCGGAAGATATATCCGAGTTGCAGGAAGGCCACAGATTTGTCTCTCCGGGCTACGAGAGAAACAGCCCGTCGCCGTTGGCCGCTCAATGGCGGCCATGGTGGCCACGGAGAGACATCTGTGGCTGAATCTATCGGGTATTAAAGATAAGGATAGGTCCTTCCTGCTGGACGCGCCGCTCTCGCCTTCTGGCCTGTTCCGGCGACGCCGTTAATTCGGTCGTCGACAGGTTCCAGGAGACGAAGAAACAATCTGCGGCGTTCCAGCAGTTCCTCCCTCGTAAAGCTAAGTTCAAGTCAAGTAGGGTGGGGCAAAGCGATCAGCCCCAGCCGTCAGCCAGCTCCTCACACAGGGCAGAGCAAAAGGAGAGCGTTTCCTCTAGGGCCCCTCCTCCGGGAGCTTGGCAACAGAGGAAGCGTTCTCAAAACCGAAGTCCTCCAGCCAGAAGGGCGACCTGAGGGACGTCATTCAGGCTAGGAGGACTTCGGGAAAGAGGTCCTAGCCGTGGTGGGACCTCGGAGGGCTGCCCCTCCGCTGTGAGGCAACCGAGGTTGTTCTCCGCAGCGGGGCCCTCTAGGAAAAGATGCATGCCCGCCGTTAGCAGCGCTTCGGGCCGCATCACTTTCCAGCGAAAAAACGATTGTGAAGCATCGGTTATGGTCGCAAGGGCCATATCGACTACAACCTGCCGGTATTCCGCTTCAGGAAGTCAAAAAAGATGCTCAAAAGACACTAGAGGCCAGTCTCGAGAGGCTGGTACCCTTAGTGGATTTTGTAGAGGGGTGGAGACACCTTCCCAACATATCTGCGTGGGTCCTGCAGATAATACAATCAGGGTACAGACTGCAGTTCGCGCACCGCCCCCCCAAATTTTCTGGGGTGGTGCGAACTACGGTGGTCCCAGAGCAGGCTCAGGTGCTGGAACAAGAAGTGCAGACTCTGCTGTTGAAGGGAGCCATAGAGCATGTTCTCCCGTTAGACAGGGAGTCCGGGTTTTACAGCCGGTACTTTATAGTTCCAAAAAGGATGGGGGGTTAAGGCCAATTTTGGATCTCAGGATTTTGAATCGATCTCTGAGGAGGTTCAGGTTCAAAATGTTGACCATTCCAGCAATCGTGAGTCAGATCAGGTCCGAGGACTGGTTTGTCACGATAGATCTAAAAGACGCCTATTTTCACATCTCCATCCTTCCATGTCACAGGAGATACCTGAGGTTCGCTTTCGGGGGCGAAGCTTACCAATATCGGGTTCTTCCGTTCGGCCTAGCACTCTCTCCCCGCACATTCACCAAATGTATGGACGTAGCCCTTGCTCCACTGAGACTTCAAGGGATTCGAATATTGAATTATCTCGACGACTGGCTCATTCTGGCCCAGTCTCGGGAGATGGCAGTTCGGCATCGAGATGTCGTTCTTGGCCACATTCAACAATTGGGGTTGAGACTCAATATAAAGAAGAGTGTGCTAGAACCATCCCAGTCCACGACTTTTTTGGGAGTTCGTGTGGGACTCAATTACGATGCAGGCACGAATGTCTCCCGCTCGTATCGAGTCAATTCTGGCGATGGTATCCAGGGTGAAGCTGGGCCAGGCCATCACTGTAAAACACTTCCAAAGGATGCTGGGCCTCATGGCAGCGGCATCCAATATTATTCCTTTGGGCCTCCTTCACATGAGGCCCCTACAGTGGTGGTTGAAAACCAAGGGGTTCTCCCCCAGGGGAAATCCGTTTCGTATGATCAGAGTAACGCGCAGGTGCCTTCGTTCTCTACAAATATGGAAGAAACCTTGGTTCCTATCCCAAGGGCCAGTATTGGGGGTGTCATGTCGCCGGGAAACCGTTTCGACAGACGCCTCCCTGACTGGCTGGGGCGCGGTCATGGACGGCCGCTTTGCCAGGGGTCTGTGGCAGGACCATCATCGTACTTGGCATATAAATTGCCTAGAGATGTTGGCTGTGTTCAGAGCTTTGAGGAGCTTCCTCCCAGACATCAAGGGTCACCACGTCTTAGTACGGACAGACAATACGTCAGTGGTGGCCTATCTGAACCGACAAGGGGGACTCAGATCGCGCCCTCTGTGCAGACTGGCGCATCAAATTATCCTTTGGTCCCAGGGGAAGATACTGTCAATAAGAGCAATGTATATCCCGGGGGTTCAGAATCAGGGAGCAGACATCCTGTCGAGGCAGGGGCTGAGGCCCGGGGAATGGAGACTTCACCCGGAGGTGGTGGAGTCGATATGGGAGAGGTTTGGACCAATGGAAGTGGATCTGTTTGCGTCTCGAGAGACGTCCCACTGTCCACTCTGGTTCTCCCTCTCACATCCAGCCCCACTGGGGTTGGATGCCATGGTACAGGCTTGGCCGAGGCTTCGCCTGTACGCTTTTCCCCGATCACTCTGCTCCCGGGAGTCCTGGAGAGGGTCCGTCAGGAGGGCATCAGTCTTCTTCTGGTTGCCCCGAATTGGCCGACACGAGTATGGTTTTCAGACATAATATCACTCCTCATAGCTCCGCCATGGCAGATTCCTCTGAGGAGGGATCTGTTGTCTCAGGCGGAGGGCACCATCTTTCACCCTCGCCCAGAGCTGTGGAAGTTGTGGGTCTGGCCTCTGAGGGGGTTCAGTACCTGAATGCTGGGTTATCAGCGGAAGTGGTGGAAACCATACTTAGCTCTAGGGCTCCGTCTACCAGGAGACTATATGGCCTCAAGTGGAATGTGTTTGCCACTTGGTGTAGAGAACATGGTGTAGATCCAGTAAACTGCCCGGTGGCTTCAGTTCTGGAATTTCTACAAAATCGGTTCTCTGCGGGTCTCTCCCCGTCCACTCTCAAGGTGTATGTGGCTGCCATTTCGGCTTTCCACGCACCAGTAGGAGGTGGGCCTCTGGGGAGGCACCAGTTGGTCATTCGGTTTCTCCGTGGTACTTGGAGGATGAGGCCGGCGACCAGGTCCAGGGTTCCTGCCTGGGACCTGGCAATAGTTCTGGAGGGGTTATCCCTGGCCCCCTTCGAACCTTTAGAGTCGGCTTCGCCTAAGGACTTAACTCTAAAAATGGTCTTGCTTTTAGCTATTACCTCGCTTAAGAGGGTGGGAGATCTCCAGGCCCTGGCGGTAACGCCAGCTTGCTTGGAGTTCGCCCCTGGCAAAGTAAAGGCCTTTTTGCACCCGAGCCCGGGCTACGTGCCTAAAGTTCCTTCAAATACGGCTCGTTCGGTAGTCCTTCAGGCTTTCCATCCTCCACCTCATGTGTCGGCGGAAGAAGGGAGACTTCACTTGCTCTGCCCCGTCAGAGCATTAAGTATTTACCTGGAGAGGTCCGCTTCCTGGAGAAGGGCGGACCAACTATTAGTATGTTTTGGGTCGCCTAAGAGGGGGCTCCCGGCAACTAAACAGACAATAAGTAACTGGATTGTCCAGGCTATTACTGAAGCTTACAAGGTGTGCGGGGTTCCTTCACCTTTGGCCTTAAGGGCCCATTCAACTAGGGGCATGGCTTCCTCTAGGGCCCTTCTTTCGGGAGTACCTCTGCAGGAGATCTGTGAGGCGGCCGGCTGGGCGACCCCACATACTTTTATCAGGTTTTATAGTCTCCACCTTCCCAGTACGCCCGGTGCACACGTACTCAACCCTTGCTGAGTGCCTAGACAGTTTCACTCCGGGGCGGGTCTGTTCGGTGCGTGGCCTAGTGGGCACTCGTTCCCCAAAGAGTCGATTTTATCGACGCAGTGTTGAGTTCCCTCGATAGGGAACGTCTCGGGTTATGACTATAACCCTTGTTCCCTGAGAAGGGAACGAGACACTGCGTCGTGTTGCCACGCCCCGTAGACCCTTGAGCGTCTTGCTTCATCGCGAGGCTAGTGTGTGTTGTGACAGCGTCACTTTTATACTTCCGGGTATGCCGTCACATGTTACGTCACGACGCAACACCAATCAGGATTGGATTAGTTTCATTCATACTTCAGAGGCGCACGCTTAGGGAGCGTCCCCAAAGAGTCGATTTTATCGACGCAGTGTCTCGTTCCCTTCTCAGGGAACAAGGGTTATAGTCATAAACCCGAGAACGCTTTATATATATATTTTATAGTTTCTATTGCAAGATGGAACATTGCAGTTACGTTGTCAAAGGTCACACTAATTCAATTTGAAGCAACAACAACAACAACATACAAAACATATTCTATATATACTGGGATAAATACAATTTTGTATTTATATCTTTAAGTTGCTATTTTCTGTCAGGTTTTAGTGGATTCTAATTTATAGTGCTGCTAATTTTTAGCTTGTCTTCTGCTTTTACAGGTATCTGGAGAAAAAGCGATTGCTGTTTCCACGGTTCTTTTCGTATTCGGATCCTGCATTGCTGGAGATTTTGGGCCAAGCATCTGACTCCCACACCATCCAGGCTCACCTGCTTAATATCTTTGACAACATCAAATGTGTCCACTTCCATGAAAAGGTGATCTCTATTTTAACCTAGAAAGCCTGCTTTCTTATTCTTAAAGCATCCCTCTTCATGTCTGTCACGCTGGGTTATAGAGAGCACATGATAAAGAAGAAGATAAGGTTCAGAAAGTCTTTAATGATCCACACGAGTCAACAAAGGCAGACACAACTTGAGCATTAATGTGACCAGACAAATGAAAGCTGAAAACACTGCAACTTAAATAGTAGGGCAAACATGGGTGATTAATGACGGACAGCTGAACAGAATGACTAGTAATAATCAATAACTATGACAACTAAAGAGTGGCTGGAAATCTGAACAAAGAAAAACATAAAACTGATGATATGAAAAGTGAAAAACTAACAAGGCAATTGTGACAATGTTGTGGTACACATCTCTTTTTGCTGTGAAATCTATACACATTTTCCTAAAGTAAGAGTAGCTTTTATATTGTTAGTAAGATAAACAATTTTTTGAGCAACTTAGGCTTAGTTGATTATCCATACAACATTTTTGGAGAGAACATCATCTTAAAATGTGAGTATCAAATGTATCAATCAGGCTTCAAATGTATCAATCAGGAATGTTAGGAAAGTGTACATTTGCTTGAACATATCTGCTTTTCAAAAATAACCAACACTGGGTTTGCTTTTAGATGTATGATAAGGTTTTGGCGATATCATCACGAGAGGGTGAGACAGTTGAGCTGGACAGGCCTGTCATAGCAGAGGGCAATGTGGAGGTCTGGCTTAATGCACTGCTGAAGAATCCCAGAGGTCTTTGCACCTTGTCATCCGTCAGGCTGCACTTGCCATTCAAGACTCTGGTTTTGAGTTGATTGAATTTTTGGACTCCTTTCCTGCACAGGTATTTACAAAAATGACAATGATACAATTTATAAATAATTTTTAAAAATGGTATAGTATATTAACAGGACTACTTCTGTGGTTTAGGTTGGTTTACTAGGAATCCAGATGATCTGGACGAAAGATTCTGAGGATGCTTTGAGCAATGCCAGATATGACCGTAAGATCATGGCTAAAACCAACCATTTTTTCCTTGAGCTCCTCAACAATTTAATTGACATGACCACAAAGGACCTTGGAGCTGTTGAACGGACAAAGTATGAAACCTTAATCACTATTCACGTACACCAGAGGGACATCTTTGATGATTTGGTGAGTGCCAGAATATATTCATCCAGTTTATTTACAATTTACATGCCATATGCTCATTTTAGTTCCGCATTTTCGAATTTTAGAACTTTAGAACTGTATTATCTTCAATTTTTAAAGCTCTAGAAGCTCTCAATTTAGCTAATGCAGACTGCAAAATAACCATTGCAGTCACTTCTGGGGTTATGTCAACTGGCAAGGTTGGATGTTTTGATATCTCACTGACTGAATGACAAATTACTGAGTATGTCACAACCCTCAGATATTTGTGTACGTCCCTTTGAGACAGCTCCAAAAGATAACCACCCAGCAAAAACTGTTTTCTGTTCTTCTCACACAGTGTCGTTTGCACATCAAAAGCCCCACAGACTTTGAATGGCTGAAACAATGCCGCTTTTATTTCAACGAAGACACGGATAAGATGATGATCAACATCACTGATGTGGCTTTCATTTATCAGAATGAGTTTCTAGGCTGCACTGACAGGCTGGTCATCACTCCTCTCACTGACAGGTGCTGCTAGCAATTACAAGCTTGTTTACCTCTATGTTCACACTGTGCCGCAATTTATGTATAATTACAAATCAGATGTGATTTCTCATAGACCATACAATTATAAATTCTGCTCAGAACAAAATAATACAAAAGCCCAACAAAATGACAACCATATGAAATTATATTGTGCATAAGGAAAATGAAGATTAAAACCAATGTGTTTTTTTGTGCGACTCTTTTAATTTGCTTTCATGATAATTAGCATATGTTCCCCACATTTTAATTACTGTGTTGTGTCTGGATTTTTTATAATTGGAAATTTTAAAATGTTGATTCATTTTAGATTATCATCGCTAAAAAAATACGTATGGAATTATCAACAAAAACGGCTATGTATAATGACTTTAAAGCTGAAATATATTCGTTTTCTTTTGTGCTGAGAAGATATATATATTTTTTTTTATAATTATGATAATGAGAAGTTGTCCCATATATATATATATATATATATATATATATATATATATATATATATATGTATATATAATGATCCTAAAATACCCATATAAGCAAAATGCACATATTACATTTATTACATGTTTATTACTTTCCGTACACACTGCATTTTCCTATTTTGTCTTGCTTTTCCATAAAGATGTCTAAACATATTTGGATAAATTAGCATTTCTTAGCATTTAATGGTCTGCATTTAATGGTCAAATTAGCATTTAATGTAAATAATTAATCAGATCATTTGTATGTACGCTTAATGCAAAAACAGTTGGTAACTAATTAGAGATGCATCCTGAGTTATAAATATTCAGATATTCAAACATACCGATTAAGAAATGTTTCCTTTGCAGTGCAGATGTTACTTTTTCTTGCCTTAAATCATCTCTGCAAAGTCATTTCAATCTATTTCCTAGATGCTACATTACTTTAGCTCAAGCTCTGGGAATGAGCATGGGTGGAGCTCCAGCCGGTCCTGCAGGAACAGGAAAGACGGAAACCACTAAGGACATGGGCCGCTGCCTGGGCAAATATGTGGTGGTATTCAACTGCTCTGACCAGATGGACTTCAGAGGCTTGGGCAGAATATTTAAAGGTGCACATTATAAAAACAAATTGTACTTTTATTCTTGCAAATTAAATGAAAGCATATTCATGTAATATAATCATAATGACAATACATGTGAAATTCATTACCCATACACAAGCGATATCTCTGTGATATCATGTGTGAAATGAACATGAGAAACTAATGCTTAGTCATTTTATCAGAGTGTTCGTTTTTTGCTTTTTGCATACTTGGGGATGAACTTATTTTTTATATTTAAAATAAAAATAAAAATAATCTGGCTTTAGGTCTCGCTCAGTCTGGCTCCTGGGGATGTTTTGATGAGTTTAACCGTATTGACCTGCCGGTGCTCTCGGTGGCGGCTCAACAAAATCGCCATTGTGCTCACCTGCAAGAAAGAACGGCGGAAGAACTTCATCTTTACTGATGGAGATAATGTAGAGATGAACTCCGAGTTTGGTATCTTCCTCACGATGGTGAGCTGGTGCATCATGTCTTCTTTGAAATATCACACATCTCACAGAGATTTAAAAGTTTATTTAACATTTACAAAATAAGAACTCATAAAAGGTAGAGATACATTTATTGGAGTGGTTTGCACATTCTCTCACTATACACACACCTGTGACCGTACAGCAGTTGAATTCTATATTAATGAGCCAAGTTACTGCTAGTTAATGTTTTATTACTGCTAGTTGTTCTGTTTATGTTGTTGTTGTTGTTGTTGTTTTTTTATCATACTGCTGTTTCCAGCAATAAAATGTTCCACTTTATTAAAGCAACAAACCACTAAATCCATCCAATTTTATCATTAATAAGGGCAGATGAGGGCACAGTGCAATGTGACACCATTTACTTTTGTTAAAGTTAGCTTATTTTTTCATACTATATAAAAAATGGAACATATTACAAATTCAGTTGTTTATAGATATATCTCTAAGACTGTGGAAATCCTACGCTATCTCCACGACCAATTCGTACAAATTTGACGAATGATTAAAAAGTGTCTAATTCGTACAGACCTCACTCTGTATCGAATTTGTATGATTTGTCTAAACCCACATGATGGTAAGGTTTAGGGCGGGGTAAGGGTAGGTCATCTGTACGAATTCATATCGAATTGGCCAATTCTTAAAACATGTACAATTTAGCAAAATCGTACTAATTTGTACGAGTGAGGTCGTATTAATTGTTACGAATTAGCCACTTTTTAATCATTGTCGAATTCGTATCGATTTGATCATGAGATCGGGTTGGGAAATCTGACTAAACTGGGATTTAAATACCCAATAAAATGAAAGGTTACACTTTCAGGCTACCCATACAATACAGAAGGTTGTTATCTTCTCTTTTTTTCCACACAGAATCCTGGATACGCAGGGAGACAGGAACTTCCAGAGAATCTGAAAATTAACTTCCGCTCAGTGGCGATGATGGTTCCTGACAGACAGATCATTATCAGAGTGAAACTGGCAAGCTGTGGCTTCATTGACAATATCGAGCTGGCCAGGAAATTCTTCACTCTGTACAAACTGTGTGAGGAGCAGCTCTCTAAACAGGTGACTGTCATACTGTAACAATGTACTACATTATATAGTATATACTTATACTTACATTTTAAGTAAATGTATGACTTTTTTTTCTAGGTCCACTATGACTTTGGCCTGCGCAATATTCTGTTCGTCCTGCGTACTCTTGGTGCCGCAAAACGGGCCAACCCCAATGACACAGAGTCTACTATTGTCATGAGAGTTCTGCCAGACATGAACCTATCCAAACTAGTAAGAATACCAGCGCACAGAGTTTTCTCATATGACTGACATTCACAAATCATGACACCTCATGAATATATAAACATGACTCTTATTTGATTATATATTTCTCTCATATCAGTTTGTGGTTGGATGTCAGAATTCCTTTCTAAAAGCATCTATCATAACATTGAAAATGACACTTGTCTCTGCCCTTTAAGATTGATGAGGATGAGCCATTGTTTCTCAGTTTGATTGAAAATCTTTTTCCCTGGAATTCAGTTGGATAAAGCTGGATACCCTAATTTGGAATCAGCCATAGACAAACAGGTTGGAAAAAAATTATCATATATGAATCTGAATATTTGTTAGGTTGAGGACTGGGAATCAAAACCATTACTAAACTATTTGTTATTCTTATTAGGTTACTGAGGCTGGTCTTATCAATCACCCACCATGGAGGTTAAAGATCATTCAGCTGTATGAGACTCAAAGAGTTCGTCATGGTATGATGGCACCAGGACCCAGCGGAGCAGGAAAAACGACTTGCATCCATACACTTATGAAGGCCATGACTGGTGAGAATTAGACATCAGCCACAAAAACTAGGCCATTATGTTACAGTGGACAGGGTCCATTTCATATTGGCGATGTAAATAGTAAACATTTTAATGTATATGCAACTTACACTGTAAATGCATGTTTAGATTGTGGCCAACCACACAGAGAGATGCGTATGAACTCCTAAAGCTATTACTGCACCTCAAATGTTTGAGTTCGACTCCAATGTGGCAACCAATGACTGGACCTGATGGAATCTTTTCCACTCTTTGGAGGAAAACACTCAGAGCAAAGAAAGGTAGATCACCTGTAAAACATGTGTATAGAATATGCATAAGCAGTAGAAGCTTTTGGTTACAGTTACTTTTGGTTAAGTTGCTTTTGGTTAAGGACTGAGTAAAAATAAATACCAACATTTACTTGGTTCGGATTAGGGTTTGGTTTAGAATTAGTAGCATGCCAATTAAACGTATTAATAATTTACTGTTAATAATATAATACATGTAACAAGTAACAAGGACACTGCAAAATTAAGCGTTACCAAGTTTCCCTTTCAAGGGAACTTCGAGCTGCGTTGTCAACGCGATGGGAACGCTCTGCGTGATTGCGTCGTGAAGCGTCTGTACAATCAGTCCAATGAGAGAGCAGGACGTCAGGTGACGTCATTGACCAGGAAACTATAAAGCACCCTTGAGATCAGACCGCGACAGCTTCTGTAGCCTTCAGCAAGCGATCTCTGTACTCTGTCTCTGTCTATTTATTGTTGTCTGTCAAGCACACTATATACACACATATACAATGGCGAATCAAGAGTTTAAGCGTTGTGTTGTTCCTTGCCCTCGCTTCATCACGGGTGGGGACACACATCAGCTGTGTGTGGCTTGTCTGGGAGTGGAGCATGCCCAGTCAGTTCTCGAGGGAGCTGACTGCGAGCATTGTGTGAAGCTTTCTATGAGAACGCTCCGCTCCCGCCGGGCGTTCTTTGAGAAGGACGGTTCGGTTCGCGTTCCCCGGGGTGCGGGTCCCGCTGTCGCCGAGGCACAGCGTCGACTTGCATCCTGGGGTTCGCAAATGGATCTGGTAGCGGGGCTTGAGACGGGCTCCGCCTTATCTCAGCCCTTACCTGCTGGATCCAGTGCCTCTGCCCAGGGAGGAGCCCGCTCTGCGGTTTCTCCTTCCCGGGCTGAGGCACCGATGCTGACGCTATCCAGTTCCGAGGAATTGGATGTCGTCAGCATTGACGCGGGGGATCATGATGTTTCGCCAGCTCATACCCCCGGTGATGAGGAGCTCTTGGAGGTTTTGTCACGGGCTGTAGCTAGATTAAATATTGACTGGCCAGCTGATGAAAGTGAAAGTGTTTCAAAGAAAAAAAGCATACTTGATGAGAGATTTTTGCCATCCAAAACACTGCCTCCACGTCGGGGCTTACCATTCTCTCCCAATCTCCACACTGAGGTGGCGAGATCGTGGAATAAACCTGTTTCATTCAGAGTGTTTAACCCGCAGACATCTAAATATAGTAACATAATAGGTGCTGCTGATCACGGTTATACGGCGATGCCGAGGGCTGAAGAGACGCTCGCGAGCTATCTCTCTCCCGAATCATCGTCATCATTAAAAGCCCCGACGTTACCCACCAGACCATTAAAATCTACATCCTCTCTGGTGGGTAAAGCATACTCGGCAGCAGGTCAGGCTGCATCATGCTTGCACACAATGACAATACTACAAGCATACCAGGCTGATCTGCTGAGGGAAGTTGATGAACGCGAGGAGGTGAGCGCTGACGCAATTCGAGAATTGCGTCGCGCGACAGATCTAGCGCTCCGTGCCACTAAGGAGACGGCCAAATCAGTGGGCCGGTCTATGGCAGCCCTGGTGGCCACGGAGCGCCACCTATGGTTGAATTTATCTGAAATTAAGGAAAAAGATAGATCTGTTCTGTTAGATGCACCGATGTCACCATCAAGTTTGTTCGGCGACGCTATTAACTGTGTCGTCGATCGATTTCAAGAAACAAAAAAGCAGTCAGCTGCGTTTCAGAAAATTCTTCCTCGCCGTTTTGTTATTCCCGAGGCTGCTGGTCATAGAACTTTTATTAAATCTGAGCAGCCTCAGCCGAGTACTAGCTCCTCACACAGAGCACGCCAAAGGCAAAGCGTGGCCGCCCGGGCTCCTCCACAATCTTCGGAGCCTCAGTGGCGGTCACAATCCAGGTCAGTTAGGGGTAGGCAAGATCTGAGGACTGTCATCTCTAAAAAGACCTGGGGTAAGAAGAAGTCCTGACTCGCAAGGGGTCAGACTTCTGAGGGTGGTCCCCTCTGGGGAGGGATGGTTTCGAGAAATCATTCCTCCTCAGCGCCCTCTGGGGGGCGATGCTCCGAGGAGTATCGCAGCGCTGCCACATCGGTTGTTCCCTGTCGGTTCACCGTTTCAGGGCACCGAGGTGTCAGCGTCCCCATACGGTCCTCCGAGGAGGGTCGTAGAACGGTCAGTTCGGTTGTTCCCTGTCGGTTCGCCGTTTCAGGGCACCGAAGTGTCCGATCAACAAAATCCCGAGACCAGTCTCGAGAGACTGGTCCCCTTAGTGGAATTCATGGTAGCGTGGAAACTACTGCCAGATATTTCTCAATGGGTCCTGCATGTGATAGAAAAAGGGTACAGAATTCAGTTCGGTTCTCGTCCACCCAGATTTTTGGGGGTCCTTCCCACAGTGGTGGTCCCCGAGCAGGCTCGGGTTATGGAACAGGAAGTAATGACGCTTTTGCAAAAAGGGGCTATAGAAAGGGTTCCTCCTACCAGCAGAGAGTCAGGGTTTTACAGCCGATACTTCATCGTTCCCAAGAAAGATGGTGGGTTACGTCCTATTCTAGATCTGCGTCAGCTAAACAGCAAAGTTCAAAAACTCAAGTTCAGGATGCTTACACTCAAACAGATCGTGTCACAGATTCAGTCCGAGGACTGGTTTGTCACAATAGACTTGAAGGACGCTTATTTTCACATATCCATCCATCCTCATCACAGGAGGTTCCTGAGGTTTGCTTTCGGGGCGAAGCTTACCAGTATCGGGTCCTTCCGTTCGGCCTAGGTTTATCACCCCGCACTTTTACGAAATGCGTGGATGCAGCGCTGGCTCCTCTCAGATCCCAGGGCATTCGCGTATTAAATTATATCGACGATTGGTTGATCCTAGCTCAGTCAGAGCAGTTGGCAGTTCAACATCGAGATGTTGTTCTGTCACACATGAAAAGGTTGGGGTTACGGCTAAACACCAAGAAAAGTGTGCTCCTTCCAGCACAGAGGACCACTTATCTGGGGGTAGTGTGGGATTCGACAATGATGCAAGCAAGATTGGCTCCAGCACGTATAACTGCGATCCTTACAGCCGTAAAGAATGTGAAACTAGGCCGGTCACTCACTGTGAAACAGTTTCAGAAACTGTTGGGGCTCATGGCAGCGGCGTCCAACGTGATAACTTTTGGCCTTCTGTACATGAGACCCCTACAGTGGTGGCTCAGGACCAAGGGGTTTTCTCCGAGGGGAAACCCGTTTCGTATGATCAAGGTCACGCGGCAATGCTTACGGGCCTTGGTCATGTGGAAGAAACCTTGGTTCCTCGCCCAGGGCCCAGTTTTGGGGGTTCCTTGTCGACGCGTCACGTTCATCGACGGATGCTTCCCTGACAGGCTGGGGGCGGTCATGAGTGGCCGCTCGGCGACAGGTCTGTGGCAGGACCATCAGCAGTCTTGGCATATAAACCAACTAGAAATGATGGCAGTGTTTCGGGCTCTCAAATACTTCCTGCCAGACCTGAGGGGCCAACATGTGCTTGTCCGCACGGACAATACTTCGGTGGTCTCCTACATCAACCATCAGGGGGGTCTGAGGTCCAGAGCTTTATACAAGTTGGCTCTGCAGATCCTCCTATGGACCCAGGGGAAATTGTTGTCACTGAGGGCAATATATATTCCAGGGTATCTGAATGTGGGGGCCGATATTCTGTCGAGGCA
This sequence comes from Hybognathus amarus, assembly GCA_030378365.1. Taxonomy (NCBI): domain Eukaryota; kingdom Metazoa; phylum Chordata; class Actinopteri; order Cypriniformes; family Leuciscidae; genus Hybognathus; species Hybognathus amarus. The sequence continues at coordinate 478,498 of JAQIUQ010000247.1, read as the reverse complement.
GGGGCTGAGGCCCGGGGAGTGGAGACTCCACCCCGAGGTGGTGGAGCTCCTATGGGAGAACTTTGGTCAGGCTCAGGTCGATCTATTTGCAACTCAGGAGACAACTCACTGTCCGTTATGGTTCTCTCTCACGCAGCCAGCTCCTCTCGGACTGGATGCGATGGTGCAGGTGTGGCCGAGGCTACACCTGTATGCATTTCCCCCGATATCAATGCTCCCGGGAGTTCTGGAAAGAGTTCGCCAGGAAGGGGTTCAGCTGTTGTTAGTAGCCCCGCACTGGCCGACCAGAATATGGTTTGCGGACCTAGTGTCCCTCTTGGACGGCTCTCCGATGGAGATTCCGGTCAGGAGGGACCTACTTTCACAGGCAGGGGGCACAATATTTCACCCTCGCCCCGAGTTGTGGAAGCTATGGGCTTGGCCTCTGAGGGGGCCCAGTTCATAAGTGCTGGTCTCTCGACTGAGGTTCGTGGAGACCATTCTCCAATCCAGAGCTCCCTCCACGAGAAAACTTTATTATTTCAAATGGAAATTGTTCTCTACATGGTGTGGAGAACGTGCCTTTAATCCCTGTTGACTGCCCGGTTGGTACAGTTCTCGATTTCCTGCAAGACCGTTTCTCTGCTGGACTAACTCCCTCCACCTTGAAGGTGTATGTTGCGGCTATATCTGCCTTTAGATCCCCTGCGGGGGCTTCTTCTCTGGGGAGAGATCCTCTAATAACTCGTTTTCTCCGTGGAACACTGAGGCTGAGGCCTGCCTTGCACTCCAGAGCACCGGCTTGGGACCTGGCCATTGTACTCGAGGGTCTGGCTTTGGCTCCCTTCGAACCTATCGAAGAGGTTTCAGAAAAATTCCTCACTTTAAAAGCTTTGTTTCTTCTCGCTATTTCTTCTATTAAGAGAATTGGAGATCTGCAAGCTCTTTCGGTTGCTCCCTCATGTTTGGAATTCGCACCTGGTATGGTTAAAGCATTTCTATACCCTAGGCCGGGTTACATTCCTAAGGTCCCTACGAATGTGATGGGTCCTATTGTGCTGCAGGCCTTCTGCCCTCCACCCTTCAATACCACAGATCAGGAAAGTCTCAATCTGTTATGTCCAGTCCGGGCACTGGATGCCTACGTTCACAGAGCTGCCCTGTGGCGTAAGTCAGAGCAATTATTCGTCTGCTTTGGTTCGACTAAGAAAGGTTGCCCGGCATCGAGACAAGTAATGAGCAAGTGGATAGTTGAGGCTATCTCTATTGCTTATAATACGGTCGGACGTCCCTCACCTATGGAGGTCCGCGCCCATTCTACTAGGAGTATGGCTGCCTCTAAGGCTTTAATTTCGGGTGTTTCCCTTCATGATGTCTGTAATGCGGCAGGGTGGTCCTCGCCGCATACATTTGTCAGGTTTTATGACCTAGACCTCTCCACTCCCGGGGCTAGGTTGCTCGCTTCTTAGTGTGCGCATTCGACTTCACACAGAACGGGCATTTCTCAGCATGGCATAGTGGGTATGGGGTTCCCATCGCGTTGACAACGCAGCTCGAAGTTCCCTTGAAAGGGAACGTCTCGGGTTACGTATGTAACCCTGGTTCCCTGAGAGGGAACGAGAGCTGCGTTCGCCTGCCATACTTCCTGCATGCCCTGATCGACTTGCTTCAGGCCTTTCACAGAAGCTGTCGCGGTCTGATCTCAAGGGTGCTTTATAGTTTCCTGGTCAATGACGTCACCTGACGTCCTGCTCTCTCATTGGACTGATTGTACAGACGCTTCACGACGCAATCACTGCAGAGCGTTCCCATCGCGTTGACAACGCAGCTCTCGTTCCCTCTCAGGGAACCAGGGTTACATACGTAACCCGAGACGTTTTCAGCTCCTAAAACTCTTTTCCTGAAATGATTGAAGTATACTGCACTGAACATTAAAACTATTAAACATTCTTAGCATGTCTGGTCTAAAATGTTTAAAAAACACATCTACTTTTGGGGAGCAAATGTTTTAATAAATGCCAGCAGAGGCCCTCAGGGCTTTTTTTGTCTGGTCAGTTGTGTAAGAAAGCTGATGAGATTTATAACACATAAAAAGAGAATGTTTAATTTAAATGGAAACAACATGTTGAAACCTATCGACTCAGTTTTTTAAATCAATGAACAAGTGCATTCATCAAACAGGGTATTTGACACTAATGGGCCAAGCAATCAGCCATAAAATGTCAAATGTCAATCATTGATCATAATGATTGATTGAGGCCACAACATTATGCAATTGTAGCTGTATCTTATTTCACTGCTCATTTGTACTTCATGGTTTGTGTTTAGGGGAACACATATGGATTGTTCTTGATGGTCCAGTTGATGCTATATGGATTGAAAACCTGAACTCAGTCCTGGATGATAACCGTACACTGACATTGGCCAATGGTGACCGCATCCCCATGGCCCCCAATTGCAAGATTGCTGTTTGAGCCACACAACATCGATAATGCCTCCCCTGCCACAGTGTCCCGTAATGGGATGGTGTTTATGAGCTCTTCTGTCCTTAATTGGAGCCCTATTTTGGAGGTGGGTGATGACAAATTAGTACTGAATGATACTATTATTAAATATTCAAAATTTAGATAATTTAAGTAATTTTATAGTATTCAGTAAACTGTTAGGTTTGTGTTATGCTGACATGTACTTGCCAAGTTTCTTATATTCAGCAGTAGAGTGTATTTTGGGGGACCATCAAAATAGTGTATGCAGATTTTAGGCAGACAGTCAATACTCTATCTGACTGGTAGTTGAGATGTAGTCACAAAGTTACTTAAAGTGAAGATGTCTAAAGTGGACAGTCAAAATAAAGTGTTACTAGTGTTAACTAATTGGTTCGGGTTTGGTTCGGTTTGGTTCGGTTCGGTTTAGGGTCAGCTGCATGTACTAATATGTTATTTATAGTTATTACTATAGTAACTTCATGTAACAATGGGACTGTACAATAAAGTGTAACCGAATGCTTGCTTCCAAGAAATCTACAGAAAGAGTTCTACCCAAAAAGGAAATTGATGTCATTTACTCACTCCATTGTTCAAATATTCTTCCTTTCATGGAACAAAAAGGAAATATTATGCTCTATCTCAAGACTGTCAAGCTCTAAAAAATCATAAAAGCGTCATTCATGAGAGGACTATGGTCTTCTGAAAGCAATCATTGCTTTGAATGAGGAACAGACCAAATTTAGGACAAATCTCTGAAAATTTGCCATAGCTCTTAAATATCAGTAATGCTTGCTCTTATATTCATAAGTGTAATGTCAAAATATGACAAAGGATACCACAGAGGAAAACCTCCTCAAGTTAACCCTCTCGGATTTATAACCGTATCGCCGGCATATAAGCACACTTTTTTCCTTATCAGTGCAAAAAAGACTCAAATTACTCTGTTGATTTTTGATCTTACATATAAGTGTTATACATCATGCGATCCTGTGAAGTGTGTATTTTTTTTGTGGAATCTCCACAAAAAAGCTCAAGTTTAAGCTCAAGTTTAAATGTATAACAGTAAATGTCTCTTCAGATGGTCTTGGTCTTTATGAACTTTTAAAGCGTTTAGGTGTAACGTAAAACTTAAATAATTTCATTTCATTTCAAACCCATAAGACTTTTCGCTTATCTTCAGAACACAAATAAAGATATTTTTGATGAAATCTGAGAGCTTTCTTTTCTATCCATTGAGAGCTACGCAACTACCACTTTGGTGCTTCAAAAATTCAAAAAAGAGATTATAAAACTAATCAATATCAATATAAAATATCAATATAAATATCAATATAAATTCAAGAGACTTGATCGCTTTATATGATAAGAAACTTTTAACTTAGGCTTTTATCCACATTTACACATTGATCAACGGACATAAACATAAGCTCAATCCGAACCTGATTGATGGCTCAAGAAGAAAAACTCATTGGTCCTTGCGAAAGCTCTAAACGTGCCTCATAACACACAAAGAATGGTCCTCATTCATTGTTTCTAAAAGGAAGTCAAATATGCTGCGTAACACAAAAATAACCTCATTGGTTCTCTACTGTCAAGCAAACATGCTTGACCTTCCGTTTATCACAACTGATGTGAGAGTTGATGAATATGTCATTAAAAGACTAAATTCAATCTCTTTATCATATAAAACGATCGTGTCTCTCATATGAATTAGTTTTATGACCTATTTATTTTATAGCCTGGCATGCAAGACCTACATCAAGATGTTTGGTCTGGGAATCTCATCATTGACAGGGCTCTAATCCGAGGGCGGTATAAACGGTTGTCTTTCAAATTCTCTCTTCATGCAATTGGATAGCGCTACAACCAATCAGAGCAATGAAGAAGGTGACATAGTCAGCGGAGCAAGTTATATTAATATATTATATATATATATATATATATATATATATATATATATATATATATATATATATATATATATATATATATATATTAAACTTTTACCGGATCTAGTCCATAGCTGTCAACAGTGAACATTGAAAATAAGGGAGATTTCCCAGAATCCATCCTCAAAGTAAGGGATTTTTTATTTTATTTTTTTATTTTTTTTACCAAAACTTAAATAAAAACTTAAATAAAACACTAATCATTAAAAGCCTAAAGAGTTTATAACTAGCCTACATATGTGTAGGTACTACAGTATGTTTAAACTAGAGGTGGGCATAGATTATTTTTTTTAAATCTAGATTAATCTAGATTAATCGGTAATACTTTATTTCGATAAGTCAACTTTAGACTTTCATTAGAGTCATTAGAGTATAAGTAGAGTATAAGTATAAGTGAGAGCGTGTTATAGGCCATATGTTATTAGTCAGATTTTAGTAATTTGTTATTTTAGTCAGATATGACGGCATTGCGACATGCATCACCTCAGATGAGAAGCAAAGCGCCTATCAAGCCAACGCTCCGCAATCTATCGCAAATCAAAGTGAAAGTAAGTCGCAGACACTTAACACTACGAACTTCATTAAAAGTAAAGAAACTAAATGATCTTACCAGGGTTGTTTCCGCTCTCTCTTATTGCAGTCTTTGCTGATTTTGAAATTAGCCGATGATTAGTTAAATGCAGTTCATATGTGATACTTTCGGTGACGTGCACTTCATTAAATCTGTATATAGCGTGGAGGAATTGAAGATCGGATTTATATCCGTTTTGCAAAAACACATGTATGTGACCAGGTGTAAATTGAAGCGTTTTGATAAATCAGATAGCTATCCTATCTGAGAAAACGCATGAAGTGGCCAGGTGTAAACAGCCCCCAGACGTGGTGCGGCGCTGCGCTTCTCTTTCGGTCTGCGACCCCCTTTACGGCCTTTACGGATGTGTATTTCCCTCATATTAAATATAAAATGCATAGACTGATATTTTCCTAATGTCTGGATAAACAGACGTTTCAATATATTGGTTTTAAATGGCTTACAGTGCAATTCAACTACATCTGCGCTAAAATATCAAAGTGAAAGTCATCATAGCTTGCGTGGTATAGTCAGCTCCCAACTCAACTGTGAGAGTAGATTAATGGCGATATTTTTTCTATCGTCCGACAAGATTCTCACGTGAACTCAGCACGTTAACGCTGATAACGGCCCACCCCTAGTTTAAACATATGTTTAAATCCTAATATCAGCTTATGAGGGAAACGGAGGCATAGTGGTGCTTCGGAGGCTGAGAGCTAGAGATGATTCGTAGGTCCGTTACCAATCAGAGCACGTGCTGACTCGGAGTAAATAAAGCCTTTATACTCTAAGCGTCCGTGCCGAGCACGGCAAAAATGACAAGTCTGATCGTTTCGCCACTGCTTTTTTTGTAACAGTGCGAGCGGCTCTGCATCTGAGGATGAAACGACTTTAAGCCGAACATATCCGAGCTTGCTCTGACCATCGCAACTCGTCATTATGTCCAGCTAAAACGTCTATTTAGAGTTGTTAGACCACACTGGCAGCGAAATTATTTTTGCTGCCGCTGGGTGTGTCTAGATTTCTAGGCTATATTTTTTAAGCATCAAAGTGATAGTTGTCAATGGAGGGACAGAATTCTCACATATTTCATCGAAAACATCTCCAATTGTGTTCCGAAGATGAAAGAAAGGCTCATGGGTTTAATGATATGAGGGTGAGTAATTAATGACAGAATTAAAATTTTTGGGTGAACTTTTCCTTTAAAATTTGGGGGAGTAAGGCACAGAAATCAGTCTCCAATTGTCTTTTGAAGATGAATGAAAGTCTTATGGGTTGGAACAACATGATTGTTTATAAATTATGAAAACTTTTTCCTTTTTGGGTAACATAAATTTAGTACATTAATCAAGTTTGAAGAAATTTGAAAACACTTACAATCTACAATGTTTCCCTCCAAATGTGCATAGTAAAAGAGAAAAAGAAAAGGCATTCACTGAACCTCAAAACCAGTAGCTCCGCTAGTTATTTTTTAAGTCCACTCTGAAGTCTAAAATCCCCAAGGCATTTCCCTCTGTCTTTTTAACAGACTTCAAAGTGTTCAACTTTTCAATGCATGAAGAGTAAATGAAGGAGAGCCAGAGAAAGAAAGAGAACAATGATAAACTATTTTTAACTCTAAAAGACAGTTCATTTAATTTCAGTGTGCAGATATCTCCCACTGTGTGTATGTCCTTCCTTACAGGTTTTTTTTCACTTGTGTGTTTGTGTGTGCAGGGCTGGCTGAAGAATCGCTCCCCTCAGGAAGGGGTGGTCCTGAGGGATCTTTTTTCGTCCTCCTTCCCTGAGCTCTATCGGTTCAGCATTCAATCTTTGCAGTATAAGATGGACATGCTGGAGGCCTTCATCATCATGCAGTGCATAAACATGCTGCAAGGACTCATTCAGCCCAAGGTTGTCAACAGTTGTAGTCCTCATTACAGATTTTGCAACAGTGAAAGACTGCTTACTAACATGTCAATCCAAAAATAAGGGTTTTAAACTTCAGCTTCTGTCGTTAAAAAACAGAGTAGCACAGTTGTTACATACACTGTATACCAGGGGTCACCAATTAGCAGACCGTTGTCCATTTCCGCCCCGCATTTTAACCTTTATACAATAGCTTGTTTTCACATGACGTCACGCCACTGTGTTGCCATGGCGCGAAATGCAAATGGAGGGCAGGAAGTGATTTTCTATATTTAGGAAGCACTATAACACACTCAAATGCCTATGTTTTGCGTCGTTTATGGTTGCTGAAATCGATCAAACCACGAGGAGTTTTTGTCGTGTGCCAAAAATTGTTGTTCATAAGGGGGAAATATACTTGACAGAAATACACCGGAAAAATGCCTTGCAAACCTACGTCTGCGGTCGGTAGGAGCCGAATGGGAAAATGCCTGTGTGTGTGTGTGTGTGTGTGTGTGTGTGTGTGTGCAGTGATCACTTCGTCAAATGTGAGTTAATACATTATTTATGTGGCTTATAATTACATTATTCAGGTGTTTAAATACACTTATGTGGCTGTTTGTGTAACGTACCAGTTTCCGAACTTTGTAAAGTCAAAGTATGTCTGTAAGACGAGGTAGTTGCTGATATCTACAGCCTCGATGGCAGGCAAATCTCTCAATTCAATTGAAAATCGGTCCTCTTCATAACGTAAGGATCACGTCCTGCATATGTTTCGATTTTCTGTTTATATATTTCTCTTGTAATAGCGTCTGAAGTAGTACAGTACGGACTTTCCTCCATCTCGTCCATTGCGCTCTTCACTCCTTGCCCTCCACCTGCATTTTGCGCTGTCAACACAATCACGTGAATGCAAACCACCTATTTAAGTTAGCAGCGAGTCAAAACAACACGCCACAAGCGTTCAGGGTCATTTATGTCTAGTGCTATATCGAATTATTTTATATAGGCCCAGATGCACTTCTTTCTCCAATTTGCATGTGACTTCTCTCTCGCACTAAAGACATAACAAGCGTGAAGTACGTTTCAGGTGACGTGGTTATTTTATCAACAGTACCGAAGATATGGTGGTGAGCTGCAATACTGTTTAAATGTTGAGCAGGCAATCTCATTGGCTGCTGAATCAGCAAAGGCCAACCACTACTACTGCTGTTCACAAGGAAATGTATAACCATTCCCAAAACAAATATTGTAGTATTATGGAAACACAGAGTAGACCTATTGGAACTTTAACTGAACACCCCTGCTTTATGCATTAGTGCACATACAGTCCATTATGCATGTACAACATTTTTCCCCATCCCCTCATAAGCTGTTCCTTATAGTGTATGTCATGCAGTCCTCTACCTGAGAGCAATGAACAAGCACTTTTGTGCACTGAAGAGGGCAGTGGTGATATACATAGTCAATAATGTCTCCACATACAAGATTTCATTTGATGAGATTCATTGGTGCATTATGGATGTTTTCAAATCTTATTAAAATGGATTAGAGGAATTAGCAATGATTTCTGACAGGACTATAACATCTCTGACACCTGAAACTGTGTACTAGTGATATAGGGTGATTTGATAAAAGGGATGGTATAGCAATGGTTATAGCCAAATAATACAATTTCGCTACATTTAATGCAGTGAGATTTGATTAATCTTGACAGCGGCCATCATTAAACTGAAATATTGGATGCTCTTTGATCAGCTGAAGAAAATAAGATATATAGGCTCATTATTATATGATACATTATAAGCAGAATAAGCTTAAATCAATATATGAATGATTACAAATATGCTGAAGTCCTGACTGGTTTACTTTATTGACATTCAACCCATGCAGATTTTCCCTTATCTGAAAGTCATGAATATGATTAGGATGAACTGTCCCCAGTAAATGTCACACATTGTAACTCACATTGTCATTTGTAAACCATTTAGCTTTGAGATACACATTATACAGCCCTATTGTAACCACACTATCTTTCAATGAGAATTAAACATGAGCCAAATATGCATTACACCCACTAGCTTTGTAAAAAATAAAAAGGACCTATAACCTTCAAAAACACTTTGGGCTTGATATAATTCTTTCATACACAGTGTGTATAGAGCACCAACAATACAACCTGCAAATGATTATGTAATTGACATTGGATGTTGAAGGATATTAACAGGCTGGAGCTGAAAAGACATTCATGCATATATTCTTATCACTGGTGCTGTCGTGTCTTTTCCTTTCTGTAGGTGTCTTTTCTCTGGTTTCATGAGTGCAATAATAATAATTTTTTCAGGCCTTCATGCTCTGACAAATCTTTGATGGTGTCCTTGATGATTTAACCCATCAGGAGCAGGGAGGGGAGCTGTCTCAGTGAGCACATGGAACGACTGTATGTGTTCTCTCTGATGTGGAGTGTCGGAGCCCTATTGGAACTGGATGATCGAATGAAGATGGAGCAATGGCTCCGTCACCATGACAACATCTGCCTGGACCTTCCCAACATCCCTCCCCACAGCGAGGACACTATGTTCGAACTTTTACGTCACTAATGATGGTATCTAACACGGTCACACGCCTCATTCTGTCTTATGATTGCTTCATTTTATCTGCCTTTATCCATGGTTCAGTTTACATATAAATCTTCGATTTATAATAATTGTTTAAATCTTTAAAACTTGTCAGGTTTTCCAATTGGTAAATGAAGAAAAGCTGTTTAGTAAGATTGACTGAGGGTTTTTCTTCTGAACAAGAGCATGCTGGGAAATGACTCTTTTTTGTCAGTACAATTCAAGCAGCAGTCTATAGAATTTCTATGACATTTTTCCTATTGAGAGGAGAATTTGCATGTTTATGGAGAATAGTGTATTTGTAGTCTGTAAGTAAGTCTTTCTTATGCTGAAGCTTGAAACAAAATAGCTTAGAGCAAAATGTCTCTAGGTTTATAAGTGTCCTTAGAAGTTTTGTTGCAATATACTGTACACTTTTGCAATTCAAATAGATGCCTAATTAGCAGCAAGTTTCCTAGCCCTTAAATTGGAAAACTCCACTTGTGAGTCAGAACCAGGGTTAATAACCCTATTTAATTATAGAACACATTGGAAGTTCATTATGGAATTTTAATAAAGGTTCTTGCAAGATGCTATTCACAGTACTCACAATGGAAACTGTGTGTTTTGTAGGCCATTGGGTTCACTGGAATACCAGAGTGGAAGAGATATTTACCCACCGGACTCTACACCAGAGTATGGCTCCATATTGGTGCCCAACGTCAGACAATGTTCGCACTGACTTCCTCATCCAAACCATTGCAAAGCAGGGCAAGGTGAGAGTCTTTTCACTCTTTTGAATTTGAATTAAATATATATAAAAATATATATTTCGGTTTTGGTTTAATGATCTGTACATTTATCTGCCTGTTACATTATTAAAGGATTAGTTCACTTTTGAAAAAAATGTTTGCTGATAATTTACTCACCCATGTCATCCAAGATATCCATGTCTTTCTTTCCTCAGTCGAAAAGAAATTAAGGTTTTTGATGAAAACATTCCAGGATTTTTCTCCAGATAATGGACTTCCATGGGAACCAGACGGCCCAAGCTCCAAAAGATCGTTAATAACAGTTTCAGATCCAGCTTCAAATGTCTTTAAACGACACCAGGGCGATGAATAAGGGTCTTATCATGCGAAACGATGGGTTATTTCAAAACTTATTCCAAAAATGTAACTTTTCTAAGGACAAATGGTAGCCTAGCTCTATTCTGGAGGCACGTTAGTAATGTCACGTAATACGTAATTACGTTAGAAAGGTCACGGGTGACGTAGCCGGAAGTACAGAATCAAAATCGTCCGACATCGTTATTTTACCTTTTAATTCCTTTTTTTTGTAAACGGCGTTTGAGTTAGTTTGCACGTTCAACCTATGTGTTCAACTTACTGACTCTGTACTTCCAGCTACGTCGCCTGTGACCTTTTGAACGTAATTACGTATTGCATGACGCTTACAAGCGCGCCTCCAGAATAGAGCTAGGCTACCATTTGTCCTTAGAAAAGTTACATTTTTGGAAATAAGTTTTGAAATAACCCATCGTTTCGCATGATAAGACCCTTATTCATCGGTCATGGTGTCGATTTAAAGACATTTGAAGCTGCATCTGAAACTGTTATTAATGATCTTTTGGAGCTTGGGCCGTCTAGTTCCCATGGAAGTCCATTATATGGAGAAAAATCCTGGAATGTTTTCATCAAAAACCTTAATTTCTTTCCAACTGAGGAAAGAAAGACATGGACATCTTGGATGACATGGGGGTGAGTAAATTATCAGCAAAAGGTTTTTCAAAAGTGAACTAATCCTTTAATATTGTCATTTATATATGTATATAATAAGTTTTTGAAACTGGCAGTAAAAAAAAAGCCTGCTATGTTTGTTAGTTCACAGTATTATTATGGAATTATTCAATTCCCTAGACAGTTAAAACACAAGGGTTCCACAGAAGCCTAACAGAACATCCATCGAGCACTGGCTCTCACACAAGAACAGGCACCATATTGGTGGAATAATGTTATCTGTCTTTGTGAACTGGAATTCAGTTGTAGATCGTGTTATAAAACGCCCTTGATCTAAAAACACTCAATAGTTTGTAGATTGTATTCTCTAGTGTAGGTTCTAGACAATGACACCTTGCAGTGCATTATTGATTTGTCTAAGTGAGGATTGTTTAAATGGACTTTGTTTGTCATCAAGACTTTTCCTGTGCTGCCAGCACTATGATTAGCCTTGCACAAGGACAGATGGTCACCCTCTCTGGAGTCTACTGGTGTTTTCTTCATGTGTTTCAGGCTGTGCTTTTGATAGGAGAACAGGGCACTTGCCAAAACTGTCATCATCAAAGGCTACATGTCCAAATATGACCCAGAATCCCACACTGCCAAGAGTCTCAATTTCTCCTCTGCCACCACACCTCTTATGTTTCAGGTACATGAAGTGTTTTTTTTTTTCAAAATATTTCTAATATTGTGGTATCTTTGATGAAAAGTATTTTGTTGTAATGCATTTATTATTAAATATAAATATTTTTGGGAGGAAGTAACACACACACACATGTTGGTGCAACAGCATTATGAGGACTCTCCATAGGCGTAATAGTTTTTATCCTGTGCAAACTATATATTCTATCCCCCTACACTAATGCAATCCCTAAACCTAACCATCACAGGATACATGCTGCATTTTTTATTTTTTAATAAAACATTGTTTTTTATGTTTTTTAAGCCTTTTGATTTATGAGGACTTGTGAAATGTCCTCATAAACCACCAATAAGTTGTAATACCAGTGTAATACACATGTCATTATACAAACTTGTGTCCTCATAAATCATATAGACAAACTCACACACACACACACACACACACACACACACACACACACACACACACACACACACACACACACACACACACACACACACACACACACATAATACAACCATTTTAAACTGTGATAATAATTAGAAATGGCACCTAAGCACCCAATTAACAAGAATGATTTCCCTCCATATATAAGAATGATTTCTGAAGCATCATGTAACACTAAAGACAGGAGCAATGGCTGCTGAAAAATTGGTGTTTTAATATCAAATCAAAATGGAGAACAGCCATTTGAATTGTAATGATAATTTACTAAATGTCTCTTTTACTGAATGTTTGATAAAATAAATATAGCCTTGGTGAAAGCCTTGGTAAAAATATTTATTGCAAACTTAAAACAGAAATTCTTAACCGAGCTCAAGGTGGTGTGAAATATACCATTGTATTGTATTTGCATGTTTCTTAAAGTGTTTGGGCAAATGTTAAACCAAGAAACCCTTAACACTTAAATGCATCAATATGCTTTGCAATCCCCAGGCTCAGGTGTTAAAGTTTTTTTTTAGCCTGGTTAATGTTTCATTACATTCCCCGCTTCATTATTGACTGTTGTGTTATTGATCCAAATCTCATCTGAGCTTCTTAATTCATCCAGTTGCTGGATGTGTTTGTGAGTAATCAGCATGTATATGTTTTCGATGCCTGTGACTTTTTAGCGCTCTGTGGAGAGCTATGTAGATAAACGAATGGGAACCACTTACGGCCCTCCGGCAGGGAAGAAAATGTCCATCTTTATTGACGACATCAACATGCCTGTGATCAATGAGTGGGGTGACCAGGTAAGATATTGCATAAATGTTGTATATTTAGTCTTATGAGGTAAGAAGCATAGGCACATTCATTAAACAGTTTCAAGGCAAACACCTGCATCCTTTTCACTAAACACCCACAATCCACTTTTTTTAAATTAGGTAATGTGTCTTTCTTTTCTGTGCAAACATCCTCCATTATGTGGGAATTAAGGTTATTGTTACCAAAATGCATAATTATTTGCCTTGTAAAATGTATGTCGTTCCAAACCCCACCTCATAAAGCAGGTGGTAAACATTATTTTGTTTAAAAGATACTGTTGTGCATTTTCTCTTAGACATGTCATCGGTCATTAATCAAATTATGATCTAATAAACTGTGATAAATTCATAAATCCATATGCTTTATTTGCATAATTCCTTTGGTGCACTAGGTGCTAAAACATCTACTCTCTCTATGTAGACTCTCTGTGTACAAAGAAATATATTCACAGAATCTATGTCCTCTCTTCAAAGGTCACCAATGAAATAGTTCGGCAGCTGATGGAACAAAATGGCTTCTTTAACCTAGAGAAACCAGGAGAGTTTACCAACATTGTGGATGTCCAGTTCTTGGCAGCTATGATCCACCCTGGAGGGGGACGAAATGACGTCCCCAGAGGCTGAAGAGGCAGTTTTCTATTTTTAACTGTACTCTTCCTTCCAATGCTTCCATAGACAAGATATTTGGTTAGTATTGACGCCTACCATTTGCAAAACAGTAAAAATCCATTGCTTTTCTCCCATAGATTCAAAACCTAAAAAGTCTACAGGTCAATTTGAGGCAATCACAAAGAGTCTTTATTTATCAGTATTAAGCACACTGCAACATTTCTGACCAAACTGAGCAGTCTTTTGCTGCCATATTTGCAGTGGTGGAATGTAACGAAGTACAAAATACTTTGTTACTTTACTTAAGTACATTTTTCACATATCTTTACTTTACTTAAGTAGAATAAATAGTGCATACTTTTTACTTTTACTTCGTTACATTTTGCAGCAATTATTATACTTTCTACTCCACTACATTTCTACAACTTCTGTTACATTTTTGTTACATTTTCTGACCAGTTTTTCCCCTGCCAAAACGTAATCTGACCGTCCGTCCATTGCACGTTTGTCTCACCAGTGACGTTTGGTGGCCATAGATATATGAACTCGGTCACACTAAATGCGCCTCGCACGCAGTGCATTTATCTGATGCAATTTATACACGAAAATTTGTATTTACGTGCATAGGAAACGCACCGTGTGTAATATACGTTGTTTCAGAAATGGTGACAACTAATTTTTTCCATCATTATATGAGTATTAGGTTGAATGAGTTAGAATGAATGTTTTATTAATCATTAGAAAATAGACATTAAGAGAATAAATTGTTATGCAAGTACTTTTACTTTTAATACTTAAAGTACATTTAAAATCAGGTACTTTTTACTTAAGTATGGTTGTCATTGTGTTACTTCGACTTTTACTAAAGTAAATATTTATCTGGTTATTTGTACTTTTACTTAAGTACTGAAATTCAGTACTTCCTCCACCACTGCATATTTGTAATTAAGAGAATATTTTTTCCTTCTTTTAGTTCTTGCATTACTGTAGTTATGGGGCTGTAGGACATGAATAAACATTTGTTCTACTACAGTGTTTTATATCTTTTGCTTTAAGGTGCAGTAATTTCAAGCCATTTCAATAGAAATTCACGAGGTTAGGAATTCAGATTTCTCAATGTGTTCAAAACACGAATTCACCGCGTTGACCAACAGAAAGCTGCCTGGTTTGAAAGTAGCTTCTGTTAACAAGCGACAGTGGCTAATATTGCGTTCACATTTCCCAATATTCCATTTGCAAATATTGTAATAATCCAGTGAGATATTTATTTGAACAAGGAGCCAAACAATCAGTCAAATTGGGCATTTAGACATGCATTATGAAAGGCAGAAGCACAAAGGAAGTGTCTGGACTGTGCTTCTTGGCTCAGAGAAATGATCACATCTCATTTAATTTGGTCATGGTTGTCAATAGCGTTGCTTAAGCAGAACCGATTCTGTATATGCATATTGATTCTGACTATGGACGTTTCTCTGCTCGCCTGAAGGTCTGAATCTTTTTATTGACGGATCTTTTTTTTCTATTGATAAGATATATCATGCTCCTACACAGGTTAGCATATACCCCTCAATATGTGTGTAATATTGACATTTGTGACAACTGTGATTCTAATTCAGCTGAGTATTCTATCATTCAGAAAGGTCACATTTGCTCATTCTGTTGTTCACCTTTGTGAGTTTTCTGTCTGCTATAGATCAACCCTTTCTCGTTCACTTTTATTTGCAATGTATATTGTTTCCTGCTGCAGGGGTGATAGGCACAGGCCATTACTGTTCCCGTCGGGGATTTTCTGAGGAAGTACGGAACACAGTGGTCAGGCTGGTTTCACTGACCCGAAGACTATGGCAAATGACAAAAGTTAAAATGCTGCCCACTCCTGCCAACTTTCACTACATTTTTAACCTGCGTGACCTCTCACGCATCTGGCAGGGAATGCTCAGCGTGACTTCAGAGGTCATCAACTTGCCTGACGTGAGTAGAACTACATTTCTGTTCGTATTAAGACACTGAGAAAAAAGTAAATGAAATTTCAGAAATCCATGATTACACTTATTATCAGATTAACCAGGTTTACATATCTAGGGATGAAAATTGTAACAAATTTAATGACTTTAATTGCCATCCATTCATAATGATTTTTATCCATCCACCCATTCATTACATCCATTAAACCCAAAATGGTCTTCAGAAAAGAGTAGGAGTTTAACCTCGGCATCCTGGCCAGATTTGCCCATTGGCCTCTATCCATCATCATGGCCTCCTAATCATCCCCATATATACTGATTGGGTTCATCACTCTGTCTCCTCTCCACCAATAAGCTGTTGTGTGGGGTGGGCGTTCTGGCGATCTTTGTGTGTTTTCAACGAATGATTCTTTATTTGTATATTGAACTATTCTAATATAGAATTCAGCCTATCATCCAGACCAGGGTTTCTCAACTCCAGTCCTCAGGACCCACTGCACTGCATATTGTGCATGTCTCCCTTATTTAACACACCTGGGCTGCGTTCAGCCCGGACAAAACGTTGCACAACGTTTTTTAAACAGAAACGGTGATGCGTTGAACACCCGTTCTGATGACGCAAGAGTTGCAACTATGGAGCCTGATAAGGCCATTCTCTGTGTTCTTTGTGAAGAATTTGCGGAGCCTAATGAAGTCGGTATAAATATGTGTTTAATATTACAAAATAGCCTATGCCCGATGTTACAGTAACTGCACTTGCCGCCCAGAACACAAGAGAACATCCCAATCAAGTGAAGGGATTTGTGGAAACTGAAAGCACACATATTACCTAATTCAGACTAAAACACATTCTGTTTAGCCTCACACACTAACTTTATTTGCATCTCATAATGTTTTAATAACCTATTTTCTTTCTCATTTTTAGGAAAAGCACTTACCATTATTTACTTCTATACTAAATGTCATACACTTGCAATGAAGCTAAAAAATATAATAAAGTTTAAACTACATCATTATGTTGATATCCTATATTTTTACAATAAATGACAAACATATCTTCTAATATCCTCAGTTGTTGCATATAGTGATCTGCATTGAACACATTTGTAAATTATTTTCCTTGAACACATTGTGCGAGTTCACTTTAATACCGCATGCTTTATATACATGTTGCTGCTGATTGGATTGCAGTTCTGACACACCCACCAAACAAGAGAAAACATATCTCAAACCCCGTTGCACACCGGTGCACACCGTTTCCTGGAAACATGACGTTCAACTCAGGAAACCGTAGCAAAACGTTGTGCACCGTTTTGAACTTAAACGTGCCCTGATTCAGATCCTCAGCTCGTTAGGATAGGCATAGTGTCTATCCTAACGAGCTGAGGATCTGAATCAGGTGTGTTTAATAAAGGGAGACATACACAATATGCAGAGCAGTGGGTCGCGAAGGACTGGAGTTGAGAAACCCTGATCCAGACACGTGCTTACTTGTTTGGTTCGTCTTGGCTTCAGTTAATGTTAAGTAATTAAATGATTTATACTTGTCTAACTCTAAAAAGTTAGATGCCTGTATTAATATTATATATTCAGAATATGTTTTGCTGCTATTTTTTTGCTGCTTCTATATATATATATATATATATATATATATATATATATATATATATATATATATATATATCATATCATATCATATCTCTAGACTATTTGACAGTGTTCCCTCCAAAGAGTAAAAAAAAATAGTTTAGTTGTTCCCTGCTGGCCATCCACTACAGAGAACCAAGCTCAGTATTCAGAAGATACCCGAGATCAGCCTCAAGAGGCTGGTACCCCTAGTAGACCACATTGAGGCCTAGAGATTTCTTTCAAATGTGTCTAAGTGGGTGGTGGACTCTGAGCAGGCTCAAGTGAGGGACTTTAGTCTCACTGTTGCCCAGTTTTACAGCTGGTACATGAGGAGACTCAGGTTCAAGATGCTGATGATTCTGCTCATCATGACTCAAATCAAGACAGAGGACTGGTTTGTCACAATTGATCTAAGGCACGCTTATTTCCATATTTCCATCCTTCCAGAACACAGGAACTCCTGAGTTTCGCTTTCTTGGTTGAAGCGTACCAATATTGGGTTATTCTATTCAGCCTAGCGTTATCTCTCACAGAGATGGCGGCTCAGCATTGAGATGTCGTGCTTAACCACAAAATGTGCTTGGGGTTGGGAAGAATATGCAAATTAATATACAGGGGTTGGACAATGAAACTGAAACGCCTCTCATTTTAGTGTGGGAGGTTTCATGGCTAAATTGGACCAGCCTGGTGGCCAATCTTCATTAATTGCACATTGAACCAATAAGAGCAGACTGTGAAGGTCCAATTAGCAGGGTAAGAGCACAGTTTTGCTCAAAATATTGCAATGCACACAACATTATGGGTGACATACCAGAGTTCAAAAGAGGACAAATTGTTGGTGTACGTCTTGCTGGCACATCTGTGACCAAGACAGCAAGTCTTTGTGATGCATCAAGAGCCACGGTATCCAGGGGGTAATGTCAGCATACCACCAACATTTTCCTCCACCAGCATCACGTCGTGACCTAGCCACTATCCTGCAAAAAGAATGGCTTAAAATAACCTCTGACCACTGTGCAGGACTTGTATATGTCATTCCCAAGACGAATTGCTGCTGTATTGGCCGCAAAAGGAGGCCCTACACCATACTAATACATTTTGTTTTGTCTTGTCTGTTGTATTGTCTAAAACCAGGTGTTTCAGTTTCATTGTCCAACCCCTGTATGCTTTCTGTAATGCTTTTTGGTTTTGGCTAAATTAATAAAAAAATAATTAGGTTAGATTAATACAGATAGAGGGGTCAGATTTCGCTTTGACTGCAGCGGCGCCATCTAGCTGGCATATAATAACGTATGTATTTTCTCGTTCTTTGATTGGATGCGCGTACAGACCGCGCACTTTTAGTGGTAGTATTCGCATCTGTAGCGGACTGCGTAAACTAAATATATATTCCTGTAGATGTAATCGTTTTTCAAAACAAAAATGAATGTTTCTTTCCCTGCTCGACCTCCAGCAGAAATAAATCCCTTATTCAGCCTGAGCTAAAGGCAGAATAACGGAACTCTTTTCAATCTCTCCGGGTAAAAACTGAACTGACTAATGTTAATATAAGTTAAACAAATGATTTTAAAGGCAAAAGTCCCGCTGATCTCGTTGATTTCGTTCAAAACTCTGTGTGAGAGCATGGAGCAGCTGTACACATCGTCATGTTTTGCGGTGACTGTGTGCTTCTGTCGACAGGCACTCTCAGCCATAAAGCGAATTAAAATTTATGCTAGAAATATGACGAGACAGACACGACATTGTTGGAACTGAAACGCAGTTAGAACCTGTACAACAGTAATTGAAGTCTTCTTGAGGAAAGAAATAAGGATGGATTTTGTGTAAAGAAAAATCTGTAGTTTTGGTCAGTTAATGCTTTTTTTTCCCTGTGGTGATTTTCCTCTTAATTTTTCTTATAACTTTATGATCTAAACTTATTTTTTTTTTCAAACATTCATATTATTGTAACGTCTGAAAGGGACTATTGTAGCCCTTGAACGTCAAGATAAGGGAGGCTCCGTTTCTGAACTTATAATCGGATTCGGAACGCAAGAACCACGTACAAACGACACCAGCCGAACTCACACGCTCGTTTCTCTCTACCGGTCCTTTCCCGAACTCACGGGAATGGATGGTTGATCCATTGTAGTTACATGGACTATTTTAACTGTTTTTACTACATTTCTGGGCCTTAAAAGTGGCAATTAAATTGCTGTCTCAGAGAGCTCTCTGATTTTATAAAAAAATATCTGAATTTGTTGTACGTGTTTTGGAACGACATGGGTGAGAATTTTCATTTTTGGGCATTAGGTTTTTTTTATTTATTTTTTTTATCATTAGTACCCTTTGACATTTATGGAAGAGGTAGTCCTATTATTGGGAGATAGGCTCTGTGGCACTACCATTGGACAAAGTGTAATGGCTAACCTGTATCACGTGTGCCTTGATAACCAATCTGTCCTGACATATTTTTTTTTCTTTCAGAGCTGTGCAACAGTCAGTCACTGTTTGCAGACACCATAGAAATGAATGAGAAGTGCCGTAAACTGAATAAAACTGAATCAGACTGAATGTCGCGCAGTTGTTTATGACTTCTCCTATGAAACAGCTTTTTAATACTGTTCTTTAGAATTATACACTTGGCATTACTTGAGGATCTAGTTAGAGCGCGTCTGTGGAGACCCACATATATTTGCAACGCATTCTCATCCTTTAGCGTCATATAGAACGCTATATGACAAAACGGCGCTATACTACGCACATGGCACCCGTTATCGTTAATATAACACACACTGTGATGGGTTGGTTTAGGTGTGGGGTAGGGTAGGGTAGTCTCATGTTACGCTAAAGGATTTATGACGCCTTGGGTTCGCGTGTTATATTAACGATAAAGGGTGCCATGTGTGTAGTATAGCGCCATTTTGTCACATAGCGTTCTATGTGACACTAAAGGATAAGAAGGGGCTAATATTTGATGAGAGTGACGAAAGGCCATAAGGGACAGGTTGTGTGGGAAGCCTTATAAGAAAATGGCCTGGGCATGTTTTATGCAAATAACTAATCCTGTGCACACAGCCGCTCATTTATAATACTCCAAATTCACTAACATTAGAACGAGATTTAGAACAAATTCATATGTTGTGAATTAGGCAGAGATTTTTGTGAGAAGAGCCTACAAATACTAAATATTCCACGTAATTATTAGTGAATGAGCCATTGTTCTTTTAAAAAGTCATTAGCAGAAACACTGTCAGAGTACTTGTACAGTAAGAATACAGACATTCAAGAACTAACAAATAGAGTTTCAACCAATTATCGTGCGCGGCCGATGATCGACGCGATATTAAGCATTTTTATGGTTATCGGTATCGGCCATTTTCATAACCGATTTGCCGATAAAATCATTTAATTTTGAAACGCGCGATCTGGCTTTGATCCAGCCACCTCTATCAGAGCGCACCGCTCTGTGGCCTAGAGTAGACTAATGCCCGCCCATCATCCATCTGATTTGTTGGGAGTCACGAGCCTGGCCAATCAACAAAAGGCTGAATTCACTGAAAATGTTGCGCTCACACACCGAGACCGAGAGCACTTATTAGGAGCTGCGTCAGTGATTGATCATCACGCATCAGTTGTCTCAAAGGTTAGCAGTAGACATTCCTGAAGTTGCATTAAATCACTACAGTGAAGTTGCAAAACACCTCATTATCGATTTATGATGAAAAACACCCCTGTTCCCACTAGTTTGACCGGGAATTCAATTCACAGTATGTCCGTCATTGCAGTGATATGCTTTAACGGAACCTCACGTCGGTGTAGCCTAACTAAAACCTATTTTAGCGTCTCTCTAAACGTTATACTGTGAATAGATTATCAACACGAATGAATTCACTCGATCACGTCTGTTGCGGTTTTGTGTTCACATAGCTTCACCGAATAACGTCAGGGCTCCTAATCAAAAATTGCGCATATTTGGAGAAATGTTGCTTTATTCTCTCATGATTGTAAAATATTTCGTCATACAGAATACCATTTCTATTAATTTCTCACAGAATTACCGTATGCGATCTGAAGAGCGTTTAGCGCGAGCTCTGTCTGTCTCCCCATTTGCGATCTGTCAGCTCTCTCATTCGAGCTGTACAATCCACTTCCTAGTTTTTATCTCCGTGATAAACAGTCAAACAGACGTTTCTACGCGTCAAAAATAAAGAGAATAACCATCCAATTACAATATGATTTGTGTGATTTTCATGCGATTTGTCATAAAAATGAATAAAGAATATTCACATATGCAAAGCAGGTATAGCGATTGTAGCAGGAGTAGCAGGATAAATGCTAAATATAACATTTCAACATCATTGGTCATTGTATGACTACAATCATTATATATGTTGTAACCGGTTGTAACGCTTGGACCGGATAACGCGAGATAAATCAAGGGCAGAAAGAGCTTGAGGGCTGAAAAGGCTGTATCACGCACATTTAATAAGTGCAATGCAATCCTCTCATACATGAGAGATACTCTTTCATGCGTCACAAAACTTTGTTAACAAATAAAATATATAGGAAAAAGGGTAGAGCACGTCTAGCATAATGGTCTCATCTCAAAGTCATCACGCAGAGTTTACGTGATGAGTGACGCAACCATCTCTCTTAAAGGGCACACTGCACTATAATGTGATAAATATGAATACACAGTAACGATCGTTACAATGTGTGTTATATATGAAAATTTCAGATGCAAAAGCCTCTTAGTGCCATCTGAAATTTTCTTCTAAAATGATCATTTTTACCAAGCTCGTCTATATTTCACTTTAATGGCAATGAAAATAACCTATTAAGTGTCATATAAGTGAAATTACTGAACTTAAATATACGAGCTTGATAAAAATGATCATCCTAGAAGAAAATTTCAGATGGCACTTGGAGGCTTTTGCATCTGAAATCTTCATATATATGTGTGTTTAGTTAATCCATTGATGTGCATTAGACAAATTGAATAATCACCTTTATTATTTTAGGCTATGTTTTAGTCATCACAAAATAATTATGAGAGGTTAAGCTATTACACAGCCTACATTTCTAACACGTTATTGAAGCCAATAGTTCATTTTCCCCAAGCTGTTTAGCTATAGTAGTACAGTATCCATAGGCCTAATCATGAACTATACAGTTGCCCAACTTTTAACTCTCTCTTTATCTTACCCTCATTGTAGATGGATACAAGGAAGACAAAATGTAGAAGTGCACTGTGGGAGTACTACACTCAACCAACACCAGGACAGGCAGTGTGCAATACATGTAAAGATGTTGTCAGAATTTAAAGAGACTAAGAGAGTCTTTGTCTGAGGCCTTTTTTATTCTTAATTTTTGACATAAATTTACATTTTTACACTAGACATATATCGGTTCAAAATATCGGTTATCGGGCTACTTGATCTGTAATAATCGGTATCGGTATCGGTCCTGAAAAGCACATATCGGTCGACCCCTACTAACAAATGTCAAGAAAAGCATTTTGGTTCCATTGTTCTTTAAATAATACCCTACACATTACTTAAAATTGTGTATGAAATATTGGCACAGGTATTACTACGGCTGTGGAAGCATGAATGCAAACGTGTTATTGCTGACCGGTTTACTGCCCCAGAGGATGTGGCCTGGTTTGACTACACACTGGCCAAGCTGGTGGAAGAAGAGCTTGGGGAAGATGAACGAGTGGTTGTGGATCTTGGAGTGGATTCCTACTTTGTGGACTTTCTCAGAGATGCACCTGAGGCCACAGGTAATGACATTTACATTTACTCATTTAGCTGACGCTTTTATCCAAAGCGACTTACATTTGTCAGAGGCCGCATGCCTCTGGAGCAATTAGGGGTTAAGTGGCTCAGGGACACATTGGTGTCTCACAGTGGATTCGAACCCGGGTCTCTCACACCAAAGGTTTGTGTTCTGTTTGAAATTTGTTGTGTGATGAGATTAGTAAAAACTTAACAAAACAAAAACCAGCCCTTGCCCGTAACCAAGATGGTCACCAAATTAACTGACCATCCCTAAAGTTCTGTATATTTGTATACATACTGTACCTATTAAAGTTGATTGGCAGTTTCTCATCTGAATTGGAATGAAATCTAGGATTTATGTGGTGTTTATATCTGAAAAGGTGAAGAGCCAGAGGAAACTGATTTCGACATGCCAAAAGTATACGAACCTATCAAATCTTTTGATAGTCTAATGGAGCGGCTGAACATGTTTTTGAGTCATTACAATGAGAGCATCAGAGGAGCAGGCATGGATATGGTTTTCTTCAGGGATGCCATGATTCATCTGGTTAAGGTACATAGAATACCATACTACACTAATGATTCTTGTCTCTGTATTGACAGCATGTCATCATCAGGGCCAACCCCTGGCCAGTTTTATTGGCCTTCCCTTGTTATCATGAGAACATTTTCAGGGCTCAAAAATGATTTCAACAATTCATCTGTTTGTTGAAAGAATAACCTTGCTATAGGCTATTAGCATCCTTCTATCATAAAAGAGAATAATACATGTAGGGCTCTCAAGTAATTTTGATTTATTCCAGTTCACTTTCTCTGCTGATTACATGAGACAGAAATGTTGAAAGAGGACAAGCAAGTGCTCTGAGTTTCTTTATGCAAAGTGTGTGTATAAAACGTTTTGCATGGTAATGAGGTGACATCTGTCTTGCTCTCTCTTACACTCTCTTTCCCAGATTTCTCGGATCATCAGGACCCCTGGGGAAATGCCCTCCTGGTTCGGTGTAGGTGGTTCTGGAAAACAAAGTCTGACAAGACTCAGCGTCTTTTATCGCTGGCTACAAAACTTTTCAGATTACACTCACTTCGGTGAGTCACCTTGGCATACTCAATGATTCATAGCCTCTTTATTCAAATTCACTTTTCCCCTTCAGGGAGGCAGATGAAATTGAATCTGTGTCTTATTGTTTAAGAACTATATAATGCAAAATTTGCATTAAACTTTAATTTCTACATCATCACAGATGGGGTTTACAAAGCTATCTTCACTAGACCATCTAAACAATGGACCAATTTAAATTACACAGTAATAACTTAGTTAATAACACATTCACAGCACCGTAATAAACGTGTGTCACTGTAATAGTAGTGCCTTTTGTTTTCCTTTATGTAAATGTCAAAAGTCATAAAGCTCATTTTCTTGTGTAATCCACTTTAGTTCATATCTCCAGTAGATGGTATCTGTGTATAAGAGTTGTTCTGGCCTCCCCTTTTCAATTTAGCTCTGCTGTTGCAGACTGTAAAGAGGAAAGATCACATATCCAATCAGACTGTTCAGTCTGATTCAGACAATGAGATTGGACATTTTCAATTCAGACCCTTGTCTTCCAATACTGATAATTCAGTACTAAAATTTAAAAAAGGAAATACCTGCTAATCGTTAAAGTCTGTAGAAAGACAGGGAGCCATCTGCCAAGGGAGTCTTTTTATATATTGGCTTCCTTTTGACTCTGGTGATTTGGAGGGAATTGTTTTCTGAGGAGTGGAAGGTTTTCCCTGTAGCCACCTGCAATCCCACAGTGCTCTTCTTCATTTGCTGTGTGATGACAGCAGCAAGCCATTTTGACGCATTTGGAGACTTCCATTGCAGCTTATATTTGATAATGATATGAATGAATCTGGTGTTGATCTCAAACTATGTGTGAGAGAAAACAGACAGATTTTACCTTATTGCCTTCAAAACACAAGCTGCTCGCAATTCTCTGTATCCAGGCAGTCATTTCACACCCAATTCCATAACTCTCTTTGGTACAGTTGCGAAATGGCAACATATCCAGTTTTGTTTATTTTCTCGCTGTAGAGAAAAAAAGAAAGAAACACACACACACACACAAAACGTTGCAATTAAAAGGGCATTTCCAAAGGGCTCTGACAGCATATGCTTGCTGTGTAATATACAAATTGTACTAATAATTGTATTTATTCATAAACAGTAGCATTTTGATTAGTTACAGTTACAATACAGTTATAGGCCAGAAAAAATGCCAAGAAGAAAAGGGCTATCAAATCTAAAATTGAGGATGAGTAGGCTTCATAGCAATATTATAGGATTATAATAGTTTCAAATCATACAAAGATTTTTCGAATTTAACTGATAATTTAACTACACATTTGTATGTTCATGGTCATTTGATGTTAAATTGCAGGCAAACAAATATGATATTTTTACTAAGTGTTCTATTCTAACTCACAAACTCGCTATGACTTTGCGAACCTCTGTTTGGGTATAGACAAATAAAGACTTCTGATTTGCTTAAACTTGTGTTTTCTCCAGTTCCTACAACACCCCCAACCTGATGGAGGACCTGAAGGGCCTGTACAGAACTGCTGGACAACAAGGCAAAGGCATCAGCTTTATTTTCACTGACAATGAGATCAAGGAGGAATCCTTCCTGGAGTACATGAACAACGTCCTTTCATCTGGAGAGGTCAGACAACCGTTCATACATCATGCTTATAGAAACACCCTTACCCATAAGCCCCACAGCTTCCGTTTCTGAGCTGTCCCATGATGTTTTTAGAACACATGGTAAAATAAGCCAAACTACATGTGTTTCCACAGTTACAGCGTATGCCCCTATAACTCAACCTTTATGTCACTGCAAATAAGTCAGATTTCCCGAGGTGCTGTAATGAAAATAAACAAAGGGAGCATGTTGCCCTGTCCTCTGACAAATTACAGAGCTCATTCTGTGTGGTAATGATACACAAATAAATGGGATCTGTAAGGCCCGAGATGCATTGCTTCATATTAGGAAGACAGATGGGTTTGTCAAAGGGGGAAGAAATAGCAGCTAATGCATCCTGCAATGTGACACCTGCCAAAGAGCAGTGGCAGAGCAACTCACTTGTTTTTGGAATCCATGCATCACACTGAAACCAACGGAGTGGCACTGGGGAAGTATTGCATTAACATGATCACACCTCAGGGAAAGAGCTGAAGAGCTGAAGACAGGGGGATGAGTTGGATAGGCAAAATGTTTATTTAGATTACATTATTGAAAACCTAAATTAAACATCTTCATCATATAAAGCGATCACATCTCTTCATGAATTGGATTAATCCACTGGGTTCATATAGATAGAATATAGCATTTGTATAACATTTTGGATCTTTTAAGGTTTGGAAGGTTTGGGTTTAAGCTTTGGTTTGGACAGTATACAAATGGCTGAGGGCGGAAATATGCTAATACAGGACGGTCCGTCAGTGGTCGTGGGTGGAGCATGAGCAATTTGACCTCATATTGCTCAGAAAATTCAAACGGTGTGATTATTGGGAGAGTTTAGGCTTTTTGTGGATTAAAAAAAGTAGTGAATGGATTTTTTTTTTCAATGTAGGGTGGTTGTGTCCACACACTGCAAAGACACATATGCAACACCATATAAAAGTTAATTTTGCATCTGGTGACCTATTTAAGCCTTGTCTGTGAAACTGGGCACATATGTTCTCAAGTTTACTTTGTAATGCGCAAAAAGTAGCCTATTTTAAAAGTATTTGTCTTCCTTATAAGTATAACTATAAGGAAGACAGTAATGATGTTAGCGGGTCAATTTGAGGTTGGTGTGTGCTGTTTTGGGTGTGAGATGTGTGTAATAACTATTCGGAATGGATTAAAACATGGTTAAGATGTGTTTAATGCTAAAAGCTAAATTGAATTTGCATAATATTTAATATACAAAAACACAAGGGGTAAGAAATGCGTGTGATGTATTTAAAGAAATGGTAACACTTTATTTGAAGGGGTGTGCATAAGGCTGTCATGACACTGTCATAAACATGACATAACACCTGTCATGAACATGAAGGAGTCTTTATGAATGTTTATGACTTTAAGTGTCATTCGGTAAATTATGACACTTTAAATGCAAAGTTGACATTGTTTAAAATGTCTTTGTTATGACAACTTGACATTAACAAAGACAAAAATGTCTTTGTCATGGCAACTTGACATTAACAAAGGCAAAAAATGTCTTTGTTATGACATATTGACATTAACCAAGACAAAAATTTCTTGTTTATGACAACTTGACATAACCAAGAAATCATAACCTGTTAACCTGTAATGTGTTAACATTACATTACCCTATCATATAATATGGTTGGTTTTAACTTTGGTTGTCATGACACCATTATAACTGTGACATGAATATTTTACTTGTCCTCAAGTAAAGTGGAACACATTGTACTAGTTATAAAGATGTCATTAAGGGTCATTAGACTGTCAAATGCTTTAACAACAGTGTCATTAATATTTCCCTTTACCTCAAGTAAAGTGGAACACGTTGGACTAGTTATGATTTCTTGGTTAATGTCAAGTCTTCATAACAAAGACATTTCTGTCTTTGTTAATGTCAAGTTGTCATAATGAAGACATTTTTGTCTTGGTTAATGTCACGTTATCATGACGACATTTTTGTCTTTGTTGTCAAGTTGTCATAACAAAGACATTTTAAACAATGTCAACTTTGCATTAACAGTGTCATAATTTACCGAATGACACTTAATGACAACAGTCATAAACATTCATAAAGACTCCTTCATGTTCATGACAGGTGTTATGTCATGTTTATGACAGTGTCATGACAGCATTATGCACACCCCTTCAAATAAAGTGTTACCAAAGAAATTCTGTGGAAATCTGTAGAAATCTGTGGGAAAACATTCTATTTGGATGTGTAAGAAAGAGAGAGAATAGTAGGTAGAGGTAGCCACATGGAAAACAATAAGAGAATAAGCACTATGAAGAAGAATGTGTTTAATTAACACTATGCTCCAATGTGTCTTTCTCACTATCCCTGAATAAATAAAGAGGTTTGAGAATAATTGGCTATAATTTAACCGCAGGGTGCACCTCTTGAGGGTTTTAAAGCTGTCATACAGTCTTAGAAAGGTTTTTGGTCAGCCAGATTTGGTGAAGGTTGTTATTTCATTAATCATGTTGTTAAGTACATAAAGAAAATTGACTGGAGAGGAGAAGGAGCACTCAAGAGCTCTGCTCAAGAATATTAATGAAACACACAAGCCCTTAGTTATACTGAGGATTTCAGGGTTTAGGGTTTACTGATGAGGCGAGACTATGATGTCAATGTGGAAGACAGATGAAATAACAAATGGAGTTTAGTGCAAGTTATTATCCACAATTCTAAAAAGAGAGCAGAAAAAGCAAGATAAGTCTACATAAGAGACATGACTAGACAGACTCCAACATTTTTATCTCATTATTGCTGTATTTCCTTGAGACTAAGAGTGTGATACTCTGTCATGCAGTAGGAGGACTGTGTGGCCAAACTTAAGTGAAATATTGCCTGGTTCCAGTCATGCACTAATCCATTTGTAGTCCTTCTGACAGGCTGTTGTAGACTGTTTGAATAAAATTGCATTGTCTTATATAGTGGAGGAGTATCAGATTACATTGAAAATATGGGATTCAAAATGTAATTTAAGCCTGAAAATAAATACGTTTTGGTGTTTCTGTAAATGTAAAACTTACGGACCTTTGCAAAAATAAAAAGATTACGAGAATCTTTCGTGCATGCACAAGAAACTATCTAACATTCTCAAATCATACTGGAATAGTTCAAGTGATGCTGCTAATTAAGAAAAGGAGGACATTTTCTTATGAAATCAATTTTCAGTCTTACTTTTCGCTCAAATTATAATTATTCTCCTATTTTCTGTTTTGCTAATTTATCTATAGTGGTATTAGGTTTTGAACCACACTGTAATTCTATAATTAGTTATAGTTTTTCCAGTGGTGTAGTGCAGGGTATACGCAGGTATATGGCATATACCCACTTCTTTTTCAGTCGGCATTGCGTATACCCACTTCCAAATCCCCTCTGATCCGCATCATTTAGTTGCTAATCCAATTTCGTGAATAAAAAACACCCAGTCAGGGTCGTACCCCTAATATTAATTCTAATTTGTTGCTTCTTTCTTCTCATCTGATCTGCTTCAGCACTCAAACACCTGCTCGTCAATTTCCAAATGTTTGAAACCAATCAAAGCATGCAGGTTTTTTGTTAACAGAAGTGCGAGCCGAGCGCTAATTCCAACGCAACGCTTCACTTCAGTTAACGATCATACAGTGCGAGATAAGATGCAAGTAGCTAAAATATACGGCTGTTTTTCAATAGACGTTTTAAATGACTGACAGAAATAATCAGTTTGATCAAAGACAGTGGATATTATAAGACCAATTTAACAACACAAGCACCCTATTAAATATATTGCCATTATTATTGTATAAATATATTTGTATAACGTTTCCTCGAATGTGTTCAACTTTTCACTGTTTTTATCACTTCGCTTGTCTGTGTTTGCACAACTTGCATCATTAATCTGATCAAATAGGCTACTTCATGCTTTTAAAGCTACTTTTGTCAATTTTTTTGGCCATCAAAACACCTTAAAATGCTCATGTCGAGATCAGGAAAATCAAAATTTTCTCAGGGGTTTGCCCCCAAACCCCCTATCAATATATTTTATGGGACCTGGGTATTTAGAAAACCATATGTGCGGCCCTGATATGCAAGAATTCTATATTCTATATGTTCTATTTAATTCATTAAGTTTCTAATTTCTATAGTCTTGCATATTGAATACTAATGCAAGACTAGTAGTCCTACATGTCACTGTTTATAACACAGAGCGTTCATCCTTTGCTGGTACGCTTGAAAAAATATTGGGGGCATAAATTAAGAGTATACTCACTTCTCCAGGCACCACTACATCACTTAGTTTTTCTAAATGAAGCTGATTTGACAAAGTTTGGAAGGAGCATGCACATGTAATCCAACTAATCTGCGTAAAAGAGACCTGTATATATACCGCAGCTGTCCCTATCCTTTGTCCAGTGACAGTTTTGTAGTATCCCTCTAGAACCCCAACACCTCACTCTTGGCTTGTTCCCATTTCAGTCAAGGTTTTGGGTAGCAATCTGGGTTTGGGCCAAATTCCGAGTTCGGGGCCCTCACCTCGGATGGCATACAAATAGAACACTTGACTTACAGTGATCAACTACTATCACCATTGACATCAAACCAGAAAAAATGCAACATGCTTTTATTGTAAAAAAGTGCAGTCTTTATAATGTCTTTGTGGTCCAAGAAAGAAAGTCATGTGGGTTTGGAATGCTACGAGTATGAATAAACGATAACTAAAATATTTTCTTTTTGGGTGAACTATCCCTTAAGTGATTTGACATTTAAAAATATGAAAAACGAAAACGAGCTTAAATGAAAAACATTTAAACGTATTTCCCTTCTTTGAAGGAGTAATTTTGTCCCCTCAGGTGTGTCATTATGTCATGACTGTACATTTGTCGTAATTTCCCTGTGAAACCAATGCTAGGTTTAATCTAATGAGGTGTGAAATATTCTTTCTGCCACAGGTGTCCAATCTGTTTGCTCGAGATGAGATTGACGAGATTATCAGTGACCTCATTCCAGTCATGAAGCGCGAGTTTCCACGGCGACCACCCACAAATGAAAACCTATATGATTATTTTATGAGCAGAGTGAGACAGAATCTTCACGTGGTTCTGTGCTTCTCTCCAGTTGGGGAGAGGTTCCGTGAATCGAGCTTTGAAGTTTCCTGCTCTTATTTCAGGATGCACCATGGACTGGTTTAGCCGCTGGCCCAAAGATGCTCTGATCGCAGGTCAGTAATTTGAAATATTGACCCAAGGAGGTCCAATATACCCAGGGGAGACGCTGAAATCTGGTGCTGATTCTGATGCCTTAATCAAAAATATCTCATGTCTGTGAGGGAATGTGGACATTTTGTGCTGAATCAACAAAAACTAGAATGGAGCAGACAGTACATGGATTGGATTGACGAACTACCAATATTTTCCCCACTGTTTGAAATAGTTTTGGCCCAGTTTCAACCCTTTGCTTCATGTGCACTCAGTTCCAGATATTTTTTTAATCTATCACTGTAAATTCAAAGTGACTGTTATTGAACAATTGAACTTTAATATTAAAACAGTTCTATATTAGAACTTCTTGCAGGAAGGAAAAACAACGAGAGAAAGATTAGGAGCTTTTAAAAATCTGTAGGGGAGAGCGGGGCACAACCTAACGCATTTTGGTTTTGGCTCAATTGATTAAAAAATAATTAGGTTAGATTAATACTTTTTTACACAAGCAACATACACGTCTCTGCTACAAACGACCACTTAAAGTTTGTTTCTAGGACCTACCATTTCCGTACAGTTGCACTGAAAGTGACAGAAGTGCAAATGTTACAACTGACCCCATATGCGGGGTTAATTGTAATAGACAGAGGGGTTAGTTGTAACACTTGTGTGTAACACACATTATTCAGTACTATTTTATTTGTATAGTTTGATATTGTTTGTGCATCTGTATAGACAGATATCCAAACATCCATCCCTCATCAAATCATCCTTCTATTGTGGATCAATCTCATGGATAGAGACAGAAAAGGGCTGCATACTTTTGCAATAAATAATAATAAATAAAATTATAAATATTGTAATTGGAATTAAATTAGATTTGTGTGTGGCAGCTGCATGTACAATTATTATTATTATTATTAACAGTAATAATAATACAAATGAGCTTAAAATAAAAATGTAAAGCATTTATTAAATTAATAACAGGCCATATTTTTAATAAATAAAAAAGTTATCATTCATAGTACACTACATTTTAAACATTTTAAATTCCAACATTGTTTGTGAAAGTCTAACAAAGTTAAATGTATACTCAAACCTGAAAAGTTGTGTGGCTCCGTTTTCATTTGATTATCATTGTACATTTGGCGGCTTAGTTGTAACACTCTGTTACAATTAACCCCGCTGTGTATTACATATTTTAAGCCTAGCTAACAGTCGCTAGGAATGGCTGACATGTTTCAAAACAGTGCTATGTTTGAGCCAACAAGACAGTGATTAAGGCAATATAAAGTTAGATTTGGAAACGTATACACCCAACTCAGAAAACAGAAAAAAACCTATGATGAAAAAAATTACTTTCATGGTGTCAAAACACTCTTTGTCCAGTATCTTCACGAAATATAATCAAAACTTTCCGCAATTCACGGGAGACCGTCTCCTGGCAGCAAGAGAAAAATAGCCGAAAGACAACCTGCTTGATCTTGACGAACTATGTAAACGGTTCGTGTTACATTTAACCCCGCGTTAGGTGGTGCCCGCGCTCCCCTACTATTGAAGCATTTACTACAAAAAAAGCCCTTTTTGTGATATCCATGTTATTTAGAAAACATGACTACTTTTGAATGACTGACAGTGAAGACCTACAGTAGCAATCTTTTTAACAAGGTCTTGCCGCTGAAGCTGTAAAAATCAACCCTGAAACTAAGGTCTTATAATGCTTATAATCTGAAAATAACCACCATGATTTATTATCCAAGCAAATCTGCATGTTTACATTTTAATGCAGACAGAAAATAAATTATTTGGGCAATATCACACACTGTTACACAAACACAAACAATTGTGTTCTACACAAACAATTTAAAAGTATCATATTTTGGAGAACAGCTTTCGTGGCAATAATTTAAATGTATTGAGAGACTATCAAGAAAAGCATCACAGCAATCAGTCATTGCAAAAGATTGTGACAGTGTCTATTGCTTGATAGACAGCTTATATGGGTATTGTGCAAAGAAATAAAACAAATATATTTTGGTTTATTTTTCCCTCAGTGTCAGAACACTTCCTGTCCAGGTATGACATAGACTGCTCTCCTGAGGTAAAGGGGGAAGTGGTTCAGTGCATGGGCTCTTTTCAGGATGGGGTGGCAGAAAAGTGTGCAGATTATTTTCAGCGTTACCGACGTTCAACACATGTCACACCCAAATCCTACCTGTCCTTTATCCACGACTACAAGACCATCTACAAAGAGAAGCACTCAGAGGTTCAGACTCTCGCCGAAAGGTCAGTATCAGCAAAACTACAAAACAAGAGCAAAAATCAAGGGAAAGTAAATACAGTATATATAAAATAACATATAGAGATGTATAGAAAATTGTACCATGTTCTGACACCAAGGAACGAATTCACTAAATTTTGTGCACTGTATTTCAGTAAAAAAAAAATGCATCTTAGGCCCCGTTTACACGATGGAAAAACGCAGATATTTCTCTGCGTTTTGCCCTCTCATTTACACGAAAACGTCGTTTTTATCACTGAAAACGAATATTTCTAAAAACTCCTGGCAAAGTGAAGATTTTTGAAAACGCCGGATATTTGTTGTCATGTAAACTGGGAGAAACGGCGTTTTAGGTTTTGAAATAGTGCTCCACTGTGTATTTGAATAAAGTCATTGCTAATCCTTTATGTCCAAACATGGCACCTTTCTATGTAAACTAAACTATAAATTCTACCTTATTCAAAACACAGCATTATTTGCCTTGAATAATTACTGTAGTATCAATGACCATGGAAAGCAGATGATAGACTGGATGCTGTGGAGTGATAATGTAAAATGCCCGCAAAGTATGCCATGTTGCAGTAATCTGCTGCACAACCTACTGAAAGATTTTGCGAGTGCATTTGTATTGTTTCATTATTTGCATAATTCATTTGGCGAACCGTGACCTAAAAAAAAACTCAAACAGTGTGTGCAAATAAACAGCATTATCAGCATGTGGAATTCATTCATAGTGGATTCCCCTCTGACTTTCTGTAAATAGTGATGTGGAGTCTGCAACCATGTATTATAGACTTTAAATCCAAGTGTATTGTTTTATTAGGATGAACACCGGTCTCCAGAAACTCAAGGAGGCCTCTGAGTCTGTTGCTGCCCTCAGCAAAGAGCTGGAGGTGAAGGAGAAAGAACTTCAGATAGCCAACGTGAAGGCTGATATGGTAAATAAGCATGTAGAATGTATATATTTGTTGATTATTGCCTCCCAGACCCAGGATAACTGTCTCCCTAAATATAATTTTCAATTCATTCTATTTCAAAATGGTATTTATCACTTCTAAACATAGTTAGATGGGAAAGGTCAACAAAACTCTCTCAAAGCCCAGGTCAGTTTGTACAGAGTTCTACACAGCACTGTCCTACACAGTTTAGCTTCATATTTAATAAAATACCTGAAAAAAATATAACCAAACGTCTGTATTGTTTGAAAATTACCGGCAGATGTGTTTGATTAGGGATGCAACAAACATTTGCAGGACCAAAGTTTCCCATGCCTGCACTAGTTCACAGAGGGTGTAAAGTTTAATGAGTATTTGGTGTGCTGTCCGAGGGTAAGTAGCGAGGGTATGTAAATGGTTAGGACTAGAGGAGTGGAGAACAGGGTGGTGAAGGGATGCTGCTAAAATGTTATTGAATTGAGGTTAGACTGCTGAATATACACTCACCTAAAGGATTATTAGGAACACCTGGTCAATTTCTCAATAATGGAATTATCTAATCAACCAATCACATGACAATTGCTTCAATGCATTCATGGGTGTGTTCCTTGTCAAGACATTTTCCTGAACTCCAAATTGAATGTCAGAATGGGAAAGAAAGGTGATTTAAGCAATTTTGAGAGTGGCATGGTTGTTGGTGCCAGACAGGCCTGTCTGAGTGTTTCACAATCTGCTCAGTTACTGGGATTTTCACGCACAACCATTTCTAGGGTTTACAAAGAATTCTTTGAAAACGGAAAAACATCCAGTATGTGGCAGTCCTGTGGGCGAAAATGTCTTGTTGATGCTAGAGGTCAGAGAAGAATGGGCTGACTGATTCAAGCTGATAGAAGAGCAACTTTGACTGAATTAACCACTTGTTACAACCGAGGAATGCAGCAAAGCATTTGTGAAGCCACAACACGGACAACCTTGAGGCGGATGAAGACTGGAAAGATGTTGCCTGGTCTGATGAGTCTCGATTTCTGAATCAGAATCAGAATGGGGGATTATTCGCCCTGTAATGTTTGCACAGACAAAGGAATTTACTTTGGCTGGAAGGTGCAAACATATAACATACAACAAATAGAGGGCACACATACTAACACAAAAATGTGCCCACATGGGGTGCCTAATAAAGTACTGGTGCTAATATGACAAAGTGCAAAAATAGCAATAAGTTCAAGTTTGAGGTCATGTCACTGAGAGCTCCAGGCCTTGTTTAGAAGGCCAGTAGCAGAAGGGAAAAAACTATTCTCATGGCGAGAGGTGCTGGTCTTGATGGACCGCAGCCTTCTGCCAGAGGGGAGTAACTGAAACAGGGAATTACCAGGGTGGGAGGGATCTGCCACAATCCTCTTTGCTCGTTTCAGTGCCCTTGAGGAGTACAAGTCCACGAGGGAAGGCAGACTGCAACCGATCACCCTCTCCGCCATGCGGATGATACACTGCAGTCTGCTCTTATCCTTGGCCGTGGCAGCAGCATACCAGATGGTGATGGAGGAGGTGAGAATGGACTCTATGATAGCTGTATAAAAGTGCACCATCATTGTCTTCGGGAGCTTGAATTTCTTCAGCTGCCGTAGGATGTACATCTGTTGAAGTGCTTTCTTGGCGAGGGAGCTGATGTTCAGTTCCCACTTTAGGTTCTGGGAGAGGATAGTGCCCAGGAAACAGAAGGACTCCACAGTGTTTCCTTGGGTGTGCACAGGTTGATGGGGGTAGGTGGGGGCTGTGCGCCTTCTTAAGTCCACAACTATCTCCACTGTCCTTAAAGCATTGAGCTCTAAATTGGTCTGGTTGCACCAGGACACCAGGTTGTCAACTTCCACCTGTAGTCAGACTAGTCCCTATCAGAGATGAGCCCAATGAGGGTGGTATCATCAGTAAACTTCAAGATCTTGACGGATGGGTGACTGGAGGTGCAGCTGTTGGTGTAAAGGGAGAAAAGTAGAGGAGAAGGATCGCAGCCCTGAGGGAGCCAGTGCTGATAAACCGGGGGTCAGAGACTAGTGACCCCAGCTTAACGCACTGCTTCCTGTCAGACAGAAAGTCTGTGATTCACCTAACAGGTAGAATACTGTACATTGAGCTTGATGAGCTTGTCCTGTAGCAGGGCAGGGATGATGTTATTAAAGGCGGAACTAAAGTCCACAAACAAGATCCTGGCATAGGTTGCTGGAAAATCCAGGTGCTGGAGGGTGAAGTGCAGGGCCATATTGATTGAGTCGTCCACAGACCTGTTGGCTCTGTAGGCAAACTGCAGTGGATCCAGGAGAGAGTCTGTGATTGATTTGAGATGGGCCAGGCCAGCACCAAACGCTCAAAGGCTTCATTACCACCTAGGTCAAGGCGACGTGTCTGTAGTTGTTATGTCCTATAGGACTTGGCTTTTTGGGCACAGGGATGATGGTGGAGGACTTCAGACAAGCTGGTACATGGCATGTCTCCAAAGAGGTGTTAAAGATGGTGGTGAACACAGGAGACAGCTGGTCCGCACATTGCTTAAGGGTGGCTGGAGAGATGGAGTCTGGCCCGGCTGATTTTCGTGGGTTGTGCTTCTTGAAGAGTCTGTTTACGGAAAGAGCCGTGTCTCGGTACGCTCTCAGCAACCTAAAGCTGAAAACAGTTGTAATGAAGAATACGGGATTAGTATCGCCCAGCCAAGTTTCCGAGAAAATTAGGACAGACGCTGCAAGAAAGTCTCTGCTTCTCAACATCAGTAGCTGGAGTTCATCCATTTTGTTGCATAGTGAAGGAACATTTGAGAGAAAAATGCTTGGTGGCACTGTACGGTTACCGCGTCTGCGAAGTTCGCACAAGAGCACCCGCTCATTTCCCCTTTTCCGCCTGCATTCCTTTGTTCGCTCAAAGCCGAGCCCCGGCTTTCACTAGAATGTCAGTTATTTCTGCCGCTGGGAGCATAGGAGTGGGAAATCAATCCACTGGAATTGCTTGCCTGATGTTTAAAAGCGCTTCTCTTGTTAGAGAACACCGAAAATCATGACAAGACACTGAGTTAACAAACAAAACACGACGCACCATCTGACCATGGCTGCCATACGCGGCGCCATCTTTCGGCCATATACCATCTGAATGTCTCTTCTGTTGAGACATTCAGATGGTAGAGTCAGAATTTGGCGTGAAGTAGCTCTGTAGCTCTGATGGCTACTTCTAGCAGGATAATGCACCATGTCACAAAGCTCAAATCATTTGAAATTGGTTTCTTGAACATGACAATGAGTTCACTGTAATAAAATGGCCCCCACAGTCACCAGATCTCAACCCAATAGAGCATCTTTGGGATGTGGTGGAACAGGAGCTTTGTGCCCTGGATGTGCATCCCACAAATCTCCATCAACTGCAACATGCTATCCTATCAATATGGGCCAACATTTCTAAAGAATGCTTTCAGCACCTTGTTGAATCAATGCCACATAGAATTTAGGCAGTTCTGAAGGCGAAAGTTGGTCAAACACAGTATTAGAATGGTGTTCCTAATAATACTTAGGTATATACACCTCTTATTGTTGTTTGCGGAGTGCTCTCCACTCATGTTAATGATTATGACATATAATGAAACTTTTAAACTTTTCATGCTGACATTGATTTTCCCACTCAGAGGCACCAGTTTTGTACTTTAGGTTGTTTGTAGGTGTTCCTGAGACTGATTGATGCTCAATGGGTTGTGGAACTGGCCATAGCTTTGTACATTTTATCAAAAATTTTATATATTGCAGGTAAAAAAAAAAATCTTTTCAAAAACTACTTTATTTTTGACAGTAAATTAGTTTTCTTGTATACAAAAAAAAAAATTCTACAAAGAAAACATTCATATGCCTCATGTGCAGTGCATCAATATGAAGCACGGTTAGGCCTTGGGCAGACTGAGTTAGTATCCCAGCTCATGTTCCTACCTCGCCACCCTCTCTCTCCCTGGGCGGAAAAAGTTCCAAAACGTTATATGTGAATTTTAGCTGCCATTAAAAAATTATCAGAGTTAATTACATCTCTC
Source organism: Hybognathus amarus (assembly GCA_030378365.1). NCBI lineage: Eukaryota > Metazoa > Chordata > Actinopteri > Cypriniformes > Leuciscidae > Hybognathus > Hybognathus amarus. Next base: position 440,205 of record JAQIUQ010000247.1, on the reverse strand, counting down.
CATTTGATATAACTTCTCATTAGACAGGCTGAGAAGATAACTTAAGTCAGCTTGAAATGAAAATGTATCATTTAATTTTTTTATTTGTTTTGATAATTTTTTAACCAAAATATCATAGCTGGAGCTTCTGGTTAAAACAACTCTGACTTCTTTCTTTTTAATAGTGTGTTGCACTTAGATATACACTATAGTCAATTGTTTTGGATCAGTAAGATTTTTAATGTTTTTTTTTTTTTTTAAGTATCTTCTGCTCACAAAGGCTGCATTTTTTTATTAAAAATACAAAAAACTGTATTATTGTTAAATATTATGTCAATTTAAAATAACGGTTTTCTATTTTAATATATTTAAAAATGTAATTTATTCCTTTGATCAAAGTTGAATTTTCCGAATCATTACTCCAGTCTTCAGTGTAACATGATCCTTCAGAAATCATTCTAATATGTGGATTTGATGTTCAAAAAAATATTCAGTTTTGATCACAGGAATACATTCCAGTTTGACAATTATATTCCACAATATTATTATTTTCGATTTTTTTTTGTCTGTATTCTTGTATTCTGTATTTCTTGATCTCCGTAAACTTTTGACTGGTAGTGCATTTAAAAAGATATGTTGCTTCTGTTTTATTCGGGACTTTAACTTTAATGTATGGTAAAGTAATCCAAGATCAATTTCCCTGTAAAAGTACTTAACATACCTATTGTATTCTAAATGAAAACCGTCATGCTGCATAAAGTTTGAAAGTATCCATTAGGTGAAAGACTCGCCTTCTCGTCACAGGCTAACTAAAGATCAATACAGAGCTCTGAAACATGAAATTGATAAATTAATAACCTCATACTCTGAATTATAGCGTGAAAGGCTACAGATTTCACAATATGAGTGTTTTCTCATTTTTGTTTCAGGTGTTGAAGGAGGTGACCGTGAAGGCTCAGGCTGCTGAAAAGGTCAAAGTCGAGGTTCAAAAGGTCAAAGATAAAGCACAGGCCATAGTTGACAGCATCTCTGCAGACAAAGCCATCGCTAAAGAGAAGTTGGAGGCAGCCAGGCCTGCTCTGGAAGAGGCTGAGGCAGCATTGCAGGTCAGGAACAGTATGGAGCGATTACATGAAAGAGAGAATGGGAGGAGTGTGATGTTCATGGGGCATTTTGGTGCCTGCAGCTTCTGTGTAATTACATGCTGTCTATGAGGGTTTAAAAATAGACCGTGTGATGGCAGGGTTGCTGTAGGTTGTCTCGTAGCATGCAGGGGTCTGACAGCAGCCGCCTCTAACTAACCCCACACACCCACTCAATCATACAACCACCCAAACACAAACCCCACCTCTTCCCTCCACCACCTGCCCACAGCATCCTTTCCATGTATCTATCCATAATGTAACCTTGTATCATTCTTGGGACAGGAATCACACACTTTAATAATAATACACTCAGACAGCAATCCAACAGAATGAATAATCATTATCAGAAACCTATCAGAAGAAGAAAATTAACAGAAGTGACTAAAGAGTGGCGGGAAACTAGAACAAAGAAGACATGTGACTGAAGATACTAAAAGACCAAACATAACAGAATCGTGCAAGAGTATCATGTTTTCCTCAGCACAATGTTTTCCAACATCAGAAAGATTTTTAAATAATTAAAAATTCTTACTGACCCCTAACTTTTCAATGGCAGTGTATGTTTAATCAAATACATTTTTGACAAAAAAAAAAAAAAAAATACAAATACAAATAAAAAGGAATGGAAATTGTTCCTGGTATAGTGTTATAATGGTTTCCATTTAAGAACACTGTGGAAAATGTTTAAATAGATCTTCTACAACCTATGTGATTGACTATATAATTTATCACTTTTTATGAGTTTTAAATACTTTGGGAAAATGAGGATTTCTCGAATTAGCACTTGAAGCTAGCTTGGCTAATGCCAGACCCAATTCTCGTTGAGACTTGGGTCTGGGAACCACATGTACATTTTCGTATTTGAGGCGCAAGTCTTAACACCGGGTCTCGCGAAGTTTAACGGCAAAAGCTGCTCTTTTTTCAAAATAAACATGCATTCTAAACTACTTAGAACAATATCTAAGGCTGCATCAAAAGGTAGCTTCACGTCTGCTGCCATGTTGAATCCATAGAAATAAACAAACTGCTTTGGTGTGTCGCAAAGATGTCGTCATCGTCTTGCTGCTCCCTCCCCGTTCTTTGATTGGTTCCCTAAATGAGGCGAAAATCTGGACCATGGTATCTATACTGCCTTTCAGTGTGAATAAAATCACACTGCGGGAAGGCAGCATGGGGAAACCCAGACTAACTTGAAGCAGGGATAATAAATGCATTGTTTGGCTTTCTGTCCATTCTGACTATTCATTACTTGAGCCATCATTGTGTCCATTATCAGATGTAAACATGCCAAATAACATGTAAACATGCCATCATTTTTTTTCATAAAGTTGCAAACCGTGCATCATGTTAAAATCTCTGTTTTAGTGTGTTATGATCCTTAAAAAAACTCTCAGCTGTTTCTCCTTTATATCTTTCACTGAAAAACTCTCAGCTGTTTCTCCTTTATATATTTCACATCTGTCATCTGTGTTCTCCCATCCTTATTTCTCCCTTTCAGTGTTTGATCTCACCTCTCTTTACCACTTCCCATTCTAATGTGCTTCCTCACCCACTGACACTCTCCTTAACCCTTTGTATGACCATTAACTCTGACTCATCCTCAGCTAACAACCCTATAACAGGCACCTTCCTGCTCCACCCCCTCCTTCCCACTGGTTCAAAAGATCTTTCTTATAAAGATAAATCCATCAAGTATTGCTCATTAAGCTGTGGTGCACTAAACTTTGTCAACTATGAGCCATAACAGCTGCCACTAGGATTAAGTTATGCAAAGAGCTGCTGCATAGTAGTTCAGATGTCAGAATGTTAACAAGATGTTTAATTCACTTTCTCTCTTTCTCTTTCTATATTTCTCTACCTGTTTATCTGTAAACAGACCATAAAGCCATCAGACATTGCTACAGTGCGAACACTGGGCAGACCGCCCCACCTCATCATGCGTATTATGGACTGTGTGTTGTTACTCTTCCAAAGGAGAGTGAACATGGTGAAAATTGATCCTGAGAAAAACTGCACCATGCCCTCCTGGCAAGAGTCACTAAAACTCATGACAGCTGGAAACTTCCTGGGCAGTCTACAGGTATTAAGTCTTAATAGCAGATATTGTTTCCCCTTAGGTGATAATATATAGTCAAAGTATCTTGTACTAAAAAACAGGGTTATTTTATTTTGAATGACTATTTCCCATTCTTTGTCACCCACACAATTAAACAAGCCTTTTCTCTGCTATGAATTCTATTTAATATAGTATTAACAGCTTATTTCTTCCATATTAGCCCATTAATAAGCTTAAAATAACATTGTGACAAAAAAAGCAATCTGTGCCATTGAAACAGTAATCATGTTTTCTAGTGAATAATAAAACCTATTTCTGTTTTTTTTTTTAATCCACTGTGATGGATGGACCGAGTTTCTGAACACTACGTTGTTTATATGCATGTGTGGGCGGCAAACATATGCAGTGTCTATATATATATATATATATATATATATATATATAGCTACAATACAGGACCTCTGTAGTTGTAACCACTGGTAGGAGTTCTACCAGTATGATTTTTGGCATTAAACCTAATTTCAAAAGCCAACAGATGGATCGACTAATTAGGTTTTTAGTTTCGACAAAATCTCTTGGGTAAAGCTCTGGCACAAACAAGTTAAAATACTTGCACAAACAAGTCCAGTTCTGACAGCTAATCAATTCAGTATCTTACATGCATACAGTATACTAACTGATATATCTTAGAACATATTTTTAAAAGCTGTATGTTTGCTTTTAAGATAAGGTTCCATGCATGATCTATATCTTCTCAAAACTTTACAGGAGCCTGAGCAACAAATATCAAATAATATTGTCATTTTCAAGAGATTCATATTATGTCAAGTCAAGTCACATTTATTTATATAGCGCTTTTCACAATACAGATTGTATCAAAGCAGCTTCACAGTGATAACATGACAGAAGTACAACACAGATAAGTAATATTGTTAAATGGTAAAAACCCGACTAAGCAAGCCAAAAGCAAGGCAAAGCAAGGCGACAGTGGCAAGGAACCAAAACTCCATCAGATTGGATGGAGAAAAAACCTTGGGAGAACCCAGGCTCAGTCGGGGCCAGTTCTCCTCTGGCTTACATTCATATTGTTTATATATAAATATTAAATATAAATATTGTTCATATATAATATGGAGCCATAACATATCGCCAGCGTTGAGTCGTCTCTTCACAGGCGTTGGGGCATCTGAGATCCCCGTGAGAGGCTGGATACAAACTGGACCTGACGAGCGCCATTTTCTCGGGACAAACGTCCCGAGATAACAGCAGAAAGGCAGATGGGAGATAATTAGCATAGCTGATGTTCAGAATGATTTCCATTATACAGGAGTCGGTGTTAGAAAATCACTATCTCACAAACTCTCCGCAAGCCAACCATACGTGCCGAACGTGTCGAACCGTTTGTCTAAAAGGCTGTCGAGCCCCGCTGGTGCGTTAAGCAGTTTCAGCGGCAAACGGTTCTGTATGGCATAACAGAGGACTAAAAGGTAAGCATTATGTGAATGCTTGACTGAAGAGATGCGTTTTTAGTCTAGTTTTAAACTGTGTCAGCGAGTCAGAGCCTCGAACCGTATCGGGAAGGCTATTCCAGAGTTTTGGAGCTAAATGCGAGAACGCCCTCCCTCCTTTAGTGGACTTAGATATCCTAGGAATGACCAGAAGCCTTGAATTTAGTGATCTTAAAGAACGCGGTGGATTGTAGGGCGAAAGAAGGTCCGTTAAGTACATTGGAGCTAAACCATTTAGGGCTTTATAGGTTAGTAGTAGTATTTTGTAGTTGATGCGGAACTTAATAGGTAACCAGTGTAGAGATGATAAAATCGGTGTTATATGATCGTATTTTCTTGACCTAGTAAGAACTCTAGCGGCTGCATTTTGGACTAACTGTAGCTTGTTTATTGAGGATGCAGGACAACCGGCTAATAAAGCATTACAGTAATCTAGTCTCGAGGTCATAAATGCATGAACTAACTTTTCTGCATCAGAAACAGATAGCATGTTACGTAGCTTAGCAATGTTTCTAAGGTGGAAAAAGGCTGTTCTTGTAACATATGAAATATGATTTTCGAAAGACAAGTTGCGGTCTAGTATAACACCCAGGTCTTTTACTGTAGTGGATAAAGTAACAGGACATCCATCTATATTAAAGTTGTATTGTAAGAGGTTTTGTGAGTAGTTTTTTGGACCAATAAGTAAAACCTCCGTTTTATCTGAATTTAATAGCAGGAAATTACGCGTCATCCAGCATTTTATATCTTTGAGACACTCTGTCAATTTAGATGAGTTAGTGTTTTCGTCTGGTCGTGATGAAATATATAATTGAGTATCATCAGCATAACAGTGGAAGTTAATTCCATGTTTTCTTATAATATTACCAAGTGGCAGCATATATATTGAGAATAGCAGAGGGCCTAAAACCGATCCTTGCGGTACTCCATAGTCTACTGGCGTTATCTTTGATTTTTCCCCATTTAAACAAACAAAATGAGAACGGTCCAATAAGTACGATCTAAACCAGCTTAATGCCTGTCCCTGAACACCAGTGTAGTTTTGTAGTCGATCCAAGAGTATTTTATGATCTATAGTGTCGAACGCAGCGCTAAGATCAAGTAGGACTAGTATTGAGATACAGCCTTGGTCAGAAGCTAAAAGTTAAATCATTTGTAATTTTAACTAGCACAGTTTCTGTACTATGATGCGGTCTGAATCCTGACTGGAATTTTTCATAGATATCATTTTCTTGCAAAAAAGAGCACAATTGAGCGGACACAACTTTTTCTAGTATTTTTGACATAAATGGAAGATTTGAAATGGGTCTGTAATTTGCTAAGTTATTTGGATCTAATTGCGGTTTCTTAATGAGAGGTTTTATTACTGCCAGCTTGAATATTTTTGGAACATGACCTAAAGATAAAGACGAGTTAATAATATTGAGGAGAGGCTCTTCCACTACAGGTAACACTTCTTTTAGTAGTTTAGTTGGTATTGGATCTAATAAACATGTTGTTGGTTTAGAAGCAATGATAAGTTTATTTAGCTCTTCCTGTCCTATCGTTGTAAAGCGGTGTAGTTGTTCTAGAGGGGCCATAATTGAGGCTGAATCATAAGACACCATAGAGGATTGTACATTTATAATTGTGTTTTGGATGCTTTCTATTTTCTCATTTAAGTAATTCATAAAATCATTACTGCTAAGCTGTAACGGTATATTTTGCTATGGCGATGTCTGTTTATTTGTTAGTCTAGCCACGGTGTTAAATAAAAACCTTGGATTATTTTGGTTATTTTCTATTAGTTTGCGAAGATGCTCAGCCCTGGCAGTTTTTAGAGCCTTTTTATAACGTGACATACTGTCTTTCCACGCGATTCTAAAGACCTCTAAATTAGTTTGTTTCCATTTACGCTCTAAGATACGAGTATGTGACTTATCCTGTACTGTCACGGGTGTGGTGCTGGCAGAAGAAGGCAGTCAAAGGCTCCAATTCAAAACGTTTATTAAATTCCAAAATACAGATAAAGGTTAACAGGCAAAAGAGATAGCACACTAAACCAAGTAACACTAACATGTGCACCAAGTAACATAGACGAGAACCGACCCAGATTGAAAGAACTGAGGGAACTACATACAGATACAAATGAACTCTAATGAGGTGAGGACAGGTGACACAGATGATAATGACGATGAGCAGGTGGATGATGAGTGATGGTGTGTTCACATGCTATGGAAAATAGGATATTGGAACTGGTATTAACCAGTGTGTTGCATTCAAGTGCTTTTGTTGTCGTAATGTGGTAAAAAGATAGAGATCCAGACCTGTTATTTAGCTAAAACTATTTTAGATTGCTTAAAGGAGTAGTTCACTTAAAAAAAAAAAAAAAAAAAAAAACTTTTTCTGATAATTTACTCACCCCCACATCATCCAAGATGTCCACGTCTGTCTTTCTTCAGTTGAAAAGAAATTAAGGTTTTTGATGAAAACATTCCAGGATTTTCTCCAAATAATGGACTTCAATGGGAACCAAACGGTTCAAGGTCCAAATGAGAGTTTTAGTGCAGCTTCAAAGGGCTTTAAACGACACCAGATGATGAATAAGGGTCTTATCTAGGACCCTTCGAAGTCATGACTCGAAAAAGATTTGTTCATTTTGATAAACGAATTTGAACAGGAGTCACGAAAGCTCATCACAGAACAGACCAAGGCGAGCATTTGTGCTTATAAAACTTAAATTTTTTTGTTATTTTTTAAATGACCGAATCGTTTCGTTAGATGAGACCCTTATTCATCGTCTGGTGTCGTTTAAAGCCCTTTGAAGCTGCACCGAAACTCTCATTTGGACCTTGAACCGTTTGGTTCCCATTTGAAGTCCATTATATGGTGAAAATCCGCAATGTTTTCATCAAAAACCTTAATTTCTTTTCGACTGAAGAAAGAAAGACATGGACATCTTGGATGATGTGGGGGTGAGTAAATTATCAGCAAAAGTTTTTTTTAAAAGTGAACTACTCCTTTAAGTCATCTGCAACAGCAAGGAAATGATTTATCAAAACTCAAAAGGTAAATAATGTGCTGTATATTTTCTAGATCATGAATAGTATAATTTTTTTACCATTCACGAGCTCTCGCAGTGCTCTCGCATGTTTTAAATGGTCAAAGGTTATCTCATCTCTGCAACTCATCCATCAAAATATTCTACGAGTTGCCCAGTGGAAAATCCCACATGAGGGGTGTTCATGTGCATTTTCCACATTGGCTTTTGGTATTTACCATAATTACCATAGCACATGAATGCACCATGATGAGCTCAGGAGTGTAGAAGAGAAGGATTCTGGAAGTGTAGTGAAGACTAAGACAATCAGGTGCAGACGAAGACTGTAACATGTACACCAGTATTGTTTTACTCCAGCTTTTGTTTTGTTCTCCAGCAATTCCCTAAAGACACCATCAATGAAGAGGTGGTTGAACTCTCTCTCCTTACTTTGACATGGCAGACTTTAACATAGAATCGGCCAAGAGGGTGTGTGGCAATGTTGCAGGTCTTTGCTCCTGGACTCAAAGCAATGGCTGCCTTCTTTTCTATCAATAAAGAAGTGCTTCCTTTGAAGGTGAGATCACTTATATATATATGTGTGTGTGTGTATATATATATATATATATATATATATATATATATATATATATATATTTTTTTTTTTTTTTATTATTATTGTTTTTTTCAAATAATGCAACCCTGTCAAGTTATCAGTTTTTCTTTACTAACAGGCCATAATTTAAACTGTGAAAACCATGATTTATTTGATGTAATTTCTATTATTATTTTATTATTCTTTATGTGCTTTTGGTCATCATTTATTATTGTATCATCTTTTGATATAATAGTTGAATTTCAATTGGTTGCTTGAAGCCTGAGCAACATCTTGTGGCTCTTAAATGTAAAATAAAAGGAAAAAAAAAAACACTATAACACTTCAGGACTCCAAAGTGTGACAATTTCAAAATTCAAACACAAGTGCTGTGTGCAACAGAAAAAAAAAATAGCGTTTTTGTTCAGTGGAAAAAGTATTTCTTGTTTCCTAATAACCTGTGGTTTTCTAGGAGCTGGATCATTTACTCTCTTCTCTCCATCACCCTCAGGCTAATCTGGCAGTGCAGGAGAACAAGCTGACCATAGCTAATTTGGATCTCCAAACAGCCCAGGCTGAACTGGCATGCTAAGCAAGCAGAGCTGGATGTAGTTCAGGCTGAATATGAGAGAGGCCATGATGGAGAAACAGGTATCCAGTGTGTTAGATAGATTAGGGCAGTGGTGTCCAATCTCCTGAAGGGTCACTGGCATGCAGAGATTGGCCGCTAATTAAACACACCTGAATAAACATATCAAGGTCTTTGGGATTACTAGAAACTTTCAGACTCCAGTGTTGGGGCAGGTTGGCACTGACCTCTACAGGACATGCACCCTCCAGCATTATTGGACACCACTATTTTAGGCTCAAATGCTGTGTTCACGGTTTGTTGTTTTTATCGTAGTCTGCGAGATGACAACATGTGACGTTTATACATCCTAATATGTATACTCATTTTATACCACCAAGCGCTTTACAATTTGCCTCACATGCACCCATTCATACACCAACGGCGGTGTCAGCCATGCAAGGTCCCATCCAGCTCGTTGGGAGCAGCTGGGATTAGGTGTCTTGCTCACGGTCACCTTGACACTTGGTCAGGTGGAACCGGGATCAGAACCAACAACCTTATAGTTTATAGACAACCTACATGAACCACTAAGCCACTGCCACCCCCTGATTGTTGCCCAAGCAACAATCACTCAGCAAGATTACCCTGCAACATTGCTCAAAAAGTTGCCCCATGTATCATCACCTTCAGACTCTGAATTATGCGTTTTTATGGCAACAATGTCAATGCCAATATGAAGCAGTCAGGTGGTACAGTGGCCACAGGGTCCTTTGGATGAGACAATAAACTGAGGTCCTGACTCTGTGGTCATTAAAAATCATTTGAAAGAGTAGGAGTGTAACCCCGGCCTCCAGGCCAAATTTACCCATTGGCCTCTGTCCATCATGGCCTCCTGATTATCACCTTTAAATAAATCACTGACAAAATATTTGTTGAATTTTTTATTTGCCTTAAAATCCAGCTGTAGCCGAAATAAAAAGAACCACAATCCACATTTTTCCTATTATCTTTCTAATTATTCTGTGAAAAATGGTGAATCAGCTTAGTGCTTGAAGTAAATACCAAATCACTCATTAGCATATTTGCATATAATTTGGATGTAATGCACAATTTTGTAAACAACCCTAAAAACATCTTGCAGATGAATCATTCAGGCTTGTACTTTGTGTTCCTCTACAAAATCAATGCTAACTTTATAAATGGTTTGAAGCAAACATCAATGGCTTCAATTCACAATGTATAACGAGCCTTCCTAACATTGTATCATTTAGTGGATAATTGTGTGATTAACAGCTTGTGACTGACTGATCCTTTTCTGATCGATTTACGTCAGGCCTGCTCATACCTAAGAGAACAGATGTTTACTTAAACCAATAGTTGAATAAACTTACGAATTAATTTACTCATTTCCACATTAAAAGACGTGATCTATCCGTACCCTAGGAATTAAAATGCAGAAGGGCATGTGCTCTTGAAATGTAAGACCCATACTCATTAGTCAGTCAAGTTTGACGTTACATCCGGTGAATGATGAATTGGCATCTTGTCTGAGAGCCCAATCACATTTGAGTGTAAACAGAACATTGTGAGCGAGATTTGCATCGCAAACCATTCCTCGTGAAGTGGGTATTTTAGCTTTAGCTTTGGAGCCGAGCATTTAGTTGTATGCAGCAGTTTAATAAACGATTTGCAGTATTCTACAAAGCCCTGCAGAACTGCAGGCATTTTTAGTTGACGTGATCATGTTGTAGAAATTCTGGCCAGCCAATTCTCACATAGATCCTAGATACCCCAGCCTGGATTTGTGCCCATGGTTCCCACCACCTCTTTCCAGGATCCGATGGCTGAACCTGTGAACGCTGCCTCTGGAGGTGGAAGACCCAGCCTTTGATCCGCTCTGTCCTGTTTCTGCAATTTGCGCTTGTACATAGACCGCATACAGAGCTTCAGGACCTCAGACCAGCTCTTTGTCTGTTATGGAGGCCATCAGAAGTAAAGATTGTTCTCCAAGTAGAGGTTCAGCTCAAGAAGAGCCTTGCCCCTTATGGTGTGTTCATATTGAACGGCAATTTAATTGTTGCGTGAGTAGATTACACACAAAGCTCATGCAAAGACGCGAATACCGCATCATCGCGCTCGGGCGTCTGTGATGACGCGATTGGGCACGCGTTTCTGCGAACGCTTCGCGAACTCGAGCGGAGGATTCAACGAAGAGCTAATGCAATACGTCCCGGTCTATGACTTTTTGTTCCGTCTGTGGGTACCCTGAAGAGACAGATAGCCTATTGTTGGTGTTCATCAGAGAAATCCTGTCAGCGGACCCTAGCTAGCAGGTTATCAAACTGGCACCCGTCATTCTCAAATAGCGCTGGAAATGGCTGTCATCCAGGCGCAGATCCTGGAGAGACGGTAAAATTCACAAAGTTGAGTTTGCCTCTGGATGGTGCTGTGAACCCAGACACATCGGCGTTTGGCTTTCCTCAGTATTTGGGACTTCCACAACAAGTACATAGCAATATCTTTTTAGCAGCAAAATCTCTGTGAATGGGTCGACACCTAACATGTTTGCAAGGTTTTAAAATCTTAAGTTCGGTGTGTACTTGGCTACAAGTAGCTAGTAAGTGGTCGCGACCCACTCTTTGTCTCGCTCTGCGGTGTCATTTACACTCGAAGGTGATTGGGCTCTCAGACGGGATCCCAATTCCAGTCACCTGACGTATGTCTCATTCCCTCCGTTCAGGAACGGGAGCTGACATTAGGTAACCCAGATGTTATCTTTTGATGGAGGTTTGAGTCTGGACAGTCTTGTTTCCCATTTCCACTTAATCTACCAATAACTTCCTTTTACCTGTAATGGTTATCTCACAATAAGGCAAAAACGTTAAACGGCACAACATTTCTTAAAAATATAGATATAAGCTTGTGTAATGTTAGTTCTCACAGATTCAATTTAGAGCATCAAATGGAAAGTAACACTAGAGACATAATAAAATGTTGATAATAGAATAGATAATAGAATAATAGATGCAATAACATTTTGATTGACATTTTATGCAAATTAAAAGTGATTTAAGGTTTTTAGTGGTTTAAGGTCTTTTTTTTGGTGAAGACCATGCATACAATATCTGGTACTAACTGACACTATCAAATATCACTTAAAACATGTGTCCTGAGAAACCCCACCTGTCCATTGCTCAATAGGAGGGCAACATGAATCATGTCTGCTTGTTAGATCACATTAAATGACACTCAATCGAACTTCACACTCTCACTCTTGCATAAGACTTAATAAATGTGAAGAAGCACACACACTGCACAGTGACAGAATGATTCTTTTTTTATTACCTCCTCACCCTCTTTCTTTCTCAGACTTCTACTAGAGGATGCAGAACGCCTGTCGACACAAGATGCAAACGGCCTCTAGTCTGATCAGTGGGCTGGGAGAGAGAAGGAGGCGTTGGACACAGCTTAGTAAAGAGTTTGCTGCACAGACCAAAAGAGCTCAGTTGGTGGGTTACATAAAACCTTTTTTATCTAGAACATACAATTTGGATGATAGAACAGGCAAAAATACCTCATAGACCTGAGCCATATCAAGGAACCAGACTATTATAGAAACTTGGAGTTCTTGGAGTTCCAGGGTCTCATTTATAAAACTGTGCGTAGAATCCTCACTGAAAAGTGTACGTACGCCCGAAAGCCAAAATGCGCAGAATTCCCTTTATAAATCCCAGTCAGCGGAAGAATGCGCGCACATGCGTCTCCTCCCCGAAATAACCATATATGGAGCTTACAATGCCTAGTTTAAATATGCATATCCTCATCTGCATATCATTTGCATGTGATTATTCATCCACGTGACACCATGTTAACGTACAAGACGTTAGGAAAATATGAAATACAGATGTGCCGTGTCACAATTATTATTTTCTCAGACAATCTGCTATTATCATGATTAGCAATTATCTCTAGATAAAACATTAAAACACTGCATGCCAGAGGGAAAGTGTTCAAAAGCATTGCATCCACAACAAATATATATTTCTATTTATTGAATATATATTTTTTGTAACTTCTCATTAATGATTTCATGTAGTTTAAGTGTTTAACTCCATTAACGAGAATGGCATATTTAATCTAAATGTTTATATCAGAAGTAAAACATAGTTTAAATCATTATTTCATTTATTTAAACTGTTATTGAGAACGTGCACTGTATTTATTAGCCTACTCATGAAGATTTACGGTTCATCTGCCGTTAGATTATGTGCGTCAGTTTCATTAAACGGCCCAATGCGCGTGCTGGCGCGGACACTTAAGAAGGGATGGATATTGGCTTCAAGTGATTGGCTTGGTGAGTGAAATTTTATTTGTAGGCTATTTTCTTTTTGTAGCCTATAGATAATTGGCTATGATTTTCTTTAGATTTTCGGTCTAAAAGTGACCAAAAAGACATTTAACAGCTCACCATTGGTGTCTCCAATTACATTTGTCTCTAGAATGTGCGTAACGCACTGCTCAAAGTTTGCTTGAAGGTGGTCACATTCTCCCGTAAAGTTTGTTTTTATAGATCACAAACTTTGCGCATCATGAAACTGGCGTAATTACCGTTCCAGCCCCGCTTTGTGCGTACGCACTGCCTTTATAAATGAGACCCCAGCTCTTTTGACTTTCTGTTAGAACGTTGTTGTTTAGTTAGTTAACTAATGTTAGTTAACGTTAGTTAATAACTAATGATCTTTGCAAACAAAAGTGAATAAATCAAAACTAACTTTAATAACAATAACTTTACTCTAGAGCTGCTGTAAAGCCAAAACTGTAAAGCTGCATTGAAAGAATCTACATTGTTAAAAGTGCTATGACTAAAGGTGCCTTGACTTGGGCTGGTAAGCAGCCACCTGAGCATTGCCATAGCAACCACCTAGAACTTCTTAAAGTGTCCTCATGCTTAGTAGTGGTGTGTTATTACGACTACAACTGTTGGGACAATTTTTGCCTACAGAAACTGATAAAATGGGTGTTGTCATAACTTTGGACTTACAAAAGCCAACTTGGGCCAGTAATTAACAACAATAGCAACACCCTTGTAACTACATAGATGACCCTAAAAGTTAAATTGCAATGGACTAAAACCATATAGCAGTGACATGGCAACCACCGATAACCTGTAGAATTCTAAGTGCAAGATTATTGTAACTGATATACCACTCATATTTGCTTAAAAAAACGTCAAAAACTAATGACATTGCTTATGATTATATTATTATTATTATTATCATTATTACATTTTTACATTTCTCATGATCAGGTGATGTGCTGCTGGCTACAGCCTTCCTGTCTTACTCTGGGCCTTTTAACCAAGAGTTTCGCAACCTTCTTCTCACTGATTGGCAGAGAGAAATGAAGTCCGCCGAATACCTTTTAGGACCAATCTGAATCTCACTGAGATGTTGATTGATGCTCCCACTGTAAGTGAATGGAACTTACAGGGGCTCCCCAATGATGACCTGTCCATCCAAAATGGGATTATTGTTACAAAAGCTGCCAGATTTCCCCTGCTGGTTGACCCCCAGACCCAGGGGAAGATCTGGATCAAGAACAAAGAATCCAAGAACGAGCTTCAGGTGACCACTCAGAATAAATGATCTGTGACATTTATAACAATATGATTTAGTGTTCATTATTTAATTTGTAGCATGCATATATGTAAACAAAAAAGTAGTTAGGTTTTACAGTTACTAATAAAACATTTGCATTTACATTTAAATTACATTTGTCTATGTGCATAAAGTGCTACATGGACATCCAGTTAGTCATGCTGGTCAATGGAAAAGCAGCTTGTTACTGAAAATACTGAGAAGCTGCTGTTTTTAAAATCATGTTTAGTGTTGCTATTACAAATAAATATACAATAACTTGATACATTAACCATTTGCAGATGATCTAAAAGTTCAACATTCATATTCTTGTGAATCATGTTGAAATCGAATTTGATTATGCACAGCTTGCATATATGCATGAGTTCTTTTTAAGAGGTCAAACACATTTTGTAATGGTGTAACCTAACAAATCACCACCTCCTCTGGTGATAGCTTTCCTAAGTAACAGAACTTGAGCTGGGTCAGTAAATAGGTCCTGCTGTTTTCACAGATCACCTCACTGAATCACAAGTACTTCAGAAACCACCTAGAGGACAGTTTGTCATTCAGGACGCTCCCTACTGATAGAGGATGTTGGGGAGGAATTGGATCCTGCTCTGGACAATGTCCTGGAGAAGAACTTCATCAAGACTGGGTCCACATATAAGGTATTAGATGAGCTCAATAAGCAAAAGAGTTTGGATGCTCAATCAACATTTTTTTTACATTTTTCACTGACTTATTTTAAATAGTTTAATTTTTGCATTTTGTACCTATATAGCATGCCAAAAGCATAATGCTTAATTTGTATGCATTTTCTCCTGTATTTTACTATCAAAAGTTCTCAAAAATAGTATATGCTTTGGAGTAAATGGGGACATTGTCATTAAGGGGAACATAATTGTCCTCAGCAGTTCCAGTGATTTAAAATAAAGACATTTTGCCACATTTTTGAGAACATTTTTGCTAGGTAATGAGTGAGATTGCTTTGCGTAATGAGAAAATTCTCTATATTTGTACAGAACCTCTGCTCCTCACAAGAAACAACAGAGTTGTACAAATTGGAATTGTATTTAACATCCTGTCCTTTATTATACCTTATATAGGAAATATATCTAAAGCGTACAAAAGAATAGTTCATAATTAAGAACCTAAAAAAAGATATAGTGCTGTCTCTGTGCTGGTTCAGTCCCTAGTCGAGGTGATGACATCAGCTGCTCAAGCTGTTTAGTGTTAGTGTGGGACGCGATTGTGAGTGACAGTCGTGATCTTTCGGCATCTTTCCTTGATCTCATTATCAAAAATCCAGTTGTTTGAAAAAGGCTTTGCTTCATCTCACACAGCAGCTGCTTCACACGTTCAAAAAAGAAGTGGAAGCAGCAGTGAGAGCTCTGACAAGTTTAACTACTCAGCTCTATTAATACAAAGGTGCAAACACCTGGTCACACTTTTTTATAGCAGAGACCTAATGGAAGACGTCACTTTATCATTGTCAAACCACTGCATAATCACATCACAAGCGCACAGTCTATTTCCGTTAATTAGCATTGAAATAAAATTAGTTACTCCCTGTTGAGATAATTGACATATTATTTTAAACAACTTCACCAACACCTTTTATGTTTGGAAGGTCATTAACACAGCTGTTATTCAGCTGTCTCTTAACTTCTCTCTAAGGATCTTCTGGTGTTCAAATGTTTAGAAGCATCTCAAGTTATTTTTCTGTCATCCTTTAGTGTAGGGGTGTCCAAACTCGATCCTGGAGGTCTGAGATAGTGTGTCTTTAATTTCCTGATGGTTTATTTTATTTATGTATTTTTATTATTATTATTATTATTATTAAAGCAGCTCTTCACCTGCATGGACTTTGAATTCAGATCTGTGACTCATTCATGTCATCAGGTGAAAGTAGGTGATAAAGAAGTGGATGTAATGAAGGGTTTCCGTCTATATGTGACCACCAAACTACCCAATCCAGTATACACTCCTGAGATCAGCGCACGGACATCTCATTATCGACTTCACCTTACTATGAGGGGCCTGGAAGATCAGCTACTGGGCAGAGTTATTCTCACTGAGAAACAGGTATGGGCCCTTTGAACTCATATGTGCAAAAAACAGGTGTGGGAATGATCTGTAATGTGTGTTGGGGGCACTATTAGACTTTTATACCTTGACTTATGAATATTAATTAGGGATGTAACATTCACCAATTAGTCCTTGCTGAAAGGAATGTAAGTGGCTCTTTGCGCAAAATACTGTTCATCACTTGACCATTTGTTCAGTCAAAGTGACCAGAGGGCAATGGCTTCTGCTTCCTGTTTCAGTCATCATTGTAATTGACCACTGTTTTTATGTAAGATACATTTACTTAGTTTTTTCTCCTCACATTTGTATGTTAATTGTACTGGAATTTTAGACATGCAATGTTAAGTTTTAAGTTATCCATTAGGAAAGGCTATTCAAACATTCTGGTGGTACATTCAAAGGTGCAATTCTATTCCAGTGAACAGCTGGGTTTTCCTCATGAAGATCCTTACTGGTCCTTAGAGGAAAAAAACAACAACAACAACAACTAAACATTTAGCATCCCAGAGTTTTTATGACAGAGCAAGCAAGAGGGAGAGAGCACTTCTGTCATCTTTAGGGTCACTGAACAAAGAGCGCAAATTGTGAATCTCTGTACTCTGAAAGACCATTAACGTTCAACATAGTGATAGTCTCAAGGTGTTTTATCTCACAAATCTCTGTTGTTTGTTCTTCAGCACTGCAAAAACCATTCCCTGCAAAACATTGATTCATTCTTAATATATATTTTTGTAATTTTTAAGAAAAAAAATCTACTTGTGAAATCTACTTTAAGGTTGTGCTCATATTAAGGCAATCTGAACGTGCCTGAGCACCTTTGACCCCCAAAGTCTGGTTCATTTGACTAGTGTGATCACTCCGTATTGTGACCACACGCAGTTTGTTTAAAGATCCTATCATAGCATTTTAAAAATGTTCCTATTGTTGTTTGGGAGCTCCAAAACAGTTTAACGTGCATGCAAGGATAAAAAACGCTTTATTTGTCTTATAATATGCATTTATCTTTAACTGATCGTCATTCGACGATTCATTTTCCCAAACACCTCCTTTGAGTGACGCGAATCTGTGGCGAATTGGTCAAATGACCCAGTCAGTTGTTATGGTAAACCGTAGGCAGAGATTGTCTGAAACGGAACACCCATCTCCATTAATGGATTATAGCTTGTCAAATGTGTTGTATACAGTGTATGAAGAAACGTGTCAGAAAAAGTGCACTTTCCACACGGTCCCTTACTCTGCATGTCCGTCAAGAGCAAGCTTTCCGGCGAAACTCACATTGCGGCGGCTTTTGAGGGGCAGTGCTTATTATATAGAGTGAAGTCATATTTGGCTAAGTCATTTAGGAGGTTATTGCCATTTTTCAGTGAATGCCTGGTGAATATCAAAAACAAAACTAACTTTACCTTAGAAGCTGCGCAGAGTGTACACAACACACAAAACACAATATAACTATATTGTGCATGCTACAGAAAACATAAGAGCAAACATTATTAATAATACTTACAGATTGTGATTCGAAGGAGGACGATCCATATACACTGGATACTGAGCCCTCCTTCGGGGACAATCGGCTTGCGAATCCACATTTGAATTCATTTATGTTTTTGAATGATTCGTCATTAAAATGATGAGAACACAAGGTTCGGGCTATACTGTTGTGGTATCGTTGCAAATATGAACTCTAACCACTGATTCTTCACATGCTCGTCCCTGGGCAATGAAAACAAGTGGCTGAACTTTCTTTGCAATGTAGAACAAAGCGTCTTCTCGACATGACGCTATTCAGCTGAAGTATTTGAATCATATTCAAGTTTACACTTCCGTCTGCGCGCACAGTTGTTGGGAGCAGCCAATGAGCTAATCTACGTCACGACGAAACAGCTAATGACTCGTTTCAAAAACAATTCATTTCATAGACTCAGAGTCGACTCTCTCTTTTGAAAGACAATAACTTTATATACGGTGCACTTTCAGGTATCTTTGCAGGATGTTTTCATTTCCTTAGAGCTATAGTCCACACTACATGAACAGTCATTTTCAAAAATCCATGATAGGTGCTCTTTAACCCTCCCTGGACTGCATGGAAGAGGTGGGTGAGAGTGTGGTTCAGGTGGGCTTGGGCACAATACGCATATAGTGTGATCTCTAACCGTGCCGGAGCATGGAACAGCTGCTACTTTGTGTGCGCTACTGTTATTACGACAAACATCTATAACTATTTGAATAGAACTTTTCAATTAATTAAATTAATTAATTCATTATTTAGGTTTATAACGGGTCTGGTTCTCACCTTATTGATGTACCTGAATTTTAGTTTCTGAGTAAAAATTCCTCAGCTGCCTCCGTAATAATCTTCTGATATGTGCAGGACAATCAAGTGAACATAGCCGTGTTGCAAAATCTATTATATAGTCTATCTAATATATAATAGTCTATTAGTGAAAACAATTTTCTTCCTTTTGTCTTCAAAAAGTTGCATCGTAAATGCTCTGGCCCAGAATGTTAAGTACAATGTGAGAATCAACTTTACCCGGATACATGAGTACAATCACGTTAAACTGAATGTATTGTACTGTATAGACGAATATGTAACTATATAGCTCAAATGGTTTATATATTAAAGGGCACCTATTATGCCCCTTTTTACAAGATGTAATATTGGTCTCGGGTGTCACCAGAATGAATTTGTGAAGTTTCAGCTCAAAATACCCCATAGTTAATTTATTATAACCATTTGGTTTCGGGAACCCAGATAGACCGGTATTTGCCCATTTGCTGCAGTTATAGAGCTGCGATGGCAAAGAGCACTCACTGTTTCTTGTTCATCTTTAATATTACGCATTAATATTACGCATTACTGATTCCATTTATATTTAAGACTTTTCCTTCCAAAATATTTGTTTGTAGCGGCAATAAAATGTATTTTTTGTCTAACAGTAACTTCCGTGAATGTCACTCACAAACATTACTAGGCAACCAGCAGTGGGAACGCCCTCCAGAGCAGCCACTGGCGACCTGCAGCGACAAATTCACCGTGTAGTGTGAACGCAGCTTTATGAACTTCTGACCAGAACTGTGGTGATGTTCCCCTGTCTGAGGTGGTAGCACAGGCAACTGACTGCCTGCTGAGCATTGTCTGCTTGCCGCACCTCCGACGGTGCCATTTCGAGAAGCTGCAGGGTCATCAGCCGGGAGCCACCCTTCATTGATGTTTCGCTCCATTAATCCCGGAACATCTCACGGTGGTGGAGCGACAGCAGGGACGTCTCCCGCTGCCCCCTGCAGCTAACCCTAGGACCCCTTGTTTTCCCCACGCCTGATCCTTCCTTCTTAACCAAAGCCAAAAGCTTCCCTGCTCGGCCTCCTCGGCAAGGACTTTCATAGCATTACTGAGTTTGGGGCCGGTGACTCCCATGCTCTTCAGGAAGCGCTGGGTGGATGTTCCCACGAACCCCCTACAGCCGACTTCCACCGGGTAGCTGACAGCTGACCACCCAGCCTCTCTGCATTCGGCTGCAAGGTTGAGGTAGCGATCTTTCTTCCTCTCATGGGCTGCCTCCATTCCTCCCTCCCACGGGACGGTGAGCTCTGCCAAAATCACTGCCCGGGTTGTGGCAGACCAGAGAATGATGTTTAGTCGGAGGTTGGTTGTGGTGATCTCTGTTGGAAACCTGAGCTGCCGATCGAGGTCTGCTCTCAGGTTCCAATCGCAACTGCCTGCTAGGGCTGATCTCTGTGGTTGCGTGATTTTGGTGGCCCCTCCTCCCTCTTTGACAAAGTCGATCAGCCGTCTTAATTCTGGTGGTCGGCGCTCCCTGGCTGATTCCGCCCTGCGCACCTCCAGGATCTCTGCCAGCCTCCGCAGGACACGGTCGTGGCGCCACCTGTACCGACCCTGGGTTAGTGCTGTTTTGCAGGTTGATAGGATGTGCTGCAGGTTAGGATTTGGGGTAAGCCCAGCCCCTTCCTGATGTAGTTGTTGGCTTTTGAGTCCATCTTCTGCACATTGGAGGTAGTTATCTCACATCTTGAGAGGCCACATTAGCCATCTATATAAGATGAACTGGTAGCACCAGATCTTGAATTTACCCGAATTTACCCGGAAGAATTTACCTGTCTAAGCCAGCCCTTGCAATCTGGATCAACCCCATGACCTCTCTATGCTGCAAGCTGGAGATTACATGGTTTACCTTCCACTTTCGGCCTGTGTGCATGGTACATATCTTGGAGACTCGAGTGTCGTGACTTGTCTGTTGTCACTGTACTCGTTCTTGATGCACTGTTCAAGCTCCTCTTTGGCAATGTCTATCTTGGCAATGTCATCTTCTCGTTCAGCCATCTTTTGGCATGCTTGAATGGATCTCTGAAAAAGCTATCTTCTTCTCTCTCCTCCTTCCTCATTCTCACAGCTCTACTCATTGGAAAGTCTTTGACTGAGGTTGCACCACAGCTCCTTTAGGTTAGTTCCTCATGAGTTCAGGCTGTCCTCCAGCTTTGGTGGAGCTGTAGCCTAGTAGGGTGTTCGATCTCCCTCACCCTCCTTCCCTTCGTTTGAACTGTGGGCTTCTTCTACCTGACCTCTCCAAATTTCTTCATGCATTACTCGGAGCTGATTTCACCAAAGATGCGGAGCTTGCTGTGACCTTAATTCAGCAACAAGTTCCTGCCACTCTGCTCGATCATTTGCCTTCGGCAGGGGCGGGCGGGGTGGGCGGCTGGACCCCTTAGTGCTCTGTTTTTCAACTCTGCTCAAAATAGTCAGAGAGCTGGAGAAGAAATGCAAGGGAGGCACAGAGAAATTGCATGAAAAAAGAAACAGGTCCTACAGGCAGACAGATATGTTTACTGCAGCAGCAGAAACCTTCATCAGCTCCTATGGCTGATAATGATAGTGGTGGTGGTGGTGAGGAGGATAGGGAGAGGGAGAGGGAGAGTGAGTCTAGAGCCTGCGGTAAGCATAACTGCTTTCGAAACACTGCAGTAAAATACATGCATACTTTGCTGGATGACTACATCAGTTTTGACTTTATACATTTGTGCGCGCAGGTGTAGCTGGCTAGCAAGCTATAACATCAATAGTGCATTTTTTGGATCTGACAAAATATGTTTGTGAGGCAGATTTTGTGTAGGTGTATGGACAATATGACTAAAATGAAACTGAGACATCCACACAACTATATTTTTTTATTTATCTATCAACGTTTTTTCCTTTTCATATATGGTATTGTTATTGCCAGTGCACCTTATAGCTTAAGCATTCATCACTGTGTGGAGTATACAGTTTAATTGTATTTAAAAAAAAATAATGTGGGAACTGTGTCATATCTGCTTGCTCATTGTACGGCTTTAGTGCTTTAAGAGGTAGGAGTTGGTATACATATTCAAGGGTGCATAAAGATGGGTGGTGTTTATGATCATTTGTAGGGGTCCAGTCTGGGCCAAAATGCCAGGGCCGATTTTCTCGTTGTTTTTTATCCGTTTTTGTGGTTACCTGTGGTACCGTCCTGGCTGGCCCATCTTGCACCCGCCAATCGGAAGGCCTTCGGGTTGTTCTCTTCTCTTGCTTCCTGGGCTTCCAGGTTTCTAAAAGGTAGGGTGACTAGCCGCCCATTCCCCATGTCTTCCAGCTGTCACCTGTCCTTCAAAGAAGTCACCGGTCACCAGAATGTTTAGAATTATAACACAGATTAGAAGTTCTACCTCGGGGTTTTGCTGTCACAAATCTCTGTTGTTTGTTCTTCAGCACTGCAAAAACCATTCCCTGCAAAACATTGATTCATTCTTAATATATATTTTTGTAATTTTCAGAAAAAAAATCTACTTGTGAAATCTACTTTAAGGTTGTGCTCATATTAAGGCAATCTGAACGTGCCTGAGCATCTTTGACCCCAAAGTCTGGTTCATTTGACTAGTGTGATCACTCCGTATTGTGACCACACGCAGTTTGTTTAAAGATCCTATCAGTAGCATTTTAAAAATGTTCCTATTGTTGTTTGGAGCTCCCAAAAACAGTTTAACGTGCATGCAAGGATAAAAAACGCTTTATTTGTCTTATAATATGCATTTATTTTAACTGATCGTTATTCAACGATTCATTTTCCCAAACACCTCCTTTGAGTGACGCGTAATCTGTGGCGATTGGTCAAATGACCCAGTCAGTTGTTATGGTAAACCGTAGGCAGAGATTGTCTGAAACGGAACACCCATCTCCATTAATGGATTATAGCTTGTCAAATGTGTTGTATACAGTGTATGAAGAAACGTGTCAGAAAAAGTGCACTTTCCACACGGTCCCTTACTTGCATGTCCGTCAAGAGCAAGCTTTCCGGCGAAACTCACATTGCGGCGGCTTTTGAGGGCAGTGCTTATTATATAGAGTGAAGTCATATTTGGCTAAGTCATTTAGGAGGTTATTGCCATTTTTCAGTGAATGCCTGGTGAATATCAAAAACAAAACTAACTTTACCTTAGAAGCTGCGCAGAGTGTACACAACACACAAAACACAATATAACTATATTGTGCATGCTACAGAAAACATAAGAGCAAACATTATTAATAATACTTACAGATTGTGATTCGAAGGAGGACGATCCATATACACTGGATACTGAGCCCTCCTTCGGGGACAATCGGCTTGCGAATCCACATTTGAATTCATTTATGTTTTTGAATGATTCGTCATTAAAATGATGAGAACACAAGGTTCGGGCTATACTGTTGTGGTATCGTTGCAAATATGAACTCTAACCACTGATTCTTCACATGCTCGTCCCTGGGCAATGAAAACAAGTGGCTGAACTTTCTTTGCAATGTAGAACAAAGCGTCTTCTCGACATGACGCTATTCAGCTGAAGTATTTGAATCATATTCAAGTTTACACTTCCGTCTGCGCGCACAGTTGTTGGGAGCAGCCAATGAGCTAATCTACGTCACGACGAAACAGCTAATGACTCGTTTCAAAAACAATTCATTTCATAGACTCAGAGTCGACTCTCTCTTTTGAAAGACAATAACTTTATATACGGTGCACTTTCAGGTATCTTTGCAGGATGTTTTCATTTCCTTAGAGCTATAGTCCACACTACATGAACAGTCATTTTCAAAAATCCATGATAGGTGCTCTTTAACCCTCCCTGGACTGCATGGAAGAGGTGGGTGAGAGTGTGGTTCAGGTGGGCTTGGGCACAATACGCATATAGTGTGATCTCTAACCGTGCCGGAGCATGGAACAGCTGCTACTTTTGTGTGCGCTACTGTTATTACGACAAACATCTATAACTATTTGAATAGAACTTTTTCAATTAATTAAATTAATTAATTCATTATTTAGGTTTATAACGGGTCTGGTTCTCACCTTATTGATGTACCTGAATTTTAGTTTCTGAGTAAAAATTCCTCAGCTGCCTCCGTAATAATCTTCTGATATGTGCAGGACAATCAAGTGAACATAGCCGTGTTGCAAAATCTATTATATAGTCTATCTGAATATAATAGTCTATTAGTGAAAACAATTTTCTTCCTTTTGTCTTCAAAAAGTTGCATCGTAAATGCTCTGGCCCAGAATGTTAAGTACAATGTGAGAATCAACTTTACCCGGATACATAGAGTACAATCACGTTAAACTGAATGTATTGTACTGTATAACGATATGTAACTATATAGCTCAAATGGTTTATATATTAAAGGGCACCTATTATGCCCCTTTTTACAAGATGTAATATTGGTCTCGGGTGTCACCAGAATGAATTTGTGAAGTTTCAGCTCAAAATACCCCATAGTTAATTTATTATAACCATTTGGTTTCGGGAACCCAGATAGACCGGTATTTGCCCATTTGCTGCAGTTATAAAGCTGCGATGGCAAAGAGCACTCACTGTTTCTTGTTCATCTTTAATATTACGCATTAATATTACGCATTACTGATTCCATTTATATTTAGACTTTTCCTTCCAAAATATTTGTTTGTAGCGGCAATAAAATGTATTTTTTGTCTAACAGTAACTTCCGTGAATGTCACTCACAAACATTACTAGGCAACCAGCAGTGGGAACGCCCTCCAGAGCAGCCACTGGCGACCTGCAGCGACAAATTCACGTGTAGTGTGAACGCAGCTTTATGAACTCTGACCAGAACTGTGGTGATGTTCCCCTGTCTCAGGTGGTAGCACAGGCAACTGACTGCCTGCTGAGCATTGTCTGCTTGCCGCACCTCCGACGGTGCCATTTCGAGAAGCTGCAGGGTCATCAGCCGGGAGCCACCCTTCATTGATGTTTCGCTCCATTAATCCCGGAACATCTCACGGTGGTGGAGCGACAGCAGGGACGTCTCCCGCTGCCCCCTGCAGCTAACCCTAGGACCCCTTGTTTTCCCCACGCCTGATCCTTCCTTCTTAACCAAAGCCAAAAGCTTCCCTGCTCGGCCTCCTCGGCAAGGACTTTCATAGCATTACTGAGTTTGGGGCCGGTGACTCCCATGCTCTTCAGGAAGCGCTGGGTGGATGTTCCCACGAACCCCCTACAGCCGACTTCCACCGGGTAGCTGACAGCTGACCACCCAGCCTCTCTGCATTCGGCTGCAAGGTTGAGGTAGCGATCTTTCTTCCTCTCATGGGCTGCCTCCATTCCTCCCTCCCACGGGACGGTGAGCTCTGCCAAAATTACTGCCCGGGTTGTGGCAGACCAGAGAATGATGTTTAGTCGGAGGTTGGTTGTGGTGATCTCTGTTGGAAACCTGAGCTGCCGATCGAGGTCTGCTCTCAGGTTCCAATCGCAACTGCCTGCTAGGGCTGATCTCTGTGGTTGCGTGATTTTGGTGGCCCCTCCTCCCTCTTTGACAAAGTCGATCAGCCGTCTTAATTCTGGTGGTCGGCGCTCCCTGGCTGATTCCGCCCTGCGCACCTCCAGGATCTCTGCCAGCCTCCGCAGGACACGGTCGTGGCGCCACCTGTACCGACCCTGGGTTAGTGCTGTTTTGCAGGTTGATAGGATGTGCTGCAGGTTAGGATTTGGGTAAGCCCAGCCCCTTCCTGATGTAGTTGTTGGCTTTTGAGTCCATCTTCTGCACATTGGAGGTAGTTATCTCACATCTTGAGAGGCCACATTAGCCATCTATATAAGATGAACTGGTAGCACCAGATCTTGAATTTACCCGGAATTTACCCGGAAGAATTTACCTGTCTAAGCCAGCCCTTGCAATCTGGATCAACCCCATGACCTCTCTATGCTGCAAGCTGGAGATTACATGGTTTACCTTCCACTTTCGGCCTGTGTGCATGGTACATATCTTGGAGACCCGAGTGTCGTGACTTGTCTGTTGTCACTGTACTCGTTCTTGATGCACTGTTCAAGCTCCTCTTTGGCAATGTCTATCTTGGCAATGTCATCTTCTCTGTTCAGCCATCTTTTGGCATGCTTGAATGGATCTCTGAAAAAGCTATCTTCTTCTCTCTCCTCCTTTCCTCATTCTCACAGCTCTACTCATTGGAAAGTCTTTGACTGAGGTTGCACCACAGCTCCTTTAGGTTAGTTCCTCATGAGTTCAGGCTGTCCTCCAGCTTTGGTGGAGCTGTAGCCTAGTAGGGTGTTCGATCTCCCTCACCCTCCTTCCCTTCGTTTGAACTGTGGGCTTCTTCTACCTGACCTCTCCAAATTTCTTCATGCATTACTCGGAGCTGATTTCACCAAAGATGCGGAGCTTGCTGTGACCTTAATTCAGCAACAAGTTCCTGCCACTCTGCTTCGATCATTTGCCTTTCGGCAGGGGCGGGCGGGGTGGGCGGCTGGACCCCTTAGTGCTCTGTTTTTCAACTCTGCTCAAAATAGTCAGAGAGCTGGAGAAGAAATGCAAGGGAGGCACAGAGAAATTGCATGAAAAAAGAAACAGGTCCTACAGGCAGACAGATATGTTTACTGCAGCAGCAGAACCTTCATCAGCTCCTATGGCTGATAATGATAGTGGTGGTGGTGGTGGTGAGGAGGATAGGGAGAGGGAGAGGGAGAGTGAGTCTAGAGCCTGCGGTAAGCATAACTGCTTTCAAAACACTGCAGTAAAATACATGCATACTTTGCTGTATGACTACATCAGTTTTGACTTTATACATTTGTGCGCGCAGGTGTAGCTGGCTAGCAAGCTATAACATCAATAGTGACATTTTTTGGATCTGACAAAATATGTTTGTGAGGCAGATTTTGTGTAGGTGTATGGACAATATACTAAAATGAAACTGAGACATCCACACAACTATATTTTTTTATTTATCTATCAACGTTTTTTCCTTTTCATATATGGTATTGTTATTGCCAGTGCACCTTATAGCTTAAGCATTCATCACTGTGTGGAGTATACAGTTTAATTGTATTTAAAAAAAAATAATGTGGGAACTGTGTCATATCTGCTTGCTCATTGTACGGCTTTAGTGCTTTTAAGAGGTAGGAGTTGGTATACATATTCAAGGGTGCATAAAGATGGGTGGTGTTTATGATCATTTGTAGGGGTCCAGTCTGGGCCAAAATGCCAGGGCCGATTTTCTCGTTGTTTTTTATCCGTTTTTGTGGTTACCTGTGGTACCGTCCTGGCTGGCCCATCTTGCACCCGCCAATCGGAGGGCCTTCGGGTTGTCTTCTCTTCTCTTGCTTCCTGGGGCTTCCAGGTTTCTAAAAGGTAGGGTGACTAGCCGCCCATTCCCCATGTCTTTCCAGCTGTCACCTGTCCTTTCAAAGAAGTCACCGGTCACCAGAATGTTTAAATTATAACACAGATTAGAAGTTCTACCTGCATGGCTTTTCAGCCTGACGCACTACCTCCGGTGCCATTAGGCCAGCTGCAAGGTCGTCAGCTAACCTAATGGCAGTATACATATAGTATACTCATAAAGCAATATACAGTATACTAAATAGAAAATCTTTATCTGCATAAATAGAGTACACTTGTGTAAAGCGATATACTTAAAAAATATTGACATTTTGACTTCAATATAAAATAAAACATGAAAATATACATTTTAGCATTATGATTTTCTGTAAAGCTGCTTTTAAACAAATACATTTTAACAATGGCTTAACAATGGTATTGTATGTTAGTTTTTTTGTTTTGTTTTTTTGCGTAAGGCTAAACGTACAATTTTATTCTCAAAATTAAAAGAAAGATGAACATAATTCAAAGTCTTTTATCATCACGATCACTGCTGGTGTTATGAGATTTTGATGGTGTTTGATATGGAAGAAATGTACATACTGTAGCACCTTAAATTAGAGTCCACAGCATCTTTTTGTCAAGTTCAAGAAACAAGTGAATCAAAGCACCAGAATCTTGCAATGCTGCACATTGTTATAGAGAATCGCTGTAGTCTTGGCACATTTCAGACCAGCACAGTCAGATAGGCTTTGATGGAGCCTGCAGATTTCCAGGTAGTGAAAATTAAAGTGCCATTCAGAACATATTCACTGCTTGACATTGATTTGTCAATCAGGAATAAGGGCCTGACGTGTGTCGCTTTTACACTCAGTATAATAAGACGCTTTTTACACTCCGTATAATAAGAGTACAGATCCACATGCCACCCAGGCCAGCGCCGATCTATATTATATAATAGCTTCAGGCTAGTTAGTTGTCTCTGTCCGATGGGAACTGACGTTTTAGACTATTAATATCGAAAGTGGACATTTGGACAGCAGGGGGAAAAGACTGGTACTACTACAATTTTGAAAGCTGACTGAGCAAAATGGGCTGCATTATATACTATAATACTAATGCGAAGCTGAAAAATCATGCAGTTTACTCAGGCCTCTTGGCTCAGTAGCCTGAATGATGTTCACTGGTATGTTATTTCAGCGTTTTTACATCAAAGGCTTACTTCACTGCATTGAAAAATAGAAGTCATTGACTTGTCATGCACTGCATATTTATTTACTAAAGAACATTTCCACTCAAGTACTTCTGACAGAGAACGATTTTCAGTAGAAAGAGTAGAAACAGGAAATGGCTGACGACAGACCATTTGATGTTGCTGGGAGGGTTACGTTTGAAATGTAAGGGTGTAAAATGTAAATGTAAAACCCTGAATGTTCAAAGTAATGTCAGTTAAAATGTAAAATATTGTAAAATGTTTTAAACATTCTACGAAAAAATGTATTTAAGGATTAATCAATTTGTGCCATCTTTCAAGTCAAGTCACCTTTATTTATATAGCGCTTTTATAGATTGTTACAATATAGATTGTTTCAATATAGCTTTACAGTGATAACAGGAAAAATGGGTAACATTATTGTACAGTGTCCTTGTTACATGTGCTTACCATAATAATAACAAAAGTTATTCATCCCAAGTCGTCATATAACTGATGTATTGGGACGTCTTTTGACCATACGTCAACACACACCTTTTTACCCTTAAATGTTGGTTAGTTGGCGATCCCGGGCTGTCATACAGCTGACGCTTTACCTTTAACGTCAGTTAGGTGACGGGGTAGGTT
Source organism: Hybognathus amarus (assembly GCA_030378365.1). NCBI lineage: Eukaryota > Metazoa > Chordata > Actinopteri > Cypriniformes > Leuciscidae > Hybognathus > Hybognathus amarus. The sequence goes on along the minus strand of JAQIUQ010000247.1, from coordinate 411,135 downwards.
TAGGTCTGGGGTAGGGTTAGGATTCAGTAACGTCATCTACTGACGTTTAAGGGTACTCTAAAAAGGCATATGTTGACGTATGGTCAAAAGACGTCCCAAGACATCAGTTATATGACGTCTTGGGATGAGACTGTGTTAAACTAACCCTTAACCAAATCCTAATCCTACCCAAATCCTTTAGCAGATGTGGTTGCTTAAAATTACTCAGTACTTAAATATATTATTAAGCTGTAACAATGACACCTTAAAATAAAGTGTAAAGTGCTGTACAGTACATTTAGAAGAAAATAGCGTACTCCTTCCAAAGGCCAGTTTAAGTAAACTCAGTGAACGTTGTTTTTTGTTGTAAAAAGTTATTAATTTAGTTTACTTATATTATTTAGTTATATATAATGGATATTGAATCTAGATATTGTCTTTCAGTAAATCCTATAATTAATAAATCTTATTTATATTGTTTTCATTGATATGAGGAAACAATGTCAACTATTAACACTTAAGTGATCATTTAAAATATGTGTAAAAGAATAATTTAGGATAGAAAGATATCACTATTGCATAATCACATTTTAATGTTTTAGAATATTAAAACAGTACCATTTTAATTCAAGGCGTCTTTGTTAGCACGTTACATGCACTTACTATGGTAACAACTGTCAATTAGCACATGCAACTAACCCTAAACTAAACCCAGACCTTATAAATACATGTGCTTAATTGATATTACTCCGAACTTAATTGTTTAATTACCCCATAAAAAAGACACCTTAAAAGAAAGTGTCACCTAATACAATGAATTGGGTAAAGGCATCATCTAACTGATGCCTTGGGAAGCATTTTGACCATGCTTCAATATCCGACACTTTAGGCACGCTTTAGCGCAGTTAGATGACGCCTGAGCATTTGTCCAACCCTAACCCTACCCCAGACCTAAACCTACCCACGTCATCTAACTGACGCTTTACCTTTAGCATCAGTTAGATGACGCCCTGAGGATCGCGTCATGTAACTGACGCCGAACGGTGCCTAAAGCGTCGGAAGCATGTTCAAAATGTCAGTTAGATGATGCCTTGGGATGAGAATGTGTTGGTGTACATGAATTTTCATGAATTCATGTATAAATTCATGCATGAATTTTGCATTCATTCATGTATTAATATCTCATGAATCATCAGAAAATAACACAAGTTCATTGTTTTTCATTCATGATTTCATGGATGAACAACACTTTAATTAAAACATTAACTAAGAAGAGCACATCATCATGAATTATGATTTATTACGCATGATCTTTGTTTTCTTTGTTCACAGTTATGCCACCTTTAATAACACATTGTTCATCAGTGTTTCAAAGGACCTAGTCACCACTTTAGTTGAGGGGCCACAAACATGATTAAGTAATTGATAGATATTCTTAGTTAATGATGACTACTGTATTGAAAGAGACCCCAAAATAGACCAATCACAGCTCATATTACACAAATTCTGTTGACATTTCAGAATACAGAAGTCATCATTAACTAAGCATTATCTATCAATGACTTCATCATGTGTGTGGCCCCTCAACTAAAGTGGTGAATAGGTCCTTTGAAACATTGATGAACAATGTGCTATTAATGGTGGCATAACTTTGAACAAAGAAAACAATGATCATGCGTAATAAATCATAATTCATGAAGTATGTGCTCATTTTAGTTATTGTTTTAATTAATGTGTTGTTCATCCATGAAGATAAAAAAATGAAATGAAAAACCTGTGTTGAACCTGTGTTAGTTCCTGATGATTCATGCGATATTAATGCATAATTCATGCATGAATTTATACAAAATACCCTTACTGGAAAGTGTTACCATGAAGGGTAATTACAGTATATTTCTAAAATATGTTTCAGGGTTCTGTCACCTCTGTTTTTGTTTTTCCCTGGATCTATGGTGACGGGATCTTGACAACACTATTAGTCTTGTTATGTGTGAGCACACAGCTTTTGGCTTTGTTTGTGTGGGCTTTTGTCTGTTATATTTGGCGTGTTCGGGACATGGTGTCTGGATCCTGACACTTCAGTCTAGTCTTGGTTCAGTTTCTGTGTAGGGGTCCTTACATCCATGCTCTGTGCGTTCTGTCAGTCTTGCATGTTGCTTTCTGTTTGAGCAGAGCACATACATCTTCTTTCTTTTTTTTGCCAAGCACACTTCAGTCTTGCTATTATCATTTGTGTCTGTGTGCAATGTGCTCTTCTTGTCCATCTCTCGTCTTGGCCCTGCCTTTTTACCTTGTTATTAGTTCAATTACCTTGCTCGCTTTCCTTACCCTCTTTATTTCCTTCCCTACTTAATCTCCCTGTCTTTTGCTTGTTTGTTGAGGTTATTCACAGTGCATAGGTATTCTGTTTGCCTGATCATGCAATCCTGTTTTCCCCCCGTGTTCCCCTCAGACCTGCCTTCCTGCACCCGGTCCCATTTTGTTGACGGTTTTTGTTTTTTGACTGTTTTTCAAACAAAGTGAATCGTAATTTGTATTGTATAAAGCACAAAATAATTAAAGGTGACATTACTTAAAGCTCTTTGTCTGTGGTGAGAAATGACTATGTGATGTTTTGGGATTTTCAGGAACTGGAGAAGGAGCGGACTCGACCTGCTAGAGGACGTGACGGCCAATAAACGTAAAATGAAGGAACTGGAGGATAATCTACTTTTAGGCTGACCAGCACGCAGGGCTCCCTGGTCGATGACGAGAGCCTCATCACAGTGCTGGGAAACACCAAACGCACGGCAGAGGAAGGTCACACAGAAACTCCAGATTGCTGCTGAGACTGAGATCCAAATCAATACGGCCCGCGAGGAATACAGATCCCGGTAGGCACTTAGAGCTTATCTTTCCTTTAGTACACCTAACATGTTTCCCAGAATTGACTTACCCTCAAGCCATCCTAGGTGTAGGCTATTTGAGTTTATTTTTTCAGACAAACACAGAGTTATATATATATATATATATATATATATATATATATATATATATATATATATATATATATATATATATATATATATATATATATATATATATATATATATATATATATATATATATATATAAGCCAGAAAATGCGCTATCATACAAATTTATCCATCATAAAAATAATCCATATGGGGTTAATAGAGGCCTTCTGAAGTGAAGCGATGCATTTTTATAAGAAAAATATCCATACAGTATTTAAAACTGTATAATCACTGGCTTGCGGCATCAGCCGTTGAATTGTTATTTTTGGTCCCTTTCCCTATCCCTTTAAGGCTTTGTTCAAAGATGCGTAAAGAAATTTGATTAATCTTTTCCTCTAGTTTGTTAGTCTTATGATGTGAAAATGTAAACAGTAAATTTTCAGAATAGCCACAATCTGTACAGAACTCACAGATTTCTGTAAATAGAACCCTTCTGATGGAGTTGACACCTGGTATTAATAGTAGGGCTGTCAAGTGATAAAATATGTGAATAAATTATGAAATAAAAGCTGGCAGTCGATGGCGGTAAATGTCTAAATTAGCGAGCATTCTGGCGCAATATGGCTGCTGTCGCATCATCCACGTGGATGTTGCACATTGGTGGTGGTTAAGGAGATGCCCCATGCCATTTGTAAAAGCGCTTTGATAAGAGAAAAGTTATGCATAAATGTAACAAATTATTTATATTATTATTATTATTATTATGTAGTCACAAAATCCAACACTTTTCCCTCAAAGTCCAATGTCAAAGGAGTCATGTCTAGTTGCATCTGAGACTTCTGTTTATACCAGATATAAATACTGACTCTTGTGTCTTTTCCTAATATAGTTGCCACAAGAGGAAGCATCTTGTACTTTCTGATGACAGAGATGAGCATGGTGAACGTGATGTATCAGACCTCCCTGCGCCAGTTCCTGGGCTTGTTCGACTTGGCCTTGGCAAAGTAAAACTCATTTATCAATTCATACCTTATTCCTTATTTAAAGGGGTCATGAACTGGCTTTTTAAATGTTTTTGTTTTGTTGTCCGAGGTCCACTTATGACGTTCGCTTGGTTTTTACATTAAAAAACATACAAATTAATAAGTTATGGGCTATTTTCTTTCCTAGTTTTCAGCCTACTTGAAAAATGCTCCGATTTTATGGGCGTATATCGCATTGAAGACTGAGGAAGTAAACGCCCACTGCTGTGAGTGGATAACAGTTTTGCATATTATAATGAGCTTCAACTCTGTCGTTGGGTTCGGTGGGTGCACGTGGGGGACTGTTTTGAAAACCACTGTTGTAAAATGGCAACCAGAATGATTCGCCCATACAGTACATGTTTGACCCAGAGTCCGATCCTGAATTGCAGGACAATGAACCAACAGAACCTTGAATACAATGGATACTTGTAGACACATACACATAATTATTAGACATCAAACGATCTGTAACAATGCAAATGCTAGCCGAGTAGATTATTATTTCTAAAATAAAAATATTACTCACATAAGTGTGTTGCACCACTCTGTTGGATCCAATATAGAAGGTAACGTAGACTAATCATGTTCCGTACAACAACGATGTTCCGTGCAGATTAACAGATTAACTTTAACTGCCGATCGCTGAATAAATACTTCTAGGTCATACACAAAATGCATATCTATGTCGTCTTCATTTCTCCCTCTTATATTATAATGAGTTTAACTCACCCGTCGGTGCACGTGAGGGAAAACGTCCAATGTTGTCAAATGGCAACCGGATTCGCCCATACATGTTCGACCCAGAGTCCGTGTGTTGCACAATTCCTGTCAGATCCAATATAGATGGCACATCACCGTTCTTTTCTCTCAGTCGGTCTGCAAATCCAGCCTTGAACTGTGTCTTGATCAGAAAACAATCCTCGTTGAAATGAAGCGAAAATACAGATAATATTTTACACTCATCTGCAGGAACGTCATTAAAAACAATTTTAACCAGGCATTCCTAATATTGGAATCCAGAGGAAGCTTATGCAGCGACTGTCTTCTTCCACAGCAGGCACGGCACAACATTTTGTCAACGGAATTTTCATTGCTGGTAGCTCGCTCCGGTTTGTCATCACGAGGTATGCTTTTGTTTACCTATGCGTGAATGCGCGAATCGGTGGGCGGGGCTAAACCGGCCGTGTTGAAGTAGGCGTTGATGAGCGGGTGGGGTTTTAGCGTCATTGATGTCATACTTCCACACTTTCAAAAACGAGACGTTTGTTGAGGCTGGTGTCAATAAAAGCTTTTTTTGGACTAACAAGGTCGTTTTCTGTTCTGAAACTTACAGGATATTCTTATAATATGATGACCTCTTAGATGTCAAAAGCTCAAGGAAAATTTGATTTCTCAGTTCATCACCCGGGGTGGTGGCACCCGAGGGGTCCCCTTTAAATCTGTTTTTCAGAGACAAAATGGCATGTATTTTTGGTCTTCATCGGCCTAGCCAACATTTCCTGATGAGGCCAATGTAGGCTTAAAAGGTTAGTTCACCCAAAAATGAAAATTATGTCATTAATGACTCACCCTCATGTCGTCCCAAGCCCGTAAGACCTTATTTGTTATGTTCATCTTCGGAACACAGTTTAAGATATTTTAGATTTAGTCCGAGAGCTTTCTGTCCTTCCATTGAAAATGTATGTGCGATATACTCTCCTTGTCCAGAAAGGAAATAAAGACATCATCAAAGAAGTACATGTGTACTTAGAATTTTTTGAAGCATCGAAAATGCATTTTGGTCCAAAAAAAAAAAAAGACTTTATTCAGCATTGTATTGTCTTCTGGTTCTGTTGTCAATCCGCGTTCATGAGTCCATAGTGACACTGATGACGCAAGATGCTACTGTTATCTGGTGCGTCCTTGTATTCGGGTTCAAATAAATATGGCTGGGCAAAAAAATTCAAGTCTTCCTCTATGTCGAAATCCTTGGACATGTTTGCGAAGATTGGTTTGTTTACAGTGTGCATCTCTCGAAGCTCTTTTCGCACCAGATACATGTTAACAGCGTCTTACATCAGCAGCGTCACTGAACGCGATTGACAACAGAACCGGAAGACAATACTATGCTGAAAAAAGTTGGAGTTTTTGTTATTTATGGACCAAAATGTATTTTCAATGCATCAAAACATTCGAACTAACAAAACCCACTGATGTCACATGTGTTTATTTCCTTATATTGACAAGGACAGTGTACCATGTATACATTTTCAATGGAGGGACAGAAATCTCTTGGTCTTAATCTAAAATATCTTAAACTGTGTTTCCGAAGATGAACGTGAAGATTGGAAACGACATGAGGGTGAGTCATTATTGACATAATTTTCGTTTTTTGGTCAACTAACCCCAAGGTATGGGCCCCCAATGGTTTGTCCAAGGTTCCAAGGCAGACCTGAATTAACTCTGGTCAGACTGTAAATGACATTCAAATGGGCTAGATCAGATAGGGCCGACATAGAGCCTGTGGACAAAGCCATTTGGGACCCATACCTCAAGCCCATATTGTGGCTACACGTGGCTCCACCATGAAATAGATGTTCAAATGTAAATTTACAGGATATTGGTGTTATAAAAAAATGCCTGTTGATCAGAATGTCCATGTGAGATGTGAGAGTGCATTGAGTAAGGTTTTACATAAGTTGCCAACTTGTTTCTTCCTCTTGGAGAGTAGGTCCTCAAAGAGTCCAATTACAAGCAAGCGGATCGCCAAAATCATAGAGTACATGACCTTTGAGGTGCACAAGTACGCAGCTCGGGGTTTGTATGAGGAACACAAGTTCCTGTTCACCCTGCTGCTCACTCTCAAGATCGACATGCAGAGCAACAGGGTCAAACATGAGAGAGTTCCTGACCCTCATCAAAGGTCAGAAACCAACCCATCTTACACAGTCTGTCTCTCTCAGTCTCTTCTTTTTATCTGTTTTTCTACATTCAAAGTTTTTCTCTTCCTCCTTAGTTTCTTTCTATTTTCTAGGTTCTCAAATGAGAGAATATTCAATTTGTCTATTTACATTCTAGAACAATGGTTATTGTGACTTATGATTTGTGACTTTCTGCTGAATTTTACTACATATCTTATGTAATAAGTTTAGGCATCTTTTCTCATTCTTTATTATTATATATCGTTTATTAATAGGGTATAGACAGGTTTTAAGGCACTCTTTTGGAGCAGTGGGTTTAGGCAGAACTGAGCAGCAGGAACCCATCAGAGCCAGACTTCTACAGCTATTAGTGTGCTATGAATGAAGCACAGTGGTGTCTTGTGACAAGCTGTGAGGTTGAATGCCAGTACATTTTATGTAAGGCTACTTAGTACATTGTGTTGCATACTTGCATTAGTTAGAGCATATTATACATTCAAATAGCCATATTTTTTAAAGGAATCGTCCAGGTTCAATACAGTATGACATGCACCGTGTTTCAAAAGTATAGCCTCAAAAATACTGTGATTTTGCCATTAGAAGCTTTTGTGATTTTTTTTTCTTTCTTTTCTCTGGGTAACAAGAAAAATCATATTATTTGGCTCTTTGCAATTTGTACATGTTGTTCATGGGGAGTCCTTGGTGAGTCTGTAGATTGATTGAGCTTCTATGTGATTACCATGTCTGGTCCATGTGCTTTTGCTTCGTAAAAGCATCAGATCCACAATTTAATCACTGAGAAATCATAGCCTTGCGGTCAAAGAAGTGGCCCATTACCCAGAAGGTCAATTTGATTCCCTGTGCTGGTAGTGGACATCTAAGACCGTTAATACCATTCTGCTCTTTAATGCACTCTCGTGAGAGCCACTCTCTTCTTTGCTGCCATGTTGCTTGTTCTTGCTTGTCCCCCCAAAAATGTTGCTTTTCTCAAGATATTCTCAAGTTATAAAAAGAGAGGTTCATTTGTACCTTTACTAGATAGTATTTCAAGAACATAAAATTCCATCATTCTTTAGACGAAGATGAGTGCAAGAAAACAATGTATTTTATTAATTACAAAAGTGTATAAAGCCAATTTTTCAGTTAAAATACTCAAAACAATTTAACCCAAAAATTCAATAAATGGCCTTTTATAGTTTTTTTTTAAATAGTTAATAGTTTTTTTAATTTATTTATTTTTTATTTAAACTCAAAACTCAATTTAACTCAAAATGTGATATAACTGGTCCACATTTATTTGATACAAAATAATAAAATTATGTTTTTTAATAAGTGTTGCAATTTTTTGTAACGCGGGAGCAGGTAGAGATGAGGGTCTACTTACCAGGGGTTTATTCATAATAGAAAACAACAACAATCAGTAACATGAGGAGAAAATAGAACAGGTATCCAAATGTAACACCAAACAACAACTGACCAGGAGTACCATGATGTAGTTAAACAAATTCAGAGTTACAGGATTAGTTTCAAGTTTTTGATCCTGACTGAGTTCATGAAGCACATGCAGATAAAAGTGTGACACCAGAAGCGAACAGAACAGCCAATCATATGCTTTGAAACAGAAAAAACTGCGATTGACTTCTCGTGAGAGAATCAGCAAAATTATTTTAATTTTATGAGAAATTGAAGAATACACAGTACATAATATACAGTACATAAATTTACACAGCAAGAAGAATCTTGCTATATCAGTGCAAGTGAAAGTTAGTTTTGATCATATATCCTAGGTATACATGACATGTAGTAATTTTTAAAGCTTTATCTACCAGATACCAAATCTTATTTAAATTAAATATTATCTGTATATAATTTAGTTCATTTGAACTTAATGTTTATTAATAATTATTAAACCAAAATTGCTAATGTGTAATGATTAGGGGTATAATAATTATATACTTCATATATAAATCATATAAAATAATTATAATAAATTATCATCACTGAATGCAAAGAGAAGTTTTTCCTTTTGAGTTTTCCGCGTACAAATGACACCATTGTCAAAAGAATCCCCATTCACACGTATCCGCAGACACAACTGAAAATGTTCAAACTGCTCATTTGAATGAGAGAGAAAGACAGATACATGGAGAAAATGTTTATTTAACGCTCCGATCCTTATTTGTTACCCCAGTTCCCTTTCGATAGTCACTTTCGAGTTACGTCAGAAGTGACGGAGAATGGGGTTCGCATAGAAAGCCAATCCTCTTCGAGTATTTAACAACGAGCCAATGGCATGAAAATGCCTTGGGGCTGCGGAATTTGCATAGCATACTCCGCCCCACCCTGTGGGTATAAAAGGAGGAAGTGAACGCAACCGCAGTATGTTTTCGCTTTGGAGCCAAGAGCATTCTTCACTCCACAAGCCATTTATCACTGATTCAAGACTCTTCGAGACGAGCGTCCTCTCCAGCGTTGGTGTGGCGGCAGTACCCAGCGAGATTCTGCATTGCCTGCGATCTGAGCAGTGGTCTGCCAGACTTTGCGCTTCTCCCTGGTCGCCTCAGCGCTGATAGAGTGAATTTCCTCCTCTCTTCTAAAAGAGCTACACGTGGCACGTCTTTTTAAAGATGGTTCGCCCGTGTTCTTCTGGATGTGGTCGATTTCTCTCCTCATCTGATGGCCACGATCGCTGCTTTGTATGTCTGGGTCTTCGTCATGCTAAAGCAGCCCTCGTGGATGAGTCATGTGCCTTTTGTGGGAATATGACCATCTCAACACTGAGATCGAGACTCAATGATCTTACTGTGAGTCCCCGCCTCCGCTACCCGATCTGCTTCCTCTACCCGGGGAAGCTCTTCGGCTCACGGCCAGGGTGATCTGTCGGCGACAGTGTGGAACAAACCCCCGACGCTGAGTTCCTCGGGCCACACCCACCGCAACGGTGTTGCAGCCAGCGAGCACTGGAACGGTTCAGACGTCGGCTTCTTCGCAGGCACCGTCTGTTCTCGTTCGGTGCTCCAGAGGAGGATGTGATGTCGATCACAGCATCACAAGGCGGGCTCCGAGTACGGCGGCATTGCCTCCCTCGGGAGTGCCAGCGTTGCCCGTGTCTGATCCTGAGATGACGGCCATGCTTCTCTGGGGCCGCCGTGAGTATCGGGTTGGAGTGGAATCCTCCGCCCCACCCCGATCACTCACGGATGGATGAGTGGTACTTGGGTAAAGCCGCCGCCGCAAGGCCACAGCCGACCCCAATACCATTCTTTCCCGAGCTGCATGCGGAGCTGACGAAGTCATGGCAGGCTCCTTTGACCTCCCGTGTCCGCCCGTCAGCCTCCCCACCTTTCCTCCCCTCGCTGATGCGGCTGCCCGTGGGTATGCGGGGATCCCTCCGGTAGAGCGCTCTGTTGCGATGCAGTTGTGTCCGCAGATAGAGCGCCTCCTCCCGGGGCCTCCCAAGCACCCCTCCAAAGCCTGTAGGTTCTCGTCGTCGATGGTGGCGATGGCCTATAGCGCAGCGGGACAGGCAGCTGCCGCTTTGCATGCCATGAGCACTTTACAAGTCTTCCAGGCCAAATTGCTCAGGGATATGCACGAGGGCGGGACTGACCAGGGCTCCTTCAACGAACTGCAAGCGGCCACTGACCTCGCTCTCCGGGCGACTAAGGTGGCTGCTCGTTCCCTGGGTCAGGTGATGGCCACTAGTGTGGTCCAGGAGCGTCACCTATGGCACAACCTGGCGGAGGTGCGGGACGTTGAGCGGACTCGTCTGCTCGACGCCCCCTTTCCCAGGCTGGCCTTTTCGGCGGTGCGGTTGAGGACTTTGCCCAGCAGTTCTCGACCGCCCAGAAGCAGACGGAGGCGATCAAACACATCCTGCCCCGACGGCCAGCTGCTGCCTCCACCCAGCCGTCGGTTCAGCCGCCTCAGCTTGCTCGCCGCCGAGGACGCCCTCCTGCGGCCCCCCTCCCTCCGGCGCGACCCCAGCAGCAGCCTTCACCCGGGCCGCGCCATCGAGGCGGCCGCTGAGGAGTGTCACAGCCCCCTCAGGCTCCGCGCCCCGCTAAACGCCAGGCTAAGCGGCGTTCCTGAGACGGGCTGCTCAGTGATGGCGTCAAGTTTTTTCCAGGAGGAGGTAGCAGGCCCCCTCCTTCCCCCGGTGGAGGGCCGGGGGAGAATCTTTTGTTCTCCTCTCCCCGCTGCTCACCCACGGGTGGGCAGCACCCTGAGTTGGTTAAAGAAAGACTTGACAACATCACTGAGCACACAGACCGGAATGAGTGTGCACGATGCCCCATGGTGTTGCCCCGCTCATTCCTCTCTGTCTCTGAGGGTGCGGAAGGGAGCGTGTGTTGTCCCCGGACTACACGGCTCCCCTCCCCCTCTATCGCCAGACCCCCGGCAGAACAGACCCCCGAGGAACGCTGGTCCTTCCCTGGTCTCTTCTGTCGGGGAGCAGAGGTCGACTATGCACCCGCGTGGGATTCCTCCGGTGTGCACGCCTGTCACTCTGCCTCGCTGCCCCTCCGGGGGACATCTGTGGTTCGCATGACCCCGCTGGATCAATTCCTGGGAGCTTGGTTAGAGCTCCCCGGCCTGTCCCGCTGGGTCATCAGAACGATCAGATTCGGCTATGCGATTCAGTTCGCACGGTCTCCTCCCCGTTTCAGGGGAGTTCGCTCGACCTTGGTCGGTGGCAACGCCCCGGTCATGAGAGCGGAGATTGCGATCCTGCTGGCGAAGGGTGCAATCGAGACGGTCCCTCCAGCCGAGATGAGGTCCGGCTTTTACAGCCCCTACTTCATTGTCCCCAAGAAGACCGGTGGGTTACGACCGATTCTGGATCTGCGCATCTTGAACCGTTCCCTTCATCGAATGTCGTTCAAGATGCTCACAGCCAAACGCATTTTCGAATGCGTTCGGCCTCAGGATTGGTTTGCAGCGATCGACCTGAAGGACGCGTACTTTCATGTCTCCATTTTGCCTCGACACAGACCGTTCCTTCAGTTTGCTTTCGAAGGCCAGGCATATCAGTACACAGTTCTCCCATTCGGGCTTAGCTCTGTCCCCTCGCTGCTCTTCACGAAGATTGTCGAGGCAGCCCTTGTTCCCCTTCACGAACACAGGGTTCGCATCCTGAATTACCTCGACGATTGGCTACACTTAGCACACTCTCGAGACCAGCTTTGCGAACACAGAGACCTGGTGCTCCGGCACCTAGCCCGTCTGGGCCTTCGGGTCAACCGGGAGAAGAGCAAACTTTGCCCGTGCAGAGGATCTCTTTTCTCGGCACGGAGATAGACTCGGTCGCCATGCCCGTGCAGCTCACGAACGAGCGCGCTCACTCACTGCTGACTTGTCTTCGACAGTTCAAGGGCAAGAGTGCGGTCCCACTGAAACTTTTTCAGAGGCTCCTGGGGCATATGGCATCTGCAGCCGCGGCAACGCCGCTCGGATTGCTTCATATGAGACCACTTCAGCTGTGGCTCCGCGATCGAGTCCCGAGGTGGGCATGGCATCGCGGCTCGCTCCGAGTTCCAGTGACTCCAGCGTGCCGCCGAACCTTCTTCCCGTGGTCGAACCTCAGCTTTCTACGGGCAGGTGTCCCTCTCCAGCGAGTTTCCAGGCATCTCGTTGTCTCCACGGATGCGTCTACCACGGGTTGGGGTGCCATGTGCAATGGGCATGCAGCCGCGGGTTCCTGGACAGGACCCCAGCGTCTCTTGCACATCAATTGCCTCGAGCTGCTGGCAGTACGCCTGGCCCTGCACCGCTTTCGAGCACTGCTCAAGGGTCAACACGTACTTGTCCGTTCAGACAATACCGCTACAGTAGCGTACATCAACCACCAGGGTGGTCTACGCTCACGTCGGATGTCGCAGCTCGCTTGTCACCTCCTGCTATGGAGTCAGAAGCACCTGAGGTCCCTTCGTGCTGTATACATTCCAGGAGACCGGAACCTGGCGGCCGACGAGCTGTCACGGGTCCGCCCTATCACCGGCGAATGGAGACTCCATCCCCAGACGGTCCAGCTGATCTGGGACCAGTTCGGGGAGGCACAGATAGACCTGTTCGCCTCCCGGGACTCATTCCACTGCGCCCAGTTTTACTCCCTGTCCGAGGGTACGCTCGGCACAGATGCACTGGCGCACAGCTGGCCGCGGGGCCCACGCAAATATGCGTTTCCCCCAGTGAGCCTTCTTGCACGGTTGTTGTGCAAGATCAAGGAGGACGAGGAGCAGGTCTTGCTGGTAGCCCCTTATTGGCCCACCAAGACGTGGTTCTCCGAACTCGTGCTCCTCGCGACAGCACCTCCTTGGCCTATTCCTCTGAGACAAGACCTTCTCTCTCAGAGACAGGGCACTCTGTGGCACCCTCGCCCCGACCTCTGGAAGCTACACGTGTGGCTTCTGGACGGGACGAGGCAGGTTTCAGTTCGCTGCCACCTGCGGTGGTGGCAACCATCCCTTCCGCTAGAGCATCTTCCACTAGACACCTCTATGCGTTGAAGTGGAACCTCTTCGTCAGCTGGTGCTCTTCTCGCGAGAAGACCCCCGGAGATGCCCGATCAGTGTCGTGCTGTCTTTCCTGCAGGAAGGGTTGGAGCGTAGGCTGTCGCCCTCCACCCTCAAGGTTTATGTCGTGGCCATTGCCGCTTCTCATGATGCAGTGGATGGTAAGTCTAACGGCAAGCACGACCTGGTCATCAGGTTCCTGAGGGGAGCAAGGAGACTGAAATCGACCTCGTCCCCCCTCGTACCCTCTTGGGACCTCGCAGTAGTTCTAAATGCTCTGCAGAGGCCTCCCTTTGAGCCTAAAATTTCTGTCTATGAAGACGGCACTCCTGGTTGCATTGGCCTCCATCAAGAGAGTAGGGGACCTGCAGGCATTCTCCGTTGACGAAGCGTGCCTGGAGTTCGGGCCGGCTTACTCTCACGTGGTCTTGAGACCCCTGCCGGGATATGTGCCCAAGGTTCCCACCACTCCCTTCCGGGATCAGGTGGTGACCCTGCAAGCGCTGCCCCTGGAGGAGGCAGACCCAGCCTTGGCACTGCTCTGTCCAGTACGTGCACTCCATACTTACGTTGACAGAACGCGGTGTTTCAGGACCTCAGAACAGCTCTTCGTCTGTCATGGGGGGAGCCAGAAGGGAAGGGCTCTCTCAAAGCAACGGCTGTCTCACTGGATAGTGGATGCCATTGTTTTGTCTTACCAGCAGCAAGGCCGGCCGTGCCCCCTTGGTGTGACGGCCCACTCCACTAGGAGTGTGGCTTCCTCTTGGGCTCTAGCGCATGGCGCCTCGCTAACAGACATCTGCAGAGCTGCAGGCTGGGCGACACCTAACACCTTCGCTAGATTCTATAATCTGCGAATTGAGCCGGTGTCCTCTCTCGTACTCACTTCCGCCAGTATTGGACCCGCTTAAGTGTCTTCGCTTGCTCGCCATTCCACTCTCCGACTGGATAAGTGCAATATCTCCTCAGTTGAGTCTTCCATTGAAGCCCTGAGTCCTCCAGCACTCATGATGCGGGCACCACTGCGCTTGCTATGGTGCCGGCTAGGTGCGTCCATGTGCACGGTTCCCTACGGTAACTGTCTCATGTGTATTCTCCACTGTAAGCCTCCCTGAGCATGTGTCTTCCCTCGGCAAGCCATCTGCCACCCCTGGAGCTAAGTTCTTGCCACCTGCGGTTGGCGCTCCAGTTTCTCCATGTGTAGTCCCTATTCGGCCACATGTGTACGCGTAAGTCCTCCTTCGGTAGGCATTGGTAGCATGTTCCTCCCGGGATATGCTTCCCAGTGTACCTTGGTAATCCTGTGTTAAAGTAGGAACTCCTGGTATGATATAATGTGTTCAGGAGTCCAGACTTTCGCAGGGCACTGGAAGACAGCTGGAAGATGGCGTGATGGCATAGACCCCCATTCTCCGTCACTTCTGACGTAACTTCGAAGTGACTACGAAGGGAACGTCCGGTTACTGAGTGTAACCCTCGTTCCCTGAGTAGGGAACAGAGACGTTACGTCTCCTTGCCACTTCTGCTGTACCGCTGGGTAGACGCCGAGTTCAGTCTTGGCTCCTCAGCGAAGACATACTGCGGTTGCGTTCACTTCCTCCTTTTATACCCACAGGGTGGGGCGGAGTACGCTATGCAAATTCCGCAGCCCCAAGGCATTTTCATGCCATTGGCTCGTTGTTAAATACTCGAAGAGGATTGGCTTTCTATGCGAAACCCCCATTCTCCGTCACTTCTGACGTAACGTCTCCGTTCCCTACTCAGGGAACGAGGGTTACTCTAGTAACCGAAACGTTTTCTTTTGTCCTTTATTATCTGCCCCAGACTTGCCCAAATTTGCCTTCCATGATATATATATATATATATATATATATATATATATATATGTGTATATATATATATATATATATATATATATATATACATAGTGCTGTCTAAACGATTAAAATATTTAATCGCGATTAATCACATTAATGTCATAGTTAACTTGCGATTAATCGCACATTTTTATCTATTCTTATATATCTTTTGATTTCTTTTGATTTCTTTTTGTTACATTATTTTTTCTCATTTTAATGCTCTTATCAACATGGAAAAGTGGATTGGCTTGTTTAGTGCAAATGTTTTTTTTATTATTAGCCTATTATTGAAAACAACATTGGAATAGTGATAAATTTCACACTATATAAATAATCTCTCACACAATGTAACACTGTCTACCAATAAAAGGGTGAAAGAAATACCGACAGGTCCTAATATTGACGAGGGGTGGAGAATTCACATCAGCTGTGTGTGTGCTTGGCCATCATCAAGTGGTGTGGACGTGCTGCGATGATGATAGCTCAGTTCACAACGACAAAACACACAGATCACTTGGTCTTGTCAATGGGACAGTTTGGCAACTTTTTAAAAGTAATCTTTCCAATTCAGAATCTTCAGGGCATCCATTTCGGTGTCTCGCGCTTGTCATCCACTCAAAACGTAACGTTACTATTTTGCCGGCTCGCAAGTCCAAACGAGTGTGTGTGGCACAAAACATCCTCGCGCTGCGCTCTGAAACCCATTCATTTCAATGGCTTGCGCCGCGCGAGGACGTTTTGTTGCTTCTTCGAACCAAAGAGCAAGCGGATTTAGCTACAGGCATGCCACAAACAACAGGCATGCCACAACAAACACACGTTTCGGATGACGATCGCGAGTGGATGACGAGCGCGAGATGGCGAAATGGATCAGGACGCATGCCGCGTCCTCTTGCAAAAGCATGTGACAAAAAGACCGTTAATGCGCGTGATAAAAAAATTACGCCGTTAAAATGGGTTTGCGTTAACGCCGTTAATAACAGCGTTAAACTGACAGCCCTAATATATATATATATATATATATATATATATATATATATATATATATATATATATATACAAGCTATGGAAAAAATTAAGAGACCACTGCCAAATCAGCAGTTGCTCTTGATTTATTATTTATAATATTAATAATAAATCCAGAGCAACTGCTGATTTGGCAGTGGTCTCTTAATTTTTCCATAGCTGTATATATATATCTTGTGCATAACCCCTCCACATACAGTGCCAAAGGCTTTCAGAGAGTACAGACGTGTATCAATATGCTGTGGCTGGATGGGTAAACAACGTAAAAGTGCGGCACCTGACCACCAAGGATTTACATGTAGTCATGGAAAATGTTGGTATTATAAAAAAAAAATTCAAATGTATGGTTTTGGTGGTTGTTTGCTCTGACTAGCAGAGTTGTTAGCTAGCTAAGTGGCTCAGCTGGTAGTTTGCCAGCTGATAGCCATGGCTCACGGCTAGCTGTCATTAATCTGGATTAGGCCTGTCGATGATAGTCAATAAATTAATTAATCGCACAATAAAAAAAGAAGAGCTTGATAATTTTTCCGGCTGAGAATAATTTCTATTTGCATGCTTTGTTTTCCTCGTCTTCTCTCTCTCCCTCTACCAGAGACTGGATGACAACTCTTAAAGACATAACCGACATATTTTACGTGAATACTCTCCAAAATGGACATTTAAACACAATTTTGTGTGTATTTGTCCATTCAGACACGAAAACAGAGCTCAATTTATTACTATTGCGCTGTATAGGCTGCACATTTCGACTCCGAGTTTGTACGCACAGGAAGATGAAACATGATACAATATGAGACTAGATTTCTTCTATCCTTTTCTTTTGTTATAGAATAAAATATCAGTTCGGCTGTTTTGGCTGTTGTTGCGTCGGTCATCAAGATGGCGGCACAAAGCTGCAGTGACGTCAATGTGAATCGAACAAATAGACTGAACACTGTTATTTAGGGGTCTAACAGTCACTTGACCCCTAGCCGCGTGTCAGCCATTTTGACGGAATACATACGTCAGCTACTCAGTGGCAATGGATCTTTTATTAGGGGATGGGTCACCCCTAATAATAGATCCATTGCCGTGGGTAATATATATTATTAGAATATTATTATTTATATTATAAATAATATTTATACTCACAATTATTTTTATAATTAATCTAAATATTGCAATACTTTGTGCTACAGTATTGATATAATTGTATAAGTCATAGACGTTCGGAACCATTATATATGGGTGGGACAAGACCCACCCACTTTTTAAGACCAATGATATTGGACCCACTCACTTCTACCGTCTCTAATTCAGCGCATGTTCACTTTTCAGAGTACTGTCAGTCAAATCCATTCCACTTGAGTAATGCCCTAATCAATTAAACTCCATTCCACGTTTTAGCTCCAGCATTGATTTCCACGCTGATGCTAATAGGTGTGTAGCCTATTAACCCGATTAGTGGTGTGGGGTGCGTGTGTATTACACGCAATAAAGTGCGTATCAAATGCAGGTAGAAACAAATTTTCACATTTAAATTACACGATAAACACAACGTGTGCTACAGAGACGCATTTAATATAATAATAGACATTTCATGTCGGTTATTTTAGAGGTGTGTCTAGCGAGCCACAGACTTTTTTTAAAATGTCTTTCAGAGCTTTTCAGACTGATATTATTCAGGGCCAGATATTATTGCTGGTGGGCCAGTTTTGGATGTATTTGAGTTGATATTACTTGCCAAGCTCTGATTTCTGAGAGATGCACGCATAGATGGATTTGTGCTCATTTTTATTTGGACTCTCACTCATTCACATCACTAATTTTTGCATAGAGATTAGATAAGGTATTTGGCTTCATGAACTCCCCTAATCTACTCCAGTAAAAAATAAATAAAATAAATAAATCTGAAGGATGACCCACTCAAATCTTTTTTGCTTCCGACGCCCATGGTATGAAATACACTTACATATTATATTTATTTTATTATCAGCCTTTTAATTAGCCTAAATATTGCAATACTTTAACATATTTATTTAACTGCATTATCAGAGCTGAACACCTAATACACATGGGCATGACATTGTCATCTTCAGAGTATCGAGTGTGTGTTGTTTCCACAGGGACTTTTTTTTTCAAAAATGCCCACTTTGAAACCTTTCTTCAGTTTTCCGGTATTGTTTGTGCATGGCACACTGTTTCGTGTTGTTTTTCTCGTTCTGTGGATTACCTGCTTTTGATTATTTTTATTTAATAAACCTTGTTTTAATTGATCATTTTTGGCATTTCTTTATCATGTCAGACAAATGCCAGCTTTTACACTGCCCCATTTTGTACAATTGGGGAAAATAAATAAATAAATAAACATTTAGGCAATTCCGCTATGCTATAGGAATGCTAGATACTACTAAAGGTTTTGGGCCAAACCAAGTCCATCAGGGCTAATACACCCTCATACAGTACATCCGGGAAATTCACCTGACCTGCCTCACGGCTCGGACAGAATTCAAACGGGTCCTTCTTGCTATGAGTCAACAGTGCAAATGCTACCCACTGAGCAACTGTGATTTAGGCAAATGATTTGATTAAATTTTATATATTAAGTTACACTGTTTAATGTTGACACCAGTTCTTTGATTTGGCATTCATTAACCTGCAAATCAAATTATGAAGTGAGCAGTTGGGCAGGGTTAACGTTGTTATTTCTACCTCATGTACTGCAAATTCTTTAATATTTGTACCCAGAATCTTACTATGTGATAGGAATTTTACGCTTTTGCCTAATTTTTTAAGTGGTTACACTGTTCTGGAGCTAATTAGAATATAACTTTTTAACAGATATTAATAGTTACTTCATAAAAATTGTTTATTGTTAGATTATATTAACATATGCAACCTTTCTGTTCCATCTACAGTACCATAACAAAAGTAAGTATACAGCAAAAACTGGACAGTAGTTAGGGTTAGGGTTAGGCAATCTGTAAGCAATCTAGTATTTGATTCTAAACATACTCATCAACAAGCAATCAATCAAAAAAAAATCTCCTACACTCTGGTGCAAAATTCAGGGTTCTGTTTTCATAATAAGAATAAGGCAACACTTCATGTGATCTGTTTTCTTGATGTCACCCAGGAGGTGCTTCACTGGACCTGAAAGCCTGTCCACCCAAAGCTGCAAAGTGGATACTGGACATAACATGGCTCAACCTGGTGGAGCTGAGCAAACTGTGGCAGTTCTCTGACATTCTAGATCAGGTGTGTGGTCAGATACCTATACACTTAAAGGATCAGACACATCCAGACATGGAACACATTTACACACACACACACACACACACACACAAACATCACACATGTCGCTTTGAGTTCCCCTTCCTCATTAAATCCTTCTCACTGCTCACTCTTTGCAGTAAACATGTCAATATTTGATTCATCTGGTCTCTACACACACACACACACACACACACACACACACACACACACACACAGGCACAAATACATTCACTACCCTCACACTGTCGACTGATTGGCAGGCCATGACTGCCCGGGAAATTCATGCTCAATGCAGTGTGAAATGAGCTTACTTTGGCAAACTCTAAATCAATTACTTGTGGCTGAAAGAAATCAGATTAAAAGCCTTTTGTTTAATTAACCATTTCCAGAACAACACAACTACAGAAATACTGCTAATCCACACACAAGATTTCATAATACAATGTCATGACACATCAAAAATCCATGCTTTCCGTATCATTATTTTTCTTCAAACAATGGAAGTTAAATGGTAACCAAAATGGTTACCAAATTTTTAAATATAAATACAGTATATGGGTCATTAAATAACATAAATACATAAAAAAATGTATAAAGCTATTATTTGGCTTTAAAATATAAATAAAAATAATGAAAATATGCACCCGTAGAGTCATAGAACAGGTATAACTTTTTAAAATGATTTCTTGTCATCTGTCTAAATTAGTACCAGATTCACTCACTTTTGTGTATACTTGTGTTAACAGATTGGGCGTCATGAGAAACAGTGGAAGAGCTGGTTTGATCGAGAGGGCACCTGAGGAAGAACCAATCCCAAATGCATATGACCAGGCTCTGGACTGTTTCAGACGGCTGCTCCTTATTCGATCCTGGTGTCCAGATAGAACCATTGCTCAGGTATCCACAAGTTTCCTACGCCCATGAGGCGTTGCGTCAAAGTGGGCGCGTCTTCCGGTTTAGTAGTAAGCAAAGGGCAGCTTGACATACTTAACACTCGTTCATTCAACAGTTGACAGTCATTCAAGTTATAGTGATCCAAAATAGCTAATGGTGTGGGAACACAACCTCAACGAAATTAAAAAGGGTGAAATAACAGTACCTTTACCCTCCGCAGTAGTTGGTTGGGAGTATTATAATAACATTATTAATAATCAATACTCATCAAGGCATGGTGACAGACAGTTGTGTAAACTGACAAACAATTAAAATAAAAAATACACACTTAGTCATTGTGCTTTGGAGTTTATTCAAAATTATAAATGAATGTGCCACTTGAATACATTAACTGGCACATTTGGTATTCTGTCAACTCTGGCTTTGATCCTGATTTTAGGTGTAACATCAGTAGAGAACATCCAATCACATGCTGAGAGAGTTTATAGAATACACTAATGAACACAGTAAGCTAAACTAATGTACACAGGAAGATTCGTCGTCTTTTGGGAGGTGATGGAAACTTCAGTCGTTGGCAGGATCACTCTGATTTCGTTTTCTGCTTATGTTCAAAACAATCATGTTTAAGCCACTGAATTAGTTTAGTCCGGTTATACATACAATCGCGTACAGCACATGTTGTCCCTGAGCTCCGTAACGATATCTCTCACAAAGATTTGCGTCTTTAAATAGTAAAATAATTCTCAGAAAAACAGCTAGCCTCTTCGCTAACTAACACACAAAATACCATTGGAATGCTACTTCCGCCGCTGTTCCGGAAGTTTCACCCACTTTATTTCTTACCGGAGCGCCCTCGGAAACTTGTGGATAAATTAGCCCATTGTGAATGTATGGAGTGAAAACAGTCTCAAAACCTTCCACAAATGCACGTGAGAGACCTGCATGCACACGCACTCATCCACAAATGCACGTGAGAGATCCGCATGCACACGCACCCATCCACAAATGCACTCGAGAGATCCACACACGCAAATCAATCCACAAATGCACACCATGAGATCCACACACGCAAACCAATCCACAGATGCACAAGACAGATCCACACACACACACAGCAATCCACAGGTGCACACGACAGATCCACACACGCAAATCAATCCACAAATGCACACCATGAGATCCACACACGCATATCAATCCACAAATGCACACAAGAGATCCACACACACAGCAATCACGCAGTATTGTCCTTACTCACATTGCTTTGCTCACAATCCACAAGCGCTTTATCTGTACCTGTAATTTCATGCACAGCGAATCACGTGACTTTTGAGACTGTTGTTCCGCGGACTTGATTCACAAATGCACACAAGCCGATCTGTCCCCATTACCTGCAAGGATGCGATTTGGTGTCTTCCTCCAGAGGGCGCTATCGGCCTTTGAGCTGAGTCTCTCAAAGGGCTGGATTCATTTAGTTTTCTGATTGCGAGACAACTTAAGTCTTAACATTTTTCAGTAAATATCATATCCATAAATGCAAATATAGAGTAAAAACAAACCTGTTTTTTATTCTTCAACGTATAATCAGAATGTATAGCCTATCAAGAAAACCATTCGGATAACAGGACAGCTTTAAAAAAAGTCTCTAAAGTTATTTCTGTAACTGTTAGCTTTTGTTTACATTAATGTAATTCTGAATGTACTTTGTGGTAATGAAATAACCCCTCCCCCACACACATATTAATTGGAGAATAATATATTTTTAGCAATTACCTATGTTTTGCTTTCCTTATCTTTAAAGAAAGGATTAATCCTTCCACATAATTTAACCAACAAAGTAAAACATTTCTTTCAAAAGAAATCACAAGTATTACTCTCAAGTAAACAAATCTCAAGCAAACCATTGAGTCTCATTATTATAATGCACAAAATGCATTCTTAGCTCATCACAATCTCATTACTGTTATCAGCAAAATAATCCCGAACAGAAGAATTCTGATTACAGCATGCCTATTTGCTATCAGCCTTATGTATGTGTGTAATATTTCTTGACCTTATGGATATCCATCACTTTAGCAAGGTGAGAATTGGTCCCCTGACTGAGCCTTATTTCCCCCAGGTTTTTTTCTCTATTACAGTCAGCTGTATTCGCTTTTTGCCACTGTCCTTGCCAACTTTCGGCTTGCTCAGTTTGAGGCTTTAAAAAAGACAATTACCATTTAGAAATATTAATTTGACTGCACTGATCAGATTAAATTAAACAAATTTTTTACTGAATTTGAGCTGGTTAATATTGTCTTCGGTAGAGTTACTGTTTTATAGTCATTTCATAATTGATACAATTCGCAACACTATTATTTACCTGTTTATTCCTGTGACGCTGCTTTGAAACAATCTGTTTTGGGTAAAGAGCTATTAATTGCATCAGGGTAATTACTTGTTTTCCAATGTGTAATTGAAAGGCACGGAAGTACATCATGCACTCAATGGGGAGAGATATGCTGAGGGAGTGATTCTGGATCTGGAGAAGACGTGGGAGGAGTCTGACCCACGCACTCCTCTCATCTGCTTCCTATCCATGGGGTCAGACCCAACAGACTCCATCATCTGCCTGGGCAAACGTCAAAGAATTGAGACTCGTTATGTCTCAATGGGTCAGGGGCAGGAAGTTCATGCACGCAAACTTCTGCAGCACTCTATGGCTAATGTATGTTCATATTCATGCATTTTTATTGTTAAAATACTTGCTTCTATCCCATCTTAAGATGCAGAGATAACAATAAGCTAGCCATTCATGGGTTGATTTTCCCAAAACTGTCAACACAATGGCTCTGTTGTTGGGTATTTTTTACAGCAGAATACAGTAAATTAGCTCAGCCAATCATGATTTTGGGACTATAGTACATTATTTGTCTATTCAACGAATGGAACAAAAGGGGAGAGTTTAGGGACACATCTTTGAAAGAAGAAAGTTTTGCAATTCCACTTGATGGGTTTCTTCTTATCTCTCAGATTTTGTGCTCAATGAAGTCTATAAACCTGAATACTTTCTCTAAAACCAAATCTTATCTTCCCCCCTATTAGGGAGGCTGGGCTTTACTCCAGAACTGTCATTTGGGTCTGGATTTTATGGATGAACTCATGGATACAGTCACAGAGACAGACAGCATTAATGACACCTTTAGACTGTGGATGACCACTGAGGTCCACAGACACTTTCCTATCACTCTCCTGCAGATGTCAATCAAATTCACCAATGAGCCTCCACAGGGACTGAAAGCCGGACTTAAAAGGACTTACGGAGGTGAGCCTGGCCTCTCTGGATATTTACTTATCGCCTGTCAGTTTTCTTTATTTCTTCACTCCATGTCAACTGCAGGCTGTTTTTATATCCTGCTTATTTGAGATGAAAGACTGTACCATCACCTGAGGCAACAAATGGATTTGAAACATTTAGATGAATATTTCAAGAGTAGCCTCCATATTCCAATATCATGAAAAAAACAACAACTAGTGTGCTTTGTGTTATTGATAACAAAAGTCTTACAAATTGGTAATGCCCAGTAATATCTTCCAGGTATCAGTCAGGATCTTCTAGATGTGAGTAACATGGTCCAATGGAGGCCCATGTTGTATGGGTGGCATTCCTCCATTCCACTGTCCAAGAGAGGCGAAAATATGGACCTTTGGGTTGGAACATCCCATATGAGTTCAACCAGGCAGATTTCAATGCAACCATACAGTTTGTCCAGAATCACCTGGATGATATGGACATCAAGAAGGTGAGAGTTGCATTATGGAGCAGCTGTGTTACTAGATCTTAATAATTAGCACAATTGAATCAGCTAAATTCACCATAAACTTGTTTCAGAAAAGTTTTGCATAGTTAATTTGTTCTGTAATTATACACCTTGAATTATCCCACACAGGGCCCTATTTTAACGATCTGAAACGCATTTCCTCAGTTTACCGACGTGCGTCTTTGGAGGAAAAAGCCCGCTTAGTGCGCATGCAAAATAGGAATGAGACATGCGTTAGTATATAATGTCATTTGCGCCGGGTGCAAGATAGAGCCCATAAACTTAAAGTCAGGCTAACCTATACTTGAGAGTCATTTTTAATTATGGATTTTAATAAAAATTGGATTTTAATTATGGATTTTTGTCAAATGTCTTTATTATTTAAGTATGGCATGAACAGAACCTTTTTTCACATCTGCTGAGGCCCTTTTACATAAAGTGTATGTCTATGATTTACATCTTTGTCAAGGGTCTATGCAAAAAGTTGACATAAAATAGACACAGCACCTGGCATTTTAATTTGAATGAGTATTTTTACAGGGTGTGTCCTGGAACACTGTGCGCTACATGATCGGCGAGATCCAGTATGGCGGTAGGGTGACTGATGACTATGACAAGCGCCTCTTGAACACATTTGCGAAGGTGTGGTTCAATGAGAACATGTTCAGCCCTGATTTCCACTTCTACAAAGGCTACTGCATCCCCAGATGTAATAATGTGGATCAGTATCTCCAATATGTTCAGGTGAGATAGAAAGTTCCAATGAAACTGCTCAGTCAGTCTCTTTGGAATCAGTTGCTACTATTTGTTCGACAGGTTTTGTCTCTTTGGTGAGAAATTGAGGTGAGACTGTGGTGACAATTTTCTGTGTAGACAATGGTGGTTTTATGACAACACTATGGGCTGTCACTTGGTCAAGATTCACAGCAGGGTGACTCAAATTTACAATAAAAATCTGCCAATACTGAGTACTATTAATACTTAGTTTAAAAAACAACAACATTAAAACACTAAAATGATTCCAAGTAATGTAATAAATTGATCCAAGTAGAAACAAATTCTGCACCTCCTCAAGAGATAAATTATGCAACAGCTTTACAATTATAAGCTGTTAATGTAAATTTCAAGTGCATTACAAATGTGTTCATTTCCGCTTTAGTGAAAGTTCTTATTTTCTTCTCTCTCAGAGGTCTCTGGCAAATGTGCAGTAAATGGTACCACTATAAAGATCTACCATCAGTCACCAACTTATGGACTCTAACCAGTTGGTGACGCTTCCTTTTACAGTTCAGTTACCCATGTAAATACTATGTACTTATTTTAGTAACTACAATTACTGGGTAATAACTAGTACTAACACTGAACCTACCCCTAAACCTACCCCTGTTCCATGTACTTACCTTATATTAGCCAGTACTTTCTAGGTAAGTACACTGTAAGTACTGTACTGTAAAAGGAAGCGTTACCCAGTAATTAATATTCAAGTCGCGTTTGTGCATGCTAACAGAAAGTAATCTGAAGACCAAAACATAAAATAAAGCTGAGAATAAAGCTGATTCATCAGGCTTGAAAATAGTGCAGCTCAATCAAAGCCACATATATACACCACTTCATAATAGCCATTCCAGTCCCAAGAGGAACATAACCAGCCTCTCACTGACCTTATTCCTGTTGTACATTAAAGACAGTGAGTCATGTAAAGCAGTGGTGTCCTCGTGAGAGAAATAGTACAGCTGCAAGCAGAGTACGGCTGATCTTCATTCTGCCTGAGCTGATTGTGATGGATGTTTTTAGTCCCAACTCACAGCTGGATGATTCTCTCAGACATGATCTCTTCGAGCCAGTCTGTGCACTCACAGCATACACTCCACAGCTTTGTTCAGTACAGTATGTAACATGCAATGAGCTTATCATTATTAGTTAATGAAACCACTCACAAAAGCTCCTGAAGAAACATGTGAGACATTTTGCTTCAAAAAATAATAAAGTAAATAAATTGAAAAAATAGCTTTCGTTCAGCTGCTCAGTATTAAATCTCTGAGCACATGTTGTTTACAGGAAGCTTTTGATGAATTATGATGAATGAGCGTGTAATGCGAAATGACTTGTATTGCTGATACACAACCCTGAATGCACGTGTGGATCAACTAATAAACATCTTTAATGATGATTGCTCATCAAAAAGGAAGAGATGTGGGAAAGCATTCATCCATTTATCAAAACTGACACAATATGCTTTAGCTTTCCTAGCTAATGAGAGTGAGCTCTCATAATGATTGTTTATATCATGTGAAAATTGATCGCAAGACACTGATCACTTTATTTTTAGAATATTTAAATTTAGAATCCAAACATAGACCTTTATACACTAAAAAATAGCATATTTCTTAAGTATTTGCATCTATTTGATTTTATTCAAATAATCATATCTTCAAGAGGAAATTATTATAATGGATTCAGAATCAGAAAAAAAAATCTGTTTCAAAGTATGAACATGGTTTTAAAATGGCTAGCTGTGGAACAAGCTAGATTCAGTTAGGTAAAATGAATGAGAATGAAACGAATGAGATTGTATTAATGATACATTTATAAGCTTATAGTTATTATGTATTTATTGTGTATTTTATGTTTTTGGTTTATTATTGCTATTGCAGAAATCAAAAATATGTCAAGTCTTTATTTTAGACTGTATTTTTACAATACAGATTGTTTCAAAAAGGGTTTACAGTGATAGGAAGATAATGCAACAAAGTTTGTTCCGGCTTTACAGCTGATCTAGAAAAAAAACTGTCATAGTCTAAGTAAGTTCAGAGTTGGTTCATTTCTGTTGTAAAAAAGTTTTACAGGAGATCATCAGGAGAAAACAGTGATGCCATCGTCCAGTTCAGTTCTCATATAATGGTGTCAATGCTGGAAGATTAATATTATTGTTGAATATTAAAGTGTTTCCAACTAAGCAAGCCAAGGGCGACTTTGGCAAGGAACCAAAACTTCATCAGGTGACAAAATGGAGAATTCAGTTCTCCTCTGGCCAACGTACGGACAGTATGATTCAGATTATGTGATTATGTGATTATTCAGGCTGAATTAGAAGTCAGATTGGATCAGAACATTCAGAAATATTTATCCAGTTCCATCTGGTTGAAGATCGTCCGGTATCATAGTCATCACACCGGTATGAAGATGTGTTTGTTGAAGATCAGTGCCGATGGCTGTCGTGTTTGTGAGAACTTCACGGGAGAGTCTAGTTGACACATTCTCTGCTGACACTTCAGGGATGCGTTGTGGTCGTGTCTAGGCTCAGGTCCTTCATCTGATCTGGATGTGGCCCGGACTCGGCTGACTACAGTAAACCTTGGGATAAACAGAGAGACTAATATTAGTGTAGATGCCATTCTTCTTATGATGTAATGAGTACATTGGGTGTCAAAGGAAGTGTTCCCTGTTCCGGCTGAAAACCTTGACATGGTCTTTGAAAGTACATCATGTATTTAGCGTTAATGTTCTCAATGGAACATGACCAGCCTTGTTTCTAGTATTTACTCTCATTTACCACAGCCACAGAACTGTAATTTAATTAATAGATTAAGGTTTTGCATGCATTACTGAATCATGCCTTTGTGGATAATCTCCAGATATTATAAACAAATATTTAAAAGGAATATTTTGGCTGCAATACAAGTCAAGCACAAACACATTTGTGGTATAATGATGCTGACCACGGAAATTATTTGACTATTATTTGTAAATGGTTGACTTTGTGGATTTAAAAGGAGAAATGTGGACTTTTTCCCCAACTGCTTAAATTTAGACTATTCAGACTATTACTTTTCTTGTATCATTGTGAATCATAAATATTTACCAGCTTTACATGGTCATGACAATCGCATTAATGTTCATACCAATGTGACTTGCTTTAACTGAGGGTCAAATGAAAATAATACTCTTTGATAACCAATATGGTTCTGTAAGCAACATCATAACTCATACTGAACCCAGAACATTCCTTTATCTGGGACTAAGATTATTATTTTTTTTTGTTTCCTGAAGGGTCTCCCTACATATGACACCCCTGAGGTGTTCGGCCTCCACCCAAATGCAGACATCACCTACCAAAGCAAACTCGCCAAGGACGTACTAGACACTATCCTGAGTATCCAACCAAAAGACAGCTCCAGTGGAAGCGGTGAGACCAGGGAGGCAATTGTGGGTCGGCTAGCGGATGACATGCTGGAGAAACTGCCTCCAGATTTTGTCCCATTTGAGGTAAAGCTTCAATGATGCAGCAAAATGTATGGTTGATAGAGAAAACTCTGAGCCCAATGGGAGCAAATGGCATTTGCTGTCTGGAGCTTGAGTCCTGTGGGGACATTCTTAGGGTTGACGGATGGTGTTGAGGTCACAGATGCCTGTGCTAATGCATTTTTTTGGAACTTAGAAATGCTTTAAAACCCAACTTCAGTTGCTTATGAAACATAAAGGCAGTAATTTGCTGCTACTCCCCTCTGATTGTTCGCCAATTAACGAGGCAGCAGGGAAAAAAAAGGTGCCTTAGGGTGAAAGAAGGCTTTTTGCTTTCATTATCTCTCACAGCGGACTGCAGAGAAGCAGATTTGTCTCAATCATGAGCTTTCCTAAAATATTTAAAACCCATGCCCTGCTTTCTGGCAATTTTGAAACTCTATTATTAATAACAATAGCAAAAAGAGTGAGTTTCTACATGTAAATAAAACATTGTGCTTTCTGCAACTACCGTTTTGTTTACCCAGATCTGAAATGTGCTTCCAATTATGTCATGATGCACTTTACATTAAGCTATCACCACACATAGAAAGCTGGCATTAAACTGCAATTTATTGAAAATAGTGTTTTTGTACATTTCCGGTTGTTCATAGCAGCAGGAAATCATGTAATTCATGGAGAAGAGTTTTGAACTGCGGTAAATAAAAGCACTTTTGGCATTTAAGAGAGCCGATTTGGCTGTCTAGATAATGATGGTGAAACAGTAGAATATGTCAGATTTCAGCAGTCTGTAGCCTAGTGCTCAGAGGACTCAAATTGAGGAGTTGCACACATGTAAACTGTGTCAATGCTAATATTTGTCACTGTCTCCTTTACTTGATTAACAATAAAAAATAATAGATAGTGTAAACTAAACTAAACACAATAATACATTTAAACTGCATCATTTATCCAGGTCAGAGAGAGATTGATGAGCATGGGTCCCCTTCAGCCCATGAACATTTTCCTGCGGCAGGAGATTGATCGCATGCAGAGAGTGATTGTTCTGGTCAGGAACACACTGAGTGACCTGAAGTTGGCCATTGACGGAACCATCATTATGAGCGAGAACCTGCGAGACGCACTGGACTGCATGTATGACGCCCGAATACCTGCACGCTGGAAAAAGGTTAGAGGCCATT
Source organism: Hybognathus amarus (assembly GCA_030378365.1). Lineage (NCBI taxonomy): Eukaryota > Metazoa > Chordata > Actinopteri > Cypriniformes > Leuciscidae > Hybognathus > Hybognathus amarus. The sequence continues at coordinate 381,502 of JAQIUQ010000247.1, read as the reverse complement.
GCCTGCCTTTTATGTGTCAAATGTAGGACATAAATTGTACAACATCAAAAACACAAACCCTGTTGGGAAGAGATTTTAAACAAATAAATTACGACTTAAAGTCGCTAGAGTGGCTATATAGTGTCCTGATTAATTTAATTAATGTTCAGTCATGGTGTATATACCAATTGGACTATCTACATTCTTTAGCATATACACTCACCTAAAGCATTATTAGGAACACCTGTTCAATTTCTCATGAATGCAATTATCTAATCAACCAATCACATGGCACATTGCTTTAATGCATGTAGGGGTGTGGTCAATCTACTGAACTCCAAACTGAATGTCAGAATGGGAAAGAAAGGTGATTTAAGCGATTTTGAGTGTGGCATGGTTGTTGGTAGCCTGGCTTGCGCCCTCCTACGCACTTCCGCTCAATTTCATTTTTCTTCAGTACTGACGTCTGAGACTGCTGTATATTAGGTTTACAGAAATAAATTTTTTGTTGAAACAATCAGCGAATAGAGGTTCTGGCTGAGAACGATGACATTGATGTAGCTTGATGTCCGGTTTGAGTTCAGTAATGGCAGCGGAAAAGACGTGAGAAAGGCTATTCGGTCCCGTTGTTGAAAACTGCCGAATATACAGAATTTAAAGCCGGAGCAAGAACAATGTTTGCTAAGTTTTGTTGGTGGCCATGATGTTGTGGCCCTCCTTCCTCCCCAGGGGTTCGGGAAAAGTTTTATTTTCCAGCTCACTCCGCTAGTGGTGAATGAGTTAGCTAAGCCGAACGACAGTGATGTAAAGCCTATGGTTGTTTTCATCTCCCCTCTGTTGCACTAACAGAGGACAAAGTGAACGAATGCAGAAAAGTTCAGGAGTTCTGTGCTGGGCAGCTCAGTCTGCACAATGACCGTGACATTTTGGATGGATGCTTTACCCTGGTGTTCCTGGCTGCTAAACTGTTGTTGAAGATGCACTCAGGAGTCAGTGTCAGATAGATCAGATTGCAAACAGTAAATTTAGTGATTCTTGTGATAAATAGAACACTTTGAGCCATTTTGTGTTCTCTTGCAGGAGCATGGTTGGTGTGTCAGTTTTAAATGTTGTAAATCATTAAAATTTGTTGAAGTTGAAGTTGAAGAATATAATTTGAGCTTCAGTAATTTGTTTTAATAAAAAAAAAAACTAAATTACATAATATGAAAAATTCTTGTTTATTACACATCTGCAGATAGAGACAGATCATTCACTGTACAGAATTTGCGGCAGATCCAAAAAGACCGCTTCAGCGTATTTTTAATGGTTAGACCCAGCTTCGACAGTTGAATAAATACATCACTGTCCTTAGTGTCAAATGTACATTTTGAATTAATAATTGTTCCTAGATGAACAAAACCTGCAGCTCTCGTTGACAGACATCTTATTGTAAACATAATTTTTTGATAATTCGGATTTGTTGTCTCCGACTGGATTTCGGCGCATGACATGCGTCACGACCACAAATTAGAGATTGGCTTTGGCAGACCCTGAGTGACTCTGGGCAGAGCCAATTGTTTTGAACTTTAACAGAAAACCTGCCTACAAGGAAGTAAACATTTGTCAATGGAGAGAGGCCAGACTCTCTGTACAAATGAAATGTATGAGTCTGGTTTGAACCAGGCTAGGTTTTTGGTGCCAGACGGGCCGGTCTGAAGTTTTCAGAATTACAGAATTACTGAAGTCCTGTGGGCGAAAATGCCTTGTTGATGATGCTAGAGGCCAGACAAGAATGGGCCGACTGATTCAAGCTGATAGAAGAGCAACTTTGATTGAAGTAACCAACCGAGGTATACAGCAAAGCATTTGTGAAGCCACAACACGCACAACCTTGAGGCGGATGGGCTACAACAGCAGAAGACCCCACCGGGTACCACTTATCTCCTCTACAAATAGGAAAAAGAGGCTACAATTTGCAGAGCTCACCAAAATTCGACAGTTGAAAACGGGAAAAATGTTGCCTGGTCTCAATTTCTGTTGAGACATTCAGATAGTAGAGTCAGAATTTGGCGTAAACAGAATGAGAACATGGATCCATCATCCCTTGCTATCACTCTGGTGGTGGTGTAATGGTGTGGGGGATGTTTTCTTGGCACTCTTTAGGCCCCTTAGTGCCAATTGGTCATCCTTTAAATGCCACGGCCTGAGCATTGTTTCTGACCATGTCCATTTCTTTATGGGCACCATGTACCCATCCTCTGATGGCTACTTCCAGCAGGATAATGCACCATGTTACAAAGCTTGAATCATTTCAAATTGGTTTGTTGAACATGACAATGAGTTCACTGTACTAAAATGGCCCCCACAGTCGCCAGATCTCAACCCAATAAAGCATCTTTGGGATGTGGTGGAATGGGAGCTTCATGCCTGGATGTGCATCCCACAAATCTCCATCAACTGCAAGATGCTATCCTATCAATTGGGCCAACATTTCTAAAGAATGCTTTCAGCACCTTGTTGAATCAATGCCACATAGAATTGAGGCAGTTCTGAAGGCGAAAGAGGGTCAAACACAGTATTACTATGGTGTTCCTATTAATCCTTTAGGTGAATGTATCATAACATACGATTTTGGAGCCAGTTTGATTTGAATGCATTTTGAAACACCGTATCTGTACTTATGTTGCCATATAGTTTCCCTTTAGTTAATGAAATTATATATTGTAATGACTGTCCTGTAAACTGTATTGTTAATATCTTGTGAGATGTGATGAGCTGTGTCATCTTGAATTTGAAAAATCAAACCCATAGGTGCAGGGCTTAAGTTTTTTAAACACCTCGTCAGCTTTCCTGCTGCAAAACAGCTTCATTTAACTCTGCTTTTCAAATGCTACTCAAGCTGAACCAATCATGAGCTAATTGAAAATGCCTGCTGAATAACAATCAGGCTGTAACTTACCTTGCATCTGCACATGTGTGTTTATATGTGAATTTATAATGCCTGTTTGTATGTGTAAATGCCCTGTTTTGTACTTTTACACCGTGTAGGCCTGTCCAAAGTGTATGGTATTTTTGTCTCAAGCTAAACATATGAAACAGTTTTCTTGGAACACAAAAAGGGACAAACTTTTTGCCTTCCTGACAAACTGCAAAAAGGACAAAACATCATCTAATAGAAGAACCATAAAAAGTAGTCCATTTGACTATATAGGCTATATTCCAAATATTCTGAAGCCATATTCTATGCTGAGCAGGCAGATTTTTAAGTTCACTATAAATCTTTCCCACAGTTGTTGTCATGTCCAATCTGTCTTGATACAAAGATATTGACTATAAAATCTTCACACAAAGAGCTGTTTTACTTTGTGGTGTTTTTAGTCAGTGCTTGACAGCCCAGGGCAGGGTGAAAATCCTTTGTGTATCTGTGTGTGTCAGCTGGAGTTCAACCATCAGCCATATGCCTCAAGCATCCCTCTAAGTTCTGGATTTGCTAAGTGTCACTCTGTCTTTGTACGTGTTAACTGTGGTTCTGCTCGGCTGACCTTCTGCTGATGTGTGTGTGCGTTTGTGTGTGTGTGTTTGCAGGCCTCCTGGGCTTCTACCACATTGGGGTTTTGGTTCACAGAGTTGCTGGAGCGTAACCGGCAGTTCCACTCATGGATTTTTGAGGGACGACCCAACTGCTTTTGGATGACAGGCTTCTTCAACCCACAGGGCTTCCTGACAGCTATGAGACAGGTGGGTAACATGAACACTTCTGCTTAACGCACACTTGTACTCATTTCCCTCCTGATCTGTTGATCTGATAATTTTTCCATAAAAGTAGCAAGTTTTAATGTTGTCCTTTAGGAGTTAGATGTTAACCCTTTAAAGCATTGAGTATCGTTTTATGTATATTTGATATGCAAATGTCTAAGGCCTTCAAATTATCAACAAAACCTCTGATAAACAACCTGATGTACACTCTCTGCTACCCTCTGATAGTTTATACATTTTTCACAATTAAAAGACCTTTTAGTTCATTTTAAAAAAGAAGGTATACAAACAGTGATTTTTTTATAAAATCACTATGTATGATTGTTAGTAATATTTCAAGATAAACTGAAAGCAACTTGGGTTTATTTGATTATCCATAAATCATGTTTTGAAAAAAAAAGAAAAAAAAAACAACAATTGTCTTTTAAATATGATGCATCATGATTTTGAGGATTGTTTATTTATACAAATATCTCTTAATCATCATTGTATAACAGTGCATGAAATGTTTTGCCCCCCACAATAAAAAATACAGATCATTAAGCATTTAGTCATCGAAATAAGTCAATTTATTGGAAGATAATATTAGGAGTGACTAGGGCTGCACGATTAATCGAAAAAAATCGCGATCTCGATTCAAACACAAATGCGATCTCATTTCTTAATGATGGCGATTCACTTCCGTCTATTTCCCTGCATTCAGATCATGCTGCATTCACGCGTTATATTGGTCACACTCACAGAGAGAGAGAGAGAGAGAGAGAGAGAGAGAGAGAGAGAGAGAGAGTCTGATTCTAAAAAAAGCTAAAGTAAACTAGCCAGAAAATATTAAATATAGCCTACACTCAGTGTTGTGCATGAACGCGTTAAATGAACGACGTTCACTGAACTTCGTTCATATTTTCGCCGAACGCTGAACTGAACGAATCACTTTTCATACAATGAACGCAAACGAGAGCGTCGCTCACTCTGTCCGGAATGAACGAGCAGCACGCGCAGTTCACGTTCACGCTCATTTGAAAAGTCAGGTTTTACCTCCAACTCCCGTTTTGAGTCGCCGAATCCACCCCGAACAGTATTGTCGTAGAGGTCTATTATCACCTCTGGGTATGTTAGACGAGGTCGAAGTATTCATAGTACGGGTAACGTGAAGGCAGGGGGAGTTGCAATAGTATGCATACTTGGCGCGCGCGAGGTAGATCTGGCCGTGCGCTGCTCGTATCATCACTTATGATCTGCGCTTTTTCCACAACGAGTGATCTTTTGAACTAAACAGGTCTTATCTACTTATGTTTGTGTGTCATATGAATAATAAATGCCCCATACATGGAATCAGAGTGCCTACTGTACGTAGTAAGTTAAGTTGTTCAGCGGGTAGCTGTTCATTTTCTTTAGACAAATATAATCAGGAAGATTGTTTTATTATAATCAATGTAAATGGCATTTTCATCGTTTACTCACTGTTTACTTCCTTTTGAAGGTGTGAAAATGTGTTGGTTGAGTATTGCACATTGAGCAGGGTAAGCCCAAGCTAATATGACATTACAGTACATGACTACTTTGGTCTGGTTTACATAGTTACTGCCGTTCAAAATATGCTGGATTTTTGTCAGTAGACTGATCTTTTCCCATGAACCTGAATATACCTTTTAAAGTCCTGGGTAATTTGGTTCATGCTGGCTAAATAAAATTCACTGAACATACAGTATACCCTGATTGCACCTTATTTCCAATTGCTACATATCATGATTACACATTATTTAAGGGGTAATACATTATTTTCTCCTGGCTATAATAATTGTCTCTTGTTTATTGGTACAATAATTTTGATTAGTTTTGGAGTGGCAGTGATTTGCAGCTGGTAATGGATGGTAAAGAGGTTCTATTGAGTAAGATAGTGGCCTAAAGAATTTAACAAATGAACGTGAACTAGTTCATTTTTAGATATGTGAACTTAGTTCATTTTTAAAAAAATGATACTATGAACGTGAACTAGTTCATTATAATCTGTGTGAACTGAACTTTGAGCTAGTTCTTTTTAAGTATGAACTGGCACAACACTGCCTACACTTTATTTTAGTTCATGTAATACACAGACAGCTACATAGGCTAGCCCCAAAGAGCCAGCTTAAACAATTTAGATTTTTTTAATTTATTTTTTGTTACTGCACTTTCGGTCTTGTGTTTTTTTTTTTTTTTTTTTTTTTCTTGAGTGCAATACATTTTGGATGAAAAAAAGAGAATCGATGTAAGAGAATCGTGATCTCAATTCCCATGGAGAAAAATCGTGATTCACATTTTAGCAAGAATCGTGCAGCCCTAGGAGTGACCTATTTATATGAATTATGTAATATTCTGCATTACAGTTATAAATAAAAATGTCATTGATTTACATTATCAGCTATCAGAATTTCATCTTACTTTCTAGCCATATAAATATCAACAAATGCACTAATTGCATCTTTTTGTTCAGTTTGGGCCTCTGAATATATATTAAAAATTCTCGAGTGAGGTGCTCACTATATCATATGAGCCAGTAAAGCCTGATGTATCAAACATGTTACTAAACAAACAAATACCTATGCAAACTTTAAAAATATATATTTTGTCTAAAGGCTGAATAAATTGTTCTGGTTAAAACAGTTTGGGCTGTTAGGGAACTGCTCAGTGGGGTGCATTCTAGCTAATGCCTTGGGAGTAAACAGCTTGCATGAAACAGGATTCTTTTATTTAATATTGGGAACCCATCCTGTTTTCTGTTCTCAGCTGTGTTTCTGTGCCAACACCTGCAGCTCTGAGAATAAACTTAAGGGAAAGAACCCAGGCGCTTCATTGCGGGAAAAACTAAAAAGTCTGATTTAAAAAAAAAAAAAAAAAAATATATATATATATATATATATATATATATATATATATATAAATATATAAATAAATAAATATAAATAAAAATATTATATTGAATTACTTATACTATATATTTTTATATAGACATGCCAGTTCTTTTTTTTTTCAGTTATATTATATTAAATTATTTGTATACATAGCAGTTCTACTCATTAATCATGTCTCTAACTCAACAGGAGATCACTCGTGCTAACAAGGGGTGGGCGTTGGACCGTATGGTTCTGTGTAATGAAGTTACTAAATGGATGAAGGATGACATCACGCAGCCTCCTTCAGAGGGGGTGTATGTCTATGGCCTCTACCTGGAAGGGGCCGGCTGGGACCGCAGAAACTGCAAGCTCATTGATTCCAAACCCAAAGTACTGTTCGAGAATGATGCCTGTGGTCAGGATGTACGCAGAGAACAATGGTGAGTTTTATATATTAATAAACCACTTTAATAATGCTTTAAGAATACCTCTTTATTTTAAAATGCAAAGATAAACAGTAAACATTTGGTAAAACTGGAAGGGAAACTTTTCAAATAAGGGAGTAGAACAAAATGCCATTTACAACTGATGGATAACCTTAAACCTTAACCCATAAATTATAAGAAAGAGATGAAAAATAAAAGTGGGATGTTGTGTGGCATACTTTTGTGGACCCAAGTTCTAAAGTCTGATTAATCTCCAATATACAGTTGCTGGTTGTAGAATAATCCTTGATTACCATCTATAACCAGCCGATTCTAACTATATCTATATTTGGCTGAAATAGTAGAATGCTAGTAGCCTGACTTCGTCATACTCGTATTCTAATGAGAATATGAGTCTGAGAACCGCTCCATTAAGCTTTGATTATGAGGCGTGTCGTAACCGAACCAGGAAAAAACAACAACTCTGCACTCAATTGTATAGTCGTAGACCTACAACCAATCAGAGCAACGCAGTAAGTCAACTCCTTTGCATACAGTTTTCAACTACAGAACTTGCTTTAGAAGTTAAATAACGAGTGTTGCTTCTTTTACTTACTTCTCAATGAGTGCGACCAAAGCAGAAACCACAACGACCATAGGCTTTTCATTACGTCCCATCTTCTTAGTGACCATCGGAGCCAGCTGATATAAGTTACACTTTTCCCTTATCATCTGGGAAGGACGCCAAAATATCTTTCCGATCGACAAATGCCTTGATTGCAGTTCTCTGTTTGTCTATTAAAATTAATGCGCTGTCGATTTATTTTACAACAGACGCGACAGCGGAACGTTGATAACGTGATGATTACTTGCAGATCAATCTGTCCATCATTGTATAAAGCCCGCCCTGGCAATTTGATTGGCGCGAACATTGTTTGCCTGATCATAATTACTCCTCAATGGATCGAGTCCAGAACCGAACTTCCCGTCCAAAAAATGTTGTGGGCGGAGTTCGGGCTGGCATCCAGGCTAGAATGCTAGTGAATTCTAGAGCATTATTTTTAGCATGCTCAGAGCAGTTTCCTCCAACCCTGTTCCTGAGGCACACCAACAGTGGACATTTTAGATGTCACTCTTGCGTGTTTGATTTGGAAGAGTTTGAAAATGTGTAGTGTTGGCGTGTCTCCAGGAACAGGGTTGGGAAACACTGTGCTAGAGATTTAAACTTTTTGGTAACACTTTACTTGAAGGGGTGTGCATAAGACAGACGTGACACCTTCATAATTATGACATGACACAATGGCCTCATGACATCCGATGTCAAAACCAACCACCTGACAGTTTAATGTAATGTTAACCCATAAAGATGGGTTTCTTAAGTTTGATTATTAATCTGTTATGTCATGTTTATGACATATTTATGACAGGTTGTGTTGTATTAGTAATGTCAAGTTGTCATGACAAAGACACTGACAGGTTATGATGTATTGGATTATGTCAAAGTGTCATTAGCAAGACATCTCAAACAATGTCATATTTGCATTAAAAATGTCATAATTGAGCGCAAAAACACTTAATGACAGTTGTCATAAACATGCATGACACCTCCTTCATATTCATGACTTGTCGTGTTCATGATAATGAAGGTGTCATGTTGGTCTTATGCACACCCCTTCAAGTAAAGCGTTCAAGTAAAGTGTTATTGTGTTATAAAGTCAATTGCAAGAAAAAAAAAATGTGATGAAAATGCAGCGATTACTTTATTTTTTATTCCATGGTGAAAACAGTATTCCATACATGTTTCATTTGTTGCATTCATTTTGTATATATTTAGTCATTAAAGCAGATGCTTTTATATGAACATAATCGTTATCTTTCCGTCTATATGAACATAATCGTTATCTTTCCTCAGGTGTCAAAGATGTTCGCTTGTACTCAAGTCCAATATATAAGAAACCTGTTCGAACTGACCTGAACTATATCGCAGCTGTTGACCTGAAAACCAGTCAGCCTCCCGAATACTGGATCCTGAGAGGAGTGGCCCTGCTGTGTGATGTCAAATAATCCTCTTTTAAAAAATGATTTTATACAAATGTGCCCTTATGGCTTTCTGATCTTTTTCTGTATTTTCTACCAATGTGTTTACCCTGAGCATCTAAATAAAACATGTACAGCTCTCAATTACACCACACATACAATTCTAAGAACTGCAGCAAGAGCCTTGACATCTAAACCTGTGAATGCATCTTAAATATTGTTTAGTCACACATCGTCATATAGTTTTCTGAGTGCCTCTCAAGACCATCTGCTGTGTCTCGTCTTTAAATGCATGAACCTGTCGATTAAAGGCCAAATGTAAGCCTGCTGCTTAACAGCCCAGCTGAAGTGTATTCATGCTTGTCCTACAGCCATGTGTATTTTTCATCTCCGGTAATGAGACATGGGCTAGGTCCAAATCACATATTTCCACATATGATCAAAGTAGTATGTCCAAATTCACAGTACTCAAGTATCCGGATGACCTCCTACTTCAGGCGAGATCCTAAATTGTGCATAAGATTGACGCTTTACTATCCTATTTTAAAATGGCAGTGAAGCGATGCAACTGATGCTAGTAGGTCACATGATAATGATAAGTATGGATTACAGTCATACTACACACAAATAGAGTGTAGGCTACTTTTTTAGCACTCACAGTGTAAGAACTTTAAAATAAGTACCTACTCAAGAAATTATGAGTTTTTGGATGCAGCCATTGTCCATATATCCATATAATTCTTCACAATATAAATAACTTTTGTGTGCGTGTGTGTGTGTGTGTGTGTGTCAAATGTCATCCTAGAACAGAGTTGAAAACATCAAACATGTTTAAAACACAGGCCTGTGTGTTTTCTCAAGAAAATTACATTCAGTCAAATGAAACATGAAGACAATTTGATTCTCTTCTCTTGAGAGTATGATCAACTTCATTAGTGATGATGAACCTTTTAAAAGTTCATTCTAATTAAAATAGCTATATATATATATATATATATATATATATATATATATAGTGAAGCATCTTATAAATATTGTTATTAGATGTTACACCAACTCTACAGCAGATGAAGGCCATATGGAAATTTACATATCTTGAATTAGAAAGAATCTAATTTTGTCCATCTCTAAAAATAAAGCATAGATCTCTTAAACTCTTTTAATTTGAAATGTCAGAGACAGGAAGTGCTTCAGAGATGTCACTGTGATCACAGCTGCTTGGTTCAAGTTACTAAAGCTTTGAGGAACAGGTCCTAGGAAAAAGGAATACAAAAACGTAAAACATTTTCATTGTTTGCTGTTTGTAAAGATGTTTTAAAAGTTTGATTTTTTTATTAAAAATTCTTGAAACAAATGGTTTTGTACAGCTCTTTTACCTTGTCATTGAAATTTAATTTCATAAAATCAGTTTAAGTCAACATCTTGTGACTAGGGTGGTATAGCACTGTCGGTGTCCAGACTGTTTCCCTGCTTATGGTCTGAGATCCCTGTGACCTTAGATCAATGAGATCCTGTCCTGAACTGGCTCTAAACCTTTCAAAGACATAGCCACATCAATACCTCATTCAATTATCCAACTACAACTAAAAAAAATAATACATTAAAGGGGTAAATATAAAGTTAAAACAATCTCTAGTGCTGTTTCAGATGATATTTTATCCACTTGGGACAATAACAGCAACAGAGAAAATGTACAAACACCTCTCAGGAGGAGTAGTGGTCCAGCACCAATTCACAGATTGGCACAGAGGTTGCAAAGAGCAACTAAACAGTGTACTTGTTTTTTTTTTAAATACATAAAGGGAAATATTTTCATTATGAATGAAAACATGACACAGACATACAAACATAGAATACTATATTACATTCACAACTGTTTGGCGCTACTGTCCAAAGCTACATCTATTTGCCAATGGTGTAATTGTCACACATATCATGCACAGCATGTCAGTGACAACACAGAAAAGTTTAAGTACTAGCTTATTTCTGTATTCTGTAATATGCACTACAATATATCAAACCGTTGTGCAATAATAAAAATAAGATGCCTCAAAAAAGACAAGTACATATAAAGTTTAATGAAGTTTTTACAAAAGAAAAAGAAAAAAAATGGTGTTAAAACATCAAAACACTTTTTGTTATATTTGGTTTTCTTACAAAATAATTGCTACCATATTTACAGTACCCTGTGCACAAACCCTGCCTATGAGATACGGTAGAAATGGTATCACTTTCAATACATCCAATATTTCGTGCATCTAAAGACTAGGCACAATTATTTACAAATGTCTCTTTTATTCCTGTTTTGTAGATGTTCATTGCATGTGTTGTATGATTCATGGCATTACATTCCCCTGGGATAAAGACCGGCTCATCTCAGTGTGGACGAAGTATGTTTTGAGCTCTCCTTTCCCTTTCACATTTATAATTCCTCTGCATGTACACATGTAGCCTAACAGTCTGCAAGATGCGGCTCGTCTCTTCTGTAACCTGCAAACCATATTCACAAAGGAATTAAATGTATTAATGAGTTATTGCATTGCACTGTTCAAAGTACGAGATTTTCTGTCTAGAATCCCACTGGTTTTACATGGAGCTACTTTACCTCGACTAATAAATCTATTCAAAAGGACTCGAGGCAAATTAAAGATTTTAAATCAACAAGAATTTATGGTAATGTATCTTTATAAATTTCACAGATCTTAGTGGGGGAAAAAAACATCTGGTAACAATTTACTTAAAGGGGTGTGCATTAGACTTTCATGACACCTTCATAATCATTACACGAGGGTTTATGCATGTTTATGATAACTGTCATTCACTCAATTATGACATTTTTAATGCAGATGACATTGTTTGAGATGTCTTTGTTATGATAACTTGACATATATCAATACATTGTAACCTGTCAGTGTCTTGGTAATGACCATTTGGACTAAGACAACACAACCTGTCATAAACATGTCATAAACATGACAGCAGATTAATGATCAAACTTAAGAAAGCACTTAGCTTTATGGGTTAACATTACATTAAACTGTCATGTGGTTGGTCTTGACATTGGCTGTCATGAGGCCATTATGACATTTTAAGACAAATTCAATGTGTCCCACTGTAGTTTAGGTAGAGAAAAACATGACAGTTATATTGGCCTTATGACAGCCAATGTCAAAACCAACCATAATTAATCTGCTATGTCATGTTTGACATATTTATGACTTGTAGTAATGTCAAGTTGTCATGACAAATACACTGACAGGTTATAATGTATTGGTTTATGTCAAGTTGTCATAACAAAGACATCTCAAACAATGTCATATCTGCATCAAAAATGTCATAAACGAATGACACTTAATGAAGATTACCAAACACCTTATCTTACTTGTATTTTTCCCAGCACTCCTGTGCTGTCCATTCTGCTTGCGACATTCACTGTGTTGCCCCAGATGTCATACTGCGGTTTCTGAGCTCCAATCACCCCAGCTATTACAGGTCCATGATTAATACCTGCAGATGGATGGTGATACAGTATATAGGTTACTGTAAATGACATCTATTTCGGTCATGAAACTCTAGAGGGCACAGGCTGTTCTTTACCTGCAATCTGCAAGCAATTGCATCATTACCACATGGCACAAGCTGATTGGCCTCTGCTGATCCTGCAGCCAATGAGATTGCTTGCTCAACATTTAAACAGTCTAGTTCATTGTTTGCTGTAAGCTAGTCCTGCAGTGTGCTATAGAGCATCAGCCTGAGAGAGCGTTGGTGCCGAAAGTAAATTTCCCATTCATTTCTCCCATTGACATTTTGTAAAATCCATATTATTAGAGCATGTCTGAGGATAACCAGCTACTGCTGAAGTCAAGCATAGAACATACCATTTCTGAGTGAAAAAACGAAGAGAAAATCCGAAAAAGTCAAAGGTACAAGCCTGTGTGCATATTTTCATTTTCATTACTTATCCCATAAACCACCGCGTCACACTGAAGCCACAGTGAAAAAGCCTTTTGAGTGACTTTCAAATCTGACGACCGCCACATGGACTCCATCGAATTTTATATAGTGAATGTGCAGGGAAACTCCTTTCCCTCGATTTGCTGAAGATTCTATGTAAAACGCATTTGCAGCTGCACAGTGCACATGCTAAAACATTGAGCATCAACAGGCTCGCTCATAGGCTGCTGCGGCAACTGCACATCCATGGCGGGGGGGGAGGCATCACTCTGAGGTGCGACCAATGAACTTAGCCCTACGTCATTACGCGATCTTCAGTCTGTCACGTACCTTCACAGGGTTTCAGATACGTTACATGACTTCCACCAATCAGATGCATCACTGTGGGATTGTTCAGGATTGTGGGTAATGAAGTACTTATCCAATACATCGCATATAAAAGGCATTTATCTTAAAAAAAGGTTAGTGCCCCATAAACTTTTGCCGTTTATGATGAGCATATGCAATCACTTAGTACAGCTGTAGCTGGTTTTAAGTCTACCATGTATGGTTACTTTTTAATGGCTTATATCCCAACAGTAAATGGAGAAATTGTATTGAATTTTTACTTCCGGCACCGGCTGTGGGCGGGACTGTGATGCTCTATTAGAGTTCCTCTGACACCCTCCACCTCCCCTACCTCCACCTGCCAAGGTCTGCTACGGGGTTTATGCATGTCTATTTATGTCACCGCAGCAGCATCTTCCATGCTTACAGCAGCATGTCTGTGTCTCAATTAGCAGTAGCAATCCATACTTGCAGCAGCAATAATTAATAGCTTTAATCTCTATCTCTTTAACCTTTATTTAACAGAAAGAAAAATAATCCAGTGTTTTCACTGACCAACTTAATTGTATTTTGTAAATGTAAACAAATTTTGATGTTGATGGCTGAAACAGAGGCAAAATAAAAGTGAACAGATTATAGAATATCCCAGGTAAACTTTTTTGAACCAGTCCACAATTAGCAGGTAAACTGGTAATATAGGATAACATAAGGAATGCCCTATTTAAACTTGGAATAACTAACTGCATGTGTGTGCACACAAACTAATATTCAGTTGAAGCACTCAGTCTGTTTGGATAGTCTGTCGGCTTGGCACATCTTGACTTGGATATATTTCCTCACTTTCTTTTTCTCTCTTTTTTTTTCAAAAATGTTCCAGATCTGTTTTGTTTTTTTGTTGTTGTTTTTTGTTTTTTTGTTTTCTATAGGATTTAGGGTTTGGGCCATTACTCTTTCTTTGCTAAATCCATTCTTTTGTTGATGTAGATGTGTGTTTTGGTTCATTGTCATCATCATCATTAGTCTGCCCGAATTTGTCCTAGGATGTTTGACTGATTTGCAGAAAATTGAGTGACCAGCTGATAGCCCTAGCAAAAAAAAAACAACAACCTTGGTTTCACTTTATTTTGATGGTCCCTTTTACACATTCTGTTGACTCTATTGCACCTACATGTCTACTAACTCTCATACTCTCATGAGTAGGCTATTAGTAGAGTAGTATTGTTGTATTAGTAGTGTACTAGAAGAGTATTACTTGAGTGGTAGGGTTAGAGTTAGAATAAGTTGACATGTACTTGCAAAGTAAGTCAGTAGTGTCTGTTGGAGGACCAATACAATAAAGAGTTAGTAGATATTAAGTAGACAGTCAACTAATACTCTAATGAGAGTGTTAGTTGACATGTAGTTGCAAAGTTACTTATAGTCAACAGAATGTTCATAGGCCAATATATTTGTGGGATTGTCCCATAATGACTTTTTGTTTGCTCAGGAGGCTAACAGAACTTTCTGAAGATTTAGATCAATGAATGGGAATGATGAAGGCTGTAATACTAATGTTGTTCACCCGAGTATAACAAAAAAATAATTTCAGGTCTCATAGATTTAAACCTGTGAAAATGGTTCACAGACTTACTACTGAAAAAATGCTGGAGGAGACCAGTGATGAAGCCAATAAGTATATGGGGATGATTAGAAGGACATGATAGACAGAAGGCAAGGGGCAATTTTGGCCATATACAGTATATATTTGCAAATAAATATGCAATCTCCAAAAAGCTAATTCAAATATATTTATCCTAATGATGTTGAAAACATTTGCTTAAAACCCAATGAATCGCTGTTCATTTGTATTATTTGTCTCTTTTTAAATAGTACATAATATATAAGACACACTTAAAGACTCATATTACAGCATTTTGAACAGAGACATGGCCATAGCGTCCACGTTTGTACATAAGTATTTGATGCACAGACCCCAATAATAATAATAATAGTCTTCTGCTTTCACTTACCCACTCTGAGTTTGAAGTCATTGAAGGAATGTTTATTGATGACATCAAGCTTCCCCACCAGTGCAAAGGCAAACTCCACCATGGTACCAATGTGCATGTACTGCCTGTCATGCTCCTACAAACAAAAACAGCCAAACAATGGATTAAACTTTATTTTGATAGTTCACATTTTAAAAATAAGATACATATGCTTGTAAAGTTAATTATAGTCAGTAGAATGCATGTTGGGGAGCAGTCAAAAAAGTGTTAGCAGATATTAAGCAGACAGTCTACTAATACTCTAATAGTGGCTAACATGTAGTTGCAAAGTTATAGTAAGTAGAATGTCTAAAGTGGACTATCAAAATAAAGTGTTACCAAACAATGAACTCACACCAATGACTTACTAAATATATCTTAATTAATAGTGTGGAGTTGGACTCCAAAATTTAACAAGAATTACAAGAAAATTATAGGAGATGAATTATAGTAGACAAAGTCACTTTGATAGGAATCCCACTTCTGAAAATTTGTATAATTTTGACAAGACAGGTTGATTGAATCCATACGTTCCTGATACCTGTGTATATTCTGGCCCTGGGCTGGCATTAAGTCCAGTGGCTGCCATATATGTGCTTCCAATGGTCTTTATCTTCTCCACTCCACTGAACTTTGGCTTAGAAAGCAACTACACAAGAAATACAACATAACCATAGTAGAGTTAACATCAACCAAACCATCAAAACTGCTTTGTGAAAAAGGACTGCATCATGGTCATATTTATTTTTTGACAAAATAAGATGAATTTCATGGGCGAAAGCAATTCTATAGCAAACCAGCAGCATTTGCACACCACAGTATGTTTGAAGTACACTTCAATGGGAAAAAGTTCAAGAGTAAAAAAGGAAACAGCTCTTTTTTCCCTACAAAATACATGAATCGAATACGTTACCTCATCAAAGTCTGCAATGATCTCGTTGAGCAGTCTGAGGCACTCAAGACCCTCCTTGTTTACGTCGGATTCTGTGTAAAACTCTTTGAAGTCCGGGATAGAAGCAAACATCACACACACCAGGTCATATGATTGGTGATACAGATCCTGTCATTCACAGAGGAAAAGGAAGCTCAGGTATAAAATATCTGAAGACTGACTTTCAAACTAAACAATGGGAAATCATTATTTTAAAAGTGTAATCTCAACCAATTTTCCCTCCAAACTTTTATATGATGCAAGTCAAAAGTATCAAAGTATTAGGACATATTACAACTTTGCCGTACACCTTTGTGGTACCTTTGAAGTACAAGTATAGTATTGCATACTATTTTCAGCATGTTACGAATCTGGATGCATACAAACAGTAAACCAATTGCAGTACATCTTAAATTGTTCTTCCCATCCACATTCTCACCTCGTTCTTCCAGTTTCTGGCCAGGAAGTGCTCTGCTACATGGGCTGGCAGAACATTCTCCAGCAGAACGCGATTGAGATTTTCCATGGTTTCTATTTCCTCACATTCCTTCTTGAATTTGTTCTTCCACAGGAAATCCAACCTACAGTAATATTCATTCTGTTACAAGAGGACACAGAGGTAAAGAGACTGAAGGTCACAGCGCTATTTCAGTTACAAACACCACACAGTATCTTTATTTTTAAAAGAAATCGTATTCTCAAAACACAACACATACATAAACACTGATGCTTTTAAAACATGAGCTTTTGTTTAAAAGTTTGGCTCCCTTTCAGAATGGGAATTTCACCCCTGGAGGACACTTTGGGTAATTTATCAGCCTGACACTCTTTGAGCACTTCAAAACTCGACAATGAACTTGACATTGGACGGCGAAAGCCTATGACGTACTACTGGTGCGACCGGGAGTATGAAAGGTCGCCTGTAGAACAAGTCATCAGCTCTTTGTCTTCTGGGACCCATTTGTCTCAGTGTGTGAGAAAGATTGAGAGCAGAATAAGTGCTGTCAGCTCTTTAGGGAAAAGTAACGCACTGTGATGAGTCATGGTGGCGAGCTCTGCTCTGGCTTGATTCTTTTCTTTAGGGACCAGAATCGAGCTTTTGCACGTCACGTTTATGACATTGCATTTGCTGAGGCAGCGCAATGATTTCTGAATCGCAGGGAAAGCAGAGATTGAACGAACAAACAAGCATTTAAATAGTGTGTTCCTTCTTGGCCTTGCTACTTCACAGGCGGGGATACAAATGCGTGGTGCATAGTTTGTTTGGGAGTAGAGAATACACAGTCAGCTCTCTTGCAGGATGACTGCGTGCATTACAAGAGATTACCACATCACATGCTCCGCTCCTGCCTGTCACTGTTACGAGGATAACGGTTAGGTTCGGAAAAACGTTGGTGGAGGGGCTCAAGACCGGCTCTGTCTTTTCCCTGCCCTCACCCACGGCATCCAGCACTCTCGCTTTGGTTTCGGAAGCCTGAGTTGCGGTTTCTTCGGCCCTGAGTGAGAGCCCGTTGCTTCAGCAGTCTAGCTGTGAGGAGGTAAATCTGCTGAGAATCGATGCGGGGAGGAAATCGGGACTCGCCATCTTTGTCCTCTCCTCTTGAGGGGATGGCTGTGTTCATTCATAAAAATTCCAGAGTGTACAGGAATGAGCTATCAGGAGTTTTGCTCCGCCCCTGTTGACTTTTGTTCTTGAGGGAAGAAAGTCTTATGCAATAAGAATGTAGTGACTCGGATCGTTTGCCAAGTAGATCGCATAATTACGAGTCTGTAGAGATTAAATAATGCGGAGGGAATTGAGCAGATGGGAGACTCCCTTTCTCTCATTTCTTTTTCGCTGCAAACTAATGATGTGTAATTATGCAAGCTATGATTTTTTTAATGTATCTTAAAACTATTCCATATATTCAGCCTTCCATCCAGACCGTGTTTACTTTTCCGATTGATAATTGGCTGCATTTAATTAAATGATCAATTCGTTCCAGTACCTCGCTTTGTGTTCTCACTTCCTATTTGGTTTTTAGTACAAGTGGTACTCTCCCCTGTACCTACAATAATACAACGCTATAGAATACAATTGAAGAAGAATGGGCTATTTCACGACTCACTTCCTACTTCTTCAATTGCTGTTTAGAGGCATATGGGGAGTATCGCACTTTGTACAATAACAGATAAAAGAAATAGAAAAGTAGAGTGATATTTTCCCCTGTACCTAATACAGTTATATAGTTATAATTGGAGAAGAGGCTATTCCGCTGCTAGCGTCCCACTTCTTTCAACTGCAGTGAATTCAACACGCTTTATAAGAATGTGGTGAGTAACCGCATTTGCGTTCCTATTTCTTATATCTGTTCTAGTACAGAGTTCTATTTCCCCAGTACCTGATACAGCACTATCAGATTACAATTAAAGAAGGGCTATTCCGCTGAATGGGTTATTCCGCTGATTAGAATACACACTTTTAGTACTCCATTTAGTACACCATTGGAAGAATAATGACAGGGCTGGAATCGACCTCCTTCCAGTCAGGTGAACATCGCTTCAGTATTTGCATTCTCAAGCAAACTCAGCTCAGGGCAGGATCCAGAAGCTGTTGAGAAGTCCTCCATAGACAAAAGGTAATCCAGAGAAGACTGCAGCACCAGAACAGTACACAATGTCATAGAGAAAAACAGACTAGCCGGGCTTACCACCTCACCACTCTCATTCCAGCATGTCCAATTCCTTTTGTAGCCAGCAAAGTGGTTATTGCTTTGTGACCTGTTTGTGGCATAAAGTGATGTGCCCACAAGAAAGAACGTCATTTCTTTACTGGCCAAGACCTCTTTTTCCACTGTGAAAATGTTTCTTTTCAGCCGCAATGAGGCAAAGGAAACAGGGTATTGTACACCATCTGCGTGGAGTTGTGTCAACACCCCGCTAAAGACCATAGTCCGATGCATCAGTAGACATGATAGTTGGAAGACTAATCAAAGAGCATGAGAACTGGGCTCTCAACCAGCACTGATTTAAATTTATTAAAGCATGTTTCTGCATTCAAACAAAAATCGCAGTTGCATTTCTCACAAGAGAATGCAGTGATTCCTAAAACAGGAATGGCTGTACAATGTCTCTGGCAGAATAAAAACTGCAGAGCCAGTATCCACTACACACTCAGTCTCCACAGACAGGCCTGTCTCAGTAGAAATGTGCACTAGACATTTAATCCTGTCTGTAGAATTGTCTCAGTTCGTATCGCATATTTGCACTTCGGGCAAAACTTCATGGACTAGAGTTGACGATTGGCAAATGGAATTATTAATTAAGCTTGTCAGATGCATTTGCAAAGTGCTTCTTAGATCCACATTTGTTACAAGTATGCTGCAGCACCAACCTGAGAATTTCTCTGATACCCTATCAGAGAAAGTCTCAGGTTGGTGCTGAGACAAAATAAAGATGCAGCTTGAGCTTTCAACTAAAGGAATTAGTCACGATAGCCGCTGGTGTGTACCTCTGGGATGGGGACTCCTTTAGAGTCTTTGACTTTAATGTCAGCCAATGAGGCACTCATGCCTTTAGCATGGAAGTGTGTGCATTCGTTCCCCAAAATGGATGCAGTGCAAGTTCCCATTTGAAAGGGAATGTAACCCTGTAACATCATTCGTATGTAACCATGAAGGGGAACGAGACACTGCATCTCCTTGCCATGCTTTCAGATATTCTTGCACACATCTTCTTCAAACAAGAGGTGACAACATGTTCTACAGGTGCCCTTTTATACTCCCAGTTGCACCAGTAGTGCGTCATAAGCTTTAGTTGGCCAATATCAGGTTTATTGAATGTGTTTTCACACATACTCCAGAGACCGGTTCGGTAACACTTTATTTTGATGGTCCTTTTTGAACATTCTGTTGACTATAAGTAACTTTGCAACTACATGTCAAATAACTCTCATTAGAGTATTAGTAGACTGTCTGCTTAATATCTGATAACTCTTTATTGTGATGGTCCTCCAACAGACAGTCTACTGACTTTAAGTAACTTTGCAACTACATGTCAGCTTATTTTATCCCTAACCCTACCAGTCTACTTATACTCTACTAACACTCTAATGAGAGTTAGAAGACACGTAGGTGCAATGTTACTTGCAGTCAAAAGAATATGTTAAAGGGACCATCCAAATGAAGTGAAACCATCCGGTCATTACCCAAAGTGTCCTCAAGGGGATGCAGTATCTTCGTTCCACTTCTCAGGGAACCATGTTTACATACATAACCTTTCTTATATTCACCAGGGTTGGGATTGCTTGATAAAAAAAAGTCAATAACAGTAATATTGTAGAATATTAATACCAAAATTGAAAATTCTGTCATAATTTACTCAATATCATTCAGGTTTGGAACAACTTCGAGAGTATTTATTCTGTTGATTAACAGCATTCTTCACAATATCTTGCTTTTTGTTCAACAGAAGAAAACAACTCTAGGACCAACTTGAGGGTGAATAAATGATGATAGAATTCACATTGTTGGGTGAACTATCCTTTTAATATTTCAAATGACCTGTTTTCTATTGTTATATATCTCAAATTGATATTTTTCTGTGAAGGCAAAGCTCAATTTTCAGCAGCCATTACTCCAATCTTTAGCGTCACATTATCCTTAAGAAATAACTCTAAAATGCTGATTACTAAGTGTCTTTAATTCTTTGAACAGAAAGTTTAAAAAAAGCATTTACTGGAAACAAATTTTTTTTAACAAGTGTATTTACAGTCATTTGTATTTTACAATTTAAAGGGGTCATGAACTGGCTTTTCAAATGTTTTTATTTTGTTGTCTGAGGTCAACTTATGATGTTCACTTGGTATTTACCTTCAAAAACATAAAAATGAATAAGTTATGGGCTATTTTCTTCCCTAGTTTTCAGCCTACTTGAAAAATGCTCGGATTTTATGGGCGTATCGCATTAAAGACTAGGAAGTAAACGCCCACTGCTGTGAGTGGATAACAGTTTTGCATATTATAATGAGCTTCAACTCTGTCGTTGGTTTCGATTCGGTGCACGTGGGGGATTGTTTTGAAAACCACTGTTGTAAAATGGCAACCGGAATGATTCGCCCATGCATGTTTGACCCAGAGTCCGATCCCGAATCGCAGGACAATGAACCAACAGCACCTAGAATACAACGGATACTTGTAGACACATACACATAATTATTAGATATCAAACGATCTGTAACAATGCAATGCTAGCCGAGTAGATTATTATTTCTAAAATAAAAATATTACTCACATAAGTGTGTTGCACCACTCCTGTTGGATCCAATATAGAAGGTACAGCGCCTTTTTTTTAATCTTAAGCGGTCTGCAAATCCAGCCTCGAACTGTGTCTTTCAAAACAATCCTCGGTGAAATGAAGCGAACATATGGATAATGTTTTACAATCATCAGCTGGAACGTCAATAAAAACAAATTTTAACCAGGCATTCCTAATATTGGAATCCAGAGGAAGCTTATGCAGCGAACTGTCTTCTTCCACAGCCAGGCACGGCACAACATTTTGTCAAGCGAATGTTTTCATTGCTGGTAGCTCGCTCCGAGTTTGTCATCACGAGGTATGCTTTTTGTTTATGTGTGAATGCGCGAATCGGTGGGCGGGGCTGAAACCGGCCGTGTTGAAGTAGGCGTTAATGAGCGGGTGGGGTTTTAGCGTCATTGACGTCATACTTCCACACTTTCAAAAACAAGTCGTTTGTTGAGGCTGGTGTCAGATAAAAGCTTTTATTGGACTAACAAGGTCGTTTTCAGTTCTGAAACTTACAGGATATTCGTATAATATGATGACCTCTTAGATGCCAAAAGCTCAAGGAAAATTCTATTTCTCAGTTCATCACCCCTTTAATGTGTCCTTGCTAAATAAAAGTATAAATAAAAAAAAGAAAATCATAATGATGAGAAAACATTAAGGTGATAAGCAAAACAAATTACAAACAAACCAATATTAAATCCTAGTCATTTTTTTTCTTTTTAATAATTTACTTTCACAGAACATGTAATGACACTTTATTCTAAACCTGGAGACAGTGAAAAATAAAACAAAGAAACAAACTGTTGAAGGAAAATATATCTTAACCTACTGGATTTATACCTCAACTTCTGGATAAATTGATCATAATTATAGATAAACAAATAAGCAAGTGTATGTTTTCATGCCATCCATTGCATGGTGGGAAGAGAGTTTGAATCCTTATTTTAAAGGGTTAGTTCACCCAACAATTTAAATTCTGTCATTTACTCACCCTCAGTGTCGTTCCAAATCCGTCAGACTTTTGTTCACCTTTGAAACACAAATGAAGATATTTTAAATTAAAAGTGAGAGATTTTTGTCCCTCCATTGACATCTACGCAATGACTACTTTGACACTTCAAAAAGATCATATAAAACTAATCCATATGTATCTGGCGGTTTAGTTTTATGAATAAACAAATCACTTTATATGATGAATTGATTTAATTTAGGCTTTTATTCATGTGTAAACCTAATCAGTGTACATAAACAGAAGCTCAACCATACTTGCTCGAACACGTGAGAACAAACCTCATGCGCATGAGAATGAACCACATTGGTTATCGCATGTCACGTAAGCATGCTTGAGCTTCCGTTGATCATAACTGAAGTATGCGTTGATCAATGTTTATATGTGAATAAAAGCCTAAATTAAATCTTTCATCATATAAAAATCATATTTCATCGTGCTCTTCAAGAAATCTAGACTAAACCGCCGATTCACACAGATTTATTTTGTCAATGCAGGGACAGAAATCTCTCAGATTTCATAAAAAAATATCTTCATTTGTGTTCCAAAGATGGTCAAAAGTTCTTACGAGGTTTGGAACAACATGAAGGTGAGTAAATTGTAAATGTTTTACGGTGAACTTAACCCTTTAGTTGGCAACAATAACCTTCAAATGCTTGCTAAATATTTTCAAAATCAAATGTCATCCGGCAAACTCTTCAGAATATAAATACTGAGTTTCTTTATCATTGATCAGATTACACTATTAATTGCATTCTCATCATTACAGTATACTTCTTCACTTCTTGTCATCTAGCCTATCTATGACCAGCATGCAAGGTTTGAACTCCCGCTCTGGATCCTATCCGTAAAAGGTCTTAATTCTTAATTTCATAATTCTGGAGGACCATTGAGACCTTTGGAAAAGTATAAACCTGAATTGATGATAGGTTTATGTAGATCATCCAATTCATTGTAGTTAGTATTTCCTTTTTTAAACTTTTCAGCATGAATACAATAAAACGCATATTTAATTTACTGTATATGCTGGAGTTTGCCTATTTTGCTATCTAATGTTGTCATTTTAATACCTTAACCAAGTTTGGTGTCCTCATATTTTTATTGTAAAATAGAACCCAAAGTATCATTAAAGGGGTGGTGAACTGAGAAATCAAATTTTCCTTAAAGGAGCATAACGCAAGTCTCTGAGTTTTTGCAGAACTACGCCCCCTCTGGCGACAAACGAAACTGCGTGCGCGCTCATGGAATACCATATACACGGAATACACGCATACACGCACGTTGCACGAGCTGTTCATAACCAAAGAAGATCACACATCTTTTGTTACAGTCATAATGAGGTAATACAGTTATAAATCTGCAAGTCATTTAAAATATATGAAAGGAAAGGCGTTTGAGTAAATTACACACTTATGTAGGATGTGTGTGTGAGGGGAAAACAGGGGTAGTAGAAAACTTCGGCTTTTGTTTCCATCGATCTCCATGTTGAACTGTTTTATGTGCTTACTGTATCCACTTATGATTGTATTATTATGGAAACACGTTCATGAACACGTTTGATCCCTAGAGCAGACCGCCGAGATCTCTCCGTTTGTTGAAAGCCTTTCCGACGTCTTATTCCGACGCCTGGCACTGGACAGACAGAAGTTGTATTTTCTTTGTCTTACGTGGAGTTTGCGTTGGGGTTTGTAATGAACTACATTTGGGGCTGTTTTTACACCTGGCCACAATGCGTTTTCTCAGATGTATTTAATTTATCAAAACGATTCCATTACACCTGGTCACATAAATGTGTTTTTGCAAAACAGACATTAATCTGATATTCAATTCCCGCGTTATATACAGATTTCATGAAGTGCACATCACCGAAAGCAACAGATGAGCTGCATTTTATAAATCATCGGCTTCGGCTATTTCAAAATCAGCAAAGACAGCAATAAGAGAGAGCGGCAAAAGCCCTGGTATGAGAACAGTTCATTTCATTTCTTAGGGCTACTTTTAATGAAGATAGTGGAGGTAGAAGGTAACTTAGTGTTAATCGTATGCGTCTTACTTTCACTTTCATTTGCGATAGATTGCGGCGCGCTGGCTTATAAATACACTCGCCTGCTCATCTGAGGTGATCCACGTCGTCATATATGACTAAAACAACTTGACATAGCCTGTTTTCAACAACCAGATGCATTTACACTTGTCCAGTTTCGTCTGGAATACGGTCCAGACCACGTCCTCAAGTGGTTTGACCTGTACGGATTCAATCCGTCTGGATTCAACCTGGTCTTTTCACGATCAAATAAGTTATCCGATCACAGAAAACGCATGAAGTGACCAGATGTAGGCTAAACAGCCCCTTTGAATCCATCTTCTACTTTTGGGAAAGATGGCTAAAGTTGCGTCGCGCGAGTTTTCTTCTCTGATACGGAGAACGGCGGCGATACACTATCCTGCAGGCACATAGCCAGGTGAGCGTGAACGCGCATGACGTCACGCCCAGGCTCAGGATTCGAGCCCGAATCCCTCTCTATATATTTCACTGTACAGGATTATAGAGGCGATCGCAGTGATCAGAGAAGGGCTCATTCAGCCCATCAGGCGATTGTTTCAGCATGTATGGGTTAGAAAACGGCTATTTTCAACATGAAATGTTGCGGAATGCACCTTTAAGCTTTTGACATCTAAGAGGTCATCATATTATAAGAATATCCTGTAAGTTTCAGAACTGAAAACGACCTTGTTATTCCAATAAAAGCTTTTATTGACACCAGCCTCAACAAACGTCTCGTTTTTGAAAGTGTGGAAGTATGACGTCAATGATGCTAAAACCCCACCCGCTCATCAACGCCTACTTCAACACGGCCGAGTTTAGCCCCGCCCACCGAATTCGCGCATTCACGCATAGGTAAACAAAAGCATACCTCGTGATGACACACTGGAGCGAGCTACCAGCAATAAACATTCCGTTGACAAAATGTTGTGCCGTGCCTGGCTGTGGAAGAAGACAGTCGCTGCATAAGCTTCCTCTGGATTCCAATTTTAGGAATGCCTGGTTAAAATTTGTTTTTAATGACGTTCCTGCAGATGAGTGTAAAACATTAGCCATATTTCCGCTTCATTTCACCGTGGATTGTTTTGTGAACAAGACACTCGAGGCTGGATTTGCAGACTGATTAAGAGAAAAGAACGGTGATGTGCCGTCTTTATTGGATCTGACAGGAATTGTGCAACACACGGACTCTGGGTCAAACATGTATGCGAATCATTCCGGTTGCCATTTTACAACAGTGGTTTTCAAAACAATCCCCCACGTGCACCAACAGAAACCAACGACAGAGTTGAAGCTCATAAAATATGCAAAACTGTTATCCACTCACAGCAGTGGGCGTTTACTTCCTAGTCTTCAATGCGAATACGCCCATAAAATCCGAGCATTTTTCAAGTATGCTGAAAACTAGGGAATAAAATAGCCTATAACTTTTTCATTTTTTATGTTTTTGAATGTAAAAACCAAGCGAACGTCATAAGTTGACCTCAGACAACAAAACAAAAAGCCAGTTCATGACCCCTTTAAGAGCAAATATTGTGCAAATATCCCTTCCAGACATTACTTTTGGCCACTACTGTATATGTTGTGAACAAGAATATATATATTTTCAAGAATATATATATATATATATATATATATATATATATATATGTAAAATTTATTTATTTTATTACTTTGAATTATATTTTTGTAACTAGTCATTATATTTTTGTAACTAGTCATTTTTTTTATTACATAAAATAATATATATGCAAAATGTTACTGTTTAAAAACACTGATCAATGTGTTTCACATTGAGATTCACAGTGACCACATATTAAACTATAAAAAAACACGAATTAATTATAGTTAAATTTATTTGTCAGTTGCAATTCAACCCCAAGGGTTCTTAATTTATTGCAAGTAGGTATAGAAAACCGCACTCTTGTCACTTTAATAAACAGAGTGGGATCTGTGATTGCTTTGTAACATAAGCCACAAGAAGGAAATAAACAGACTAATAAAGAAGTGAATTAAATCAACACGCCTGTCTGAAATTACATGGATGAGAGAGGTTGGACAAACACCCTGAGAAGAGTGGCCCTGAATATCAATCATTCCATCTACCCTTCTACGCTATAGAAAAAAAAAAAATATATATATACAGCTCAAGTTCAGACTATATGTTTGGTCACGCTGCATATTATAAACAGTAATACTAATGAACTACATGTACTGAAACACCCATGCAATCAAGGTCAGAGTTCTGTCACATACTTCATAACTGTTGTATTTAAGTCAAAATCTAAACCAAGACAAATTTAGTAAAGTGTGATACATTTAATGAAAAAATATTAAATAGCATGAAATATTTACTAGAACGACAGTCCCTCCTGCTAATATAATCTAGTCTCTAGCACTTGAAAGTACGGAATCATGAAGCAGCGTTTAATATTATTGTCATTTCTGTAAGAATTAACAATACATTTAAATGTAAATGTTGCCTTACAAAAATTATAACAATTTCAAGACTATAAGATGTTGTCAGTGTTCTGTACATGGACCAAGAGAATGGAATGCAATATAATATTTCATGAAATTATTTTATTTCAAAAATCATATTGTGTAAGCTATTTTCAAAGCTAGAGATAGACACACCCAAAGCCAAACCTTTCATAGCAAGTTTGCTACAGCTTACACTATTTACCTGTAGTACTTTGCAGAAAAATGTTAATTGTAGATATTATCAATAATAACTTTTAAAATAACTTTTGCCCATATTTTTGCAATGTTCCTACACTTATTGCATGTGGTAAATACAATTTTCTGCATGGTCTTTCTTTGCTAAATCCTTTAGAAACTATAGCAAAAATCTGATATCTTTGCTCAATATGTCTGAAATCCTCAACCATAATATAGCATTTATTTGTTTACACATTCATATTCCAAACTTGCATTGGATTGGATTTGAGGAAGCAAATAGGATGGAGAATTGTAATTCAAATATGCTAAATTGGAAAGGAATTCAAAGAAAATTCATAAAAGCTATAAGTGTAGTTTTAAATAATAATGTCACTACATTTAATACGGAACATCACGATAAACAGTTTGATTGTTGTTTTGCAAGTACTTAACTACCTAAAATTGGGCACCTTATGCAACTTTAATTTAAATTTCTTTTTTTCATTTTCTGTGAGAACGGAAGCCAGTTCTTCAATTCTGAATTGTGACCCAACCCTGGAAAGTGCATTTAAAAAATGTAGCACCTGTACATACATACAATATGCAAATCAATGTTCAACACAATGATTACTACTTCATCAACTGTTGTAATCCACAAATGATTTGGTTTATAGAAAGAACTCACCTGTCTAGCTAGAACAAGCAGGTGACGAAGAGATATAAGAGAGAGACACAGAGCCCATTGTTTTCAAGTCTTTCAGAACTCCTGGCCTTGTTTTGACAAGAGAAAGAGAGGCAGAGATATATAAGACTTGTCAGCATCACTTGTTTTTTTGTAACAAATTGTGTGATCTGTAGCCCACGATGGCCAGCAGACTAATCATCACGAAACTGATGCGCATGAAACAACTCCATTTTGTTGGGCTAGTTTTGGAATAAAGGACCTAAACATCAAGAGTTTTTAGATAATTGTATGAATTGATTTACACTCAGAAATGGTGGTTTGATGATACACATATGATACACATATGATTATCAGATCTGATTTGATTAGGCTTACTGTAAAAAAAGGCTTCAAATGAAAAACTAAGAAATACTCAATATTGTACATTTACATTAAGTTACTCAATACGCTAATTTCATGGGGAATAACCTGTTAAATAAAAGTATTGAAACATTGTTAGAGATTTTATGTACAATTACCTATGGTGCAACATACAAACTACATTACATTGCCAAAAGTACTGTATGTGGACAGACTTAATGGGCCCCAGTGAAATTGAGTGAAAACAAATCATAATGAACACACAATGACATCTGGATAACTGTGTGCTTTGCACTTCGTGACAAAAGTTTTGGGAGAGACATTTTCTGTTCCAGCGTGACAATGTGAGATTGTAAACAAATGATTTACTGTCTGGTGTGTGAAAGAACTTGACTGACCTAAAAAAAAAAAAAAAAAAAAAAGTATAGACCTGAACCCCAATGAACACCTGTGGGATGAACTAAAATGCTGACTGCAAACCAACTCCCAACACTCTCCATGGCTGACCTCAGATGATGCTTTTGTGTCTGAATGAGAGAATCACAGCCATGTTCCAATATCTAGTGCAGTGCTTACCCAGAGGAACAGAAGCTCTTATCTTTGCACAGGAAGGACTAACTTTTCAGTAATGTCCATTCCCAACCACATATGTGTATTTGTTGAGTCTACATAATTCTGACCATAACAAGTGTAACAAGTTAGTGTATTTAAGCACTCACCTTTCCAGATTTCGGTTTTATAGAGGAACTTGCTGTACTCGTCTAGCAGAGACGCATGTGTTTGAAGTATGATGACGTTGTAGAGCACCACGGCTGTTAGCATGATTAGCATCTTTAGCTCATAGTTGATCCTCAGAAACACTGAGCAGGAGATAAGTCCCAGAATGCAACTGTAGATAAAATACTAATAGCAGAAAAACACAGAAATCATAAACACAGTGTTGTTACTATAAAACAACAACAACAACCTTGTGCTTACCTATATTTAACAACCTATATTTAAATCAAATGCAGAACCAGTTGGCTATCTATCTATTTGTTCAACGCGTTCTCATCCTTTAGCGTCATATAGAACGTTATATGACAAAACGGCGTTATACTACACGCATGGTACCCTTTATCGTTTATATAACACGCGCTGTGATGGTTAGGTTTAGGTGTGGGGTAGGGTAGGTTAGTTTCATATTACGCTAAAGGATATATGACGCCTTGAGTTTGCGTGTTATATAAACGATAAAGGGTACCATGTGCGTAGTATAGCGCCGTTTTGTCATAAAGCGCTTTATGTGACGCTAAAGGATGAGAACGGGCTCATTTGTTAAATAGTAAACACTTAAATACTCTGAATCCTTTGGTTTGTTCTTCAGATTAACTGTTTTTTGCCCAAATTCTGCCAGATTTTGACTCCAGTGTATATTAGCACAATCAAATCTTATTTCAAAAAGTGTATGAAACAAAAAAAAAACTGTAGCAGTATAAATGTCCTATATTAGAAAGATTATAGAATTGTGTAAGCGAGGTGCGGGCAGACAACGAAGAAGCAGAAGATGATGATTCAAAACAGAATTTAATAAAAAAATCCAAATGGTACACCCCACAGACATTTAGGACTAACACTGAGGCTAGCATAAGTGTAGTCTGGACTAACACTGAGTAAAGGTGAGGAACTAATAGAGGGAATGCGCGTGACGTCACCGTCAGCCGGAGTGCTGCAGTTCCTTACAGTGAGTGGCAAAAAGACTGAGCGGCTGTATATGTTTTCAGCGTGAATGCAGCGAAAACAAACACAACACATAAAATGGGAAAGAGCTTTGCGATTGACTGTACAACTAGATTTGACAAAAAAATCTGAGGTATATTTTTACAGACTGCTATAGAAAGAGGAGCAAATGGATTGCTGCAATTCACAGAAACAACTGGACTCCAGTCAGCAAAAGGTGGATCTGCAGTAATCATTTTGTGTCAATATGCTGAATTTAGCTGTAAACCCATATATTTTGTATTGTTATATTAACAACTCATCAATTAAATATTTATCATTCCATTTTCTGCATTATTGGATGTTTTTTGAATAAACACTGACTAAAAAAAACTATAAAGTTTTAGGGCTGGACGATATTATGATGATATATAGGCTATATATAACACTGATATAAGTGATCACCCGTATTTAGACCAATATTGTATTTATATAAAGCGTTCACAGGCAAATTTGCTTTATGTTTAGGTCTATATTGCTTTTGTTTACCCGGTGTCGAAATCAGGCAAACATAAATGCAGGCAACACGATTCCTGGCTGCATGTCGAATAATATCCATGGATCACTGGATCTTTAGTAAGTTGTAAGGAACACTATATTGAGCCCAACATTTAATTTAAATTGATAAAATTGTTCATTTTAGTCGCATTTTCGCAGTTTCCCCTATTAAATCCAGTCACGCAGCAGATCTTTTGCCACTCGGTCAAGACTGAGGGGGTTGTTCCGGCGGGAAAGTCACGTGAATGCATTCCCTCTATATACACATGTTGATGATCTAAATGACAAACAGCTGTGATGATGATTAGTGTCCACAGAAACTGATGAGTGGCGGGAAATTCTAACAAAGGAACACATGTGCCTAATAAAAACAAACTAAACATCCTTGAAAACTAAGAATGAACACAACTGAATAAGCCTGAGACATTGTGTAATTGGGTAATTAAATCCCTGTTGGAA
This sequence comes from Hybognathus amarus, assembly GCA_030378365.1. Classification (NCBI taxonomy): domain Eukaryota; kingdom Metazoa; phylum Chordata; class Actinopteri; order Cypriniformes; family Leuciscidae; genus Hybognathus; species Hybognathus amarus. The sequence goes on along the minus strand of JAQIUQ010000247.1, from coordinate 350,451 downwards.
AAAAACGTCTCGGTTACTAGTGTAACCCTCGTTCCCTGAGTAGGGAACAGAGACGTTATGTCAGAAGTGACGGAGATTGGGGGTTTCGCATAGAAAGCCAATCCTCTTCGAGTATTTAACAACGAGCCAATGGCATGCGAATGCCTTGGGGCTGCGGAATTTGCATAGCGTACTCCGCCCCACCCTGCGGGTATAAAAGGAGGAAGTAAACGCAACCGCAGTATGTCTTCGCTGAGGAGCCAAGACTGAACTAGGCGTCTACCCAGCGGTACAGCAGAAGTGGCAAGGAGACGTAACGTCTCCGTTCCCTACTCAGGGAACGAGGGTTACACTAGTAACCGAGACGTTCCCTATCGTAGTCACTTCGAGTTACGTCAGAAGTGACGGAGATTGGGGGTCAGTGCCATCACGCCAACTTCAAGCTGTCTTCCAGTGCCCTGCGAAAGACTGGACTCCTGAACAAAAATAACCAGGAGTTCCTTCTTTTACACAGGAATACCAAGGTACACTGGGAAGCATATCCCGGGTGGAACATGCTACCAATGCCTACCGAAGGAGGACTTACGGAACACATGTGGTCGAAGGGACACACATGGAGATCACTGGAGCGCCAACCGCAGGTGGCAAGAACTTAGCTCCAGGGGTGGCAGATGGCTTGCCAAGGGAAGACACATGCTCAGGGAGGCTTACAGTGGATAATACACATGAGACAGTTGCCGTAGGGAACCGTGCACATGGATGCACCTAGCCGGCACCATAGCCAGCGCAGTGGTGCCCGCATCATGAGTGCTGGAGGACTCAGGGCTTCAACGGAAGGCTCAACTGAGGAATATCGCACTTATCCAGTCGGAGAGTGGAGTGGCGAGCAAGCGAAGACACTAAGCGGGTCCAGTACTGGCGGAAGCGAGTACGTGAGAGGACACCGGCTCAATTCGCAGATTATAGAATCTGGCGAAGGTGTTAGGTGTCGCCCAGCCTGCAGCTCTGCAGATGTCTGTTCAGCGAGGCGCCATGCGCTAGAGCCCAAGAGGAAGCCACACTCCTAGTGGAGTGGGCCGTCACACCAAGGGGGCACGGTCGGCCTTGCTGCTGGCAAGACAAAACAATGGCGTCCACTATCCAGTGAGACAGCCGTTGTTTTGAGAGAGCCCTTCCCTTCTGGCTCCCCCCATGACAGACAAAGAGCTGTTCTGAGGTCCTGAAGCACCGCGTTCTGTCAACGTAAGTGCGGAGTGCACGTACTGGACAGAGCAGTGTCAAGGCTGGGTCTGCCTCCTCCAGGGGCAGCGCTTGCAGGGTCACCACCTGATCCCGGAAGGGAGTGGTGGGAACCTTGGGCACATATCCCGGCCGGGGTCTCAAGATCACGTGAGAGTAAGCCGGCCCGAACTCCAGGCACGCTTCGTCAACGGAAAATGCCTGCAGGTCCCCTACCCTCTTGATGGAGGCCAATGCAACCAGGAGTGCCGTCTTCATAGACAGAAACTTTAACTCAACTGATTGTAAAGGCTCAAAGGGAGGCCTCTGCAGAGCATTTAGAACAACTGCGAGGTCCCAAGAGGGTACGAGGGGGAGGGCGAGGCGGATTTAGTCGCCTCGCTCCCTCAGGAACCTGATGACCAGGTCGTGCTTGCCGATGGACTTACCGTCTACTGCAACGTGAGAAGCGGCAATGGCCGCGACGTAGACCTTGAGGGTGGAGGGCGACAGCCTACGCTCCAACCCTTCCTGCAGGAAAGACAGCACGACACTGATCGGGCATATCCGGGGGTCTCTCGCGAGAAGAGCACCAGCTGACGAAGAGGTTCCACTTCAATGCATAGAGGCGTCTGGTAGATGACGCCCTAGCGGAAGTGATGGTTGCCGCCACCGCAGGTGGCAGCGAACTCAAACCTGCCTCGTCCCGTCCAGGAGCCACACGTGCAGCCTCCAGAGATCGGGACGAGGGTGCCATAGAGTGCCCCGTCTCTGAGTGAGTAGGTCTTGTCTCAGAGGAATAGGCCAAGGAGGTGCTGTCGCGAGGAGCATGAGTTCGGAGAACCACGTCTTGGTGGGCCAATAAGGGGCTACCAGCAAGACCTGCTCCTCGTCCTCCTTGATCTTGCACAACACCCGTGCAAGGAGGCTCACTAGGGGAAACGCGTACTTTGCGTGGGCCCCGCGGCCAGCTGTGCGCCAGTGCATCTGTGCCGAGCGTGCCCCCGGACAGGGAATAAAACTGGGCGCAGTGGGATGAGTCCCGGGAGGCGAACAGGCTCATCTGTGCCTCCCCGAACTGGTCCCAGATGAGCTGGACCGTCTGGGGATGGAGTCTCCATTCGGCGGAGATAGGGCGGACTCGTGACAGCTCGTCGGCAGCCAGGTTCCGATCTCCTGGAATGTACACAGCACAAAGGGACCTCAGGTGCTTCTGACTCCATAGCAGGAGGTGGCGGGCGGAGCTGCGACATCCGACGTGAGCGTAGACCACCCTGGTGGTTGATGTACGCTACTGTGGCGGTATTGTCTGAACGGACAAGTACGTGTTGACCCCTGAGCAGTGCTCGAAGCGGTGCAGGGCCAGGCGACTGCCAGCAGCTCGAGGCAATTGATGTGCATGAGGCGCTGGGGTCCTGTCCAGGAGCCCGCGGCTGCATGCCCATTGCACATGGCACCCCAACCCGTGGTAGACGCATCCGTGGAGACAACAAGATGCCTGGAAACTCGCTGAAGCGGAACACCAGTCCGTAGAAAGCTGAGGTTCGACCACGGGAAGAAGGTTCGGCGGCACGCTGGAGTCACTGGAACTCGGAGCGAGCCGCGATGCTATGCCCACCTCTGGACTCGATCGCGAAGCCACAGCTGAAGCGGTCTCATATGAAGCAGTCCGAGCGGCGTAGTCGCGGCTGCGGGATGCCATATGCCCCAGGAGCCTCGGAAAAGTTTCAGTGGGACCGCGTCTCTGCCTCTGAACATCGGAAGACAAGTCAGCAGTGAGTGTGCGCGCTCGCTCGTAAGCTGCGGGACATGGCGACTCGAATCTATCTCCACGCCGAGAAAAGAGATCCTCTGCACGGGGCAAAGTTTGCTCTTCTCCCGTTTGACCCGAAGGCCCAACGGGCTAGGTGCCGGAGCACCAGGTCTCTGTGTTCGCAGAGCCGCTCTCGAGAGTGTGCTAGAAGTAGCCAGTCGTCGAGGTAATTCAGGATGCGAACCCCGTGTTCCGCGAAGGGGAACAAGGGCTGCCTCGACGATCTTCGTGAAGACGCGAGGGACAGAGCTAACCCGAATGGGAGAACTGCGTATTGATATGCCTGGCCTTCGAAAGCAAACCGAAGAAACGGTCTGTGTCGAGGCAATATGGAGACATGAAAGTACGCGTCCTTCAGGTCTGATCGCTGCAAACCAATCCTGTGGCCGCACGCATTCGAAAATGCGTTTGGCCGTGAGCATCTTGAGACGGCATCCGATGAAGGGTGCGGTTCAGGGCCGCGTGAGATCCAGGATCGGTCGTAACCCACCGGTCTTCTTGGAGACGCGAGGGACAGAGCTAACCCGAATGGGAGAACTGCGTATTGATATGCCTGGCCTTCGAAAGAAAACCGAAGAAACGGTCTGTGTTCGAGGCAATATGGAGACATGAAAGTACGCGTCCTTCAGGTCGATCGCTGCAAACCAATCCTGTGGCCGCACGCATTCGAAAATGCGTTTGGCCGTGAGCATCTTGAACGGCATCCGATGAAGGGTGCGGTTCAAGACGCGTGAGATCCAGGATCGGTCGTAACCCACCGGTCTTCTTGGGGACGATGAAGTAAGGGCTGTAGAAGCCGGACCTCACCTCGGCTGGAGGGACTGTCTCGATTGCACCCTTCGCCAGCAGGGTCGCGATCTCCGCTCTCATGACCGGGGCATTGCCACCGACCAATGTCGAGCGAACTCCCTGAAACGGGGAGGAGACCGTGCGAACTGAATCGCATAGCCGAATCTGATCGTTCTGATGACCCAGCGGGACAGGTCGGGGAGCTCTAGCCAGGCTCCCAGGAACTGAACCAGCGGGGTCATGCGAGACACAGACGTCCCCCGGAGGGGCAGCGAGGCAGAGCGACAGGCATGCGCCCAGGGGTTAACCCGGGCGGGTGCGTAGTCGAGCTCTGCTCCTCGACAGTCGAGACCAGGGAAGGACCAGCGTTCCACGGGGGTCTGTTCTGTCGAGGGTCTGGCGATAGAGGGGATGGGAGCTGCGTGGTCGGGGACGACACATGCTCCCTTCCGCACCCTCAGAGACAGAGAGGAATGAGTGGGGCGACACCCTTGGGCATCGAGCGCACTCATTCCAGTCTGTGTGCTCAGTGATGATGTCAAGTCTTTCTTTAACCATTTTAGGGTGCTGCCCACCCGTGGGTGAGCAGCGGGAAAACAAAAGATTCTCCCCGGCCCTCCACCGGGGGAAGGAGGGGGCCTGCTACCACCTCCCGAGAAAGACTCGACGCCAACACTGAGCAGCCCGTCTCAGGAACGCCGCTTGGCCTGGCGTTCAGCGGGGCGCGGATCCTGAGGGGGCTGTGACGCTCCTCTGCGGTCACCTCGACGACGCGGCCTGGGTGAAGGCTGCTGCTGTGGCCGCGTCGGAGGGAGGGGGGCCGCAGGGGGCGTCCTCGGCGGCGAGCAGGCTGAGGCGGCTGCGCCGACGGCTGGGTGGAGGCAGCAGCTGGCCGTCGGGGCAGGATGTGTCTAATCGCCTCGGTCTGCTTCTGAGCGGTCGAGAACTGCTGGGCAAAGTCCTCAACCGCACCGCCGAAAAGGCCAACCTGGGAAAGCGGGGCATCGAGCAGACGAGTCCGCTCGGCTTCGCGCACTTCCGCCAGGTTAAGCCATAGGTGGTGCTCCTGGACCACGCTAGTGGCCATCACCTGACCCAGGGAGCGAGCGGCCACTTTGGTCGCCCGGAGAGCGAGGTCAGTGGCGGCTCGAAGTTCGTCGAACAAACCCTGGTCAGTCCCGCCCTCGGACATGTCTCTGAGCAGTTTGGTTTGGAAGACCTGCAAAGTGCTCATCGCATGTAGGGCGGAGGCTGCCCGTCCCGCTGCACTATAGGTGCGCGCCGCCATAGACGACGAGAACCTACAGGCTTTGGATGGGTGCTTGGGAGGCCTCCGGGAGGAGGCGCTCTGCAGACACAGTTGCATCGCAACAGAGCGCTCCACCGGAGGCAACCCCGCATACCCACGGGCAGCCGCATCCACGAGGGGGAAAGGCGGGGGCTGACGGGCGGACACGGGAGGACAAACGAGCCTGCCATGTCTTCGTCAGCTCCGCATGCATCTCGGGGAAGAATGGTATTGGGGTTGGCTGTGGCCTTGCGGCGGCAGCTTTGCCCAAAAACCATTCATCCATCCGTGAGTGATCGGGGTGGGGCGGAGGGTTCCACTCCAGCCCAATACTCACAGCGGCCCGAGAAAGCATGGCCGTCATCTCAGGATCAGACACAGGCGGCGCCGGCACTCCCGAGGGAGGCAACGCCGCCGTATCTTCACCCGAGGAATCGAGCCCACCTTGTGATGCTGTGATCGACATCACATCATCCTCTGGAGCGCCGAGCGAAGCAGAGGGTGCCCGCGAAGAGGCAGACGTCTGCAACGCCCAGCGCTCGCTGGCTGCAACACTGTTGCGGTGGGTGTGGCCCGAGGAGCTCAGCGTCGGGGTATCATGCCAAACTGTCACAGACAGATCACCCTGGCCGCGACCAACGAGCTTCCCCGGGTAGAGGGAGCAGGATCGGGTAACGGTGGCGGGGACTCTCACAGTAAGATCATTGAGTTCTCGATCTCAGTGTTGAGATGGTCATATTCCCACAAAAGGAACATGATTCATCCACGAGGGCTGCCTTTGCATGACGAAGACCCAGACATACAAAGCAGCGATCGTGACCATCAGAGGAGGACAGAAATCGACCACATCCAGAAGAACACGGGCGATTCATCTTTAAAAAGACGTGCCACGTGCAGCTCTTTTAGGAGAGGAGGAATTCACTCACAGCGCTGAGGCGAACAGGAGAAGCGCAAAGTCTGGCAGACCTCTGCACAGATCGCAGGCAATGCAGAATCCCGCTGGGTACCGCCGTCACACCAACACTGGAGAGGACGCTCGTCTCGGAGAGGCTTTGATCAGTGATAATGGCTTGTGGAGTGAAGAATGCTCTTGGCTCCGAAGCGAAAACATACTGCGGTCTGCGTTTACTTCCTCCTTTCATACCCGCAGGGTGGGGCGGAGTACGCTATGCAAATTCCGCAGCCCCAAGGCATTCGCATGCCATTGGCTCGTTGTTAAATACTCGAAGAGGATTGGCTTTCTATGGCAAGCTCCCAATCTCCGTCACTTCTGACGTAACTTGAAGTGACTACGATAGGGAACTGGGGTTAAGCTGCATTAATCACAAAATCATAATCCTATAACAACAAGCAAAATTACCTTCACACTGAATTGTTTTCCATGGAATGTTATAAAGGAGGTAAGAAGTGCTTCCAATCATTTTGTTCGCAATGGTTGTCACCAAAGAAAGATGTGCAACCACCTGTGCATCAAAATGGCCTTACATGCAAGGAAACTTCTGCAAGGAATACTGCACCTGAAAGAACCTTACAGAATCATCAAGATCTTCAAGGAGAGGTTCAACTGCAATGAAAAAGACTTCATGACGTCCCCAGAGTGTCCAGAAAGTGGCAGGACCATCTCCTCCTGAGGAGTCAGCTATGGAATCGTGTCCCCACCAGTAGAGCTTGTTGAGTATTGACAGCAGGTGGGTGTGAGAGCGAGGACAAGGCTTTTGGACAATGACAAGGTGTCAGGAAGGGCAGCAAAGAAGCCCCTTCTCTCCAAGAAAACATCAAGGACCTACTTAAATTCTGCAGAAGTACAGGATTAAACCGCAGAAGACTGGTGTAAAGTTATTTTCTCTGATAAAGCCCCCTTCCAGCTGTCGGGACATGGAAAATCAATTGTCTGGAAAAGAAGAAGTGAATTCTACCATGAGTCCTATGTCATGACAACAGTGAAGACCTAGAGACCATCCATGTGTCTCCTATGAAGGTGTAATTTGGTGATGATCCATTCATTGTCACAATCGTTATATTGAAATTTTACATCCATGGTAAGGCAACTACCCAGAAATTAATACCAAAGAGAACCTTCCATTAATCCTCAAAAGACGAGTGGACAAGCAAGAGCCAAGCGGTAATAAGGCAAGAATAAATCGCCATTAGTCAAGATTTGCCAAAAAACTGATATCCAGCATGCCAGAGAGAATGGCAGAGAATGGCTTCCCACTTCTGGGTGTGCGTGTTCACTGCTCCTAATGTGTGTGCACTAAATTGGATGGGTAAAAGGCAGAGGACAAATTCCAAATATGGGTTACCATACTTGGCTTTCACTGTCGTGTTTGTCAATGTGAAAACATAATCTACAAATAGTAAAGCATCAAACTTTGATAAACAAAATTTATGTCACTGCTAATACGTTTTGGCCAAGACTGTTTAGTGCTGGTAGATTACCTAATATACTCATTCTCACAATATCATCATTCTTAGTACAAGCTAACCACAATCCAAGCTAACTTAACCTCTTTAAAATTAAACTATTCTTGCTTTTCTCATTGACTAAACAACTCTAAGTTTCTCTCAATGCATGATCCACAAATTAAATTATGCCATTGTGTCAAGAACTGCACTGTATTGGATCAAAGTAGAGAGAAAGTTGAGAAAGTAGCAAACATAATTTTGTAATTTATCTAAATATTTAGTAAACAGTTTGGAGGTCCATCTTAAAGGCACAATATGTAAGATTTGTTCGCCACAAGAGGGCACAGTTTCCAACAATAACAAATGCGTAGGTTGATGACGCAGTGATGAGCTGAATGATGGGACTTGCTGTCAAGCTGATGGAATAATAATGTTTATGGATGAGTGCAAACATTTTTTTTTAGGAATAAGGACATTTTACCGAACTCCCTGAAAGTGCTGTATTATACTCACACAGGTCCGTTAATAGACGAATTAAACTTGAGATGTTACACAACGCTGCTTCACTTGGTCTAACATTACACTATCACACATTTAAATGTGTGCTGAAAGTTATAATGTTATACTATGTGTTAGTTTGTTTGCTATTAGCAGTCAGCTAAAACAACATTAGAAAAACATACAGTACTGACCATATTTTCAGAACATACTGACCAACATTTCATCATGTTGAGCTAACGTTATATAACATTGTTATTATGAATTTGTTTTATGAATATTTGCTCACCTGTCTAATAAAGCTGTCAATTCGTGACTCATGAAGCTCTGTTAAGTCTAAGTTAGTTGCGGACGTGAAGCTTCGTCATCTCAAAAACGCCACGCTGATATTGAGCCTCATTTTATTTGTCCTTGTTTGTCCCAAAGTCTGTTTGCCATGGTCTATGTTTGAAAGAAACAAGAACTGCGTGCGGTTAAATGTTACGCACTACGCAGTTGTCCACGTCTGTCGCCATGGTTACGTCATGCTTATGGCAGTCGAAGCTGGAAACCGAGGACACTGCGGAAATTGCGTCATTGACAGACAACATTTTTTTTCCGTCACGGCCACTTATTTAAAATTGGAATTTCTCTGAAATAAAAAAAAATTGTTGGAGACTTTTGGGATATCATAAGTACACAACTGCAGGAAATATATCACACTGTGCAAGTGATTTTTGCATATGTTATTATAAAATTCTTACATATTATACATTTAAGAGACAGTCCATCTTCTATTTGATTTTAAGATGTGTCTAACAAGGACACATAACACTATAGTTAACTCACGGGAAGGTAGAATGTGTTCTTGTCCAGGTCAGATATGGGTTGCCCATCAGGCTGAAGAAGTGTCTCATTTGATGTATTATAAACAGTATCTGTGGAGGATAGGTTGTCTTCTACAAAGAACTGAAAAAAATGATTGAAATATTATTATTAATAATGTTTTTTTAATTATAATTTCAAGAAATACACATACAAAAAAGTTGTATTGCTTGTTATAGCATTTTAAGCCACATCAAAGCAATATCCAAGCGACATTCATTTCAATTGTATCCTTGGGAAATGTAAAATATTAATATTGAAGAACTTTAATTATGTTTTTTTTTTATTCCAATGGCAAGTCAAATCATATCAAGTCTTTATTTATATAGTGCTTTTTACAATACAGATTGTTTCAAAGCAGCTTTACAGTGATAACAGGAAAATACTAAAACAAAGTTTGTCTCTTGAAGAAAATAGCTTAGCATCATAATTCACAGCAATGGTTAATTTTTTTTATTGTAAAAAAGTTATTAGTTTAGTTAATTTATATATCTAGCCGTTCTGGAGAAAACCATGATGTCATCGTCCAGTTCAGTTCTCATATAACTGTGTCAATGCAGGCAGATCAATATTATTGTTGAATATCAAACATTAAATGCACTAAGCAAGGCGACATCAAGCAAGGAACCAAAACTGCACCAGGAAACAGATTGGAGAAAAAAAACTGGAGAAACCAGGCTCAGTCAGGGGGCCAGTTCTCCTCTGACAAAGTATAAATACATTATATTTTATATACATAGAACTTCAATGTTCACAATTGGATTGTGATTTGTAACTTTATTTTCTCCTAATTACTAAATTAAATATGAATGAACAATGAATGAAATCAACTGGCTCTGATTTTAGAAAACAGTTCGGTTTTTGAAAGGTTTATCTGTCCTATTGCATATTTAAAGCAAATGAATACAAGATTAACACTGGCAATTTTGTTTCATGTTTGTTTACAAGCAGTGACATATGCCACAAGTGGAATGGCCAAAACTGGACACCAAACTGCTCTCTGCAGTCAGGGCACAGATGGACACAACTCTCTGCCAAGAAACTTCGCAGATAACGCATGTCAGGCTTCTGTGGTCAATGCCCCTAATGTAATGTATGTGATCCAATTAGGAAGCTTCTCAGTGTTGTATTTGTGTGACCATAAGCACAAAAGTATTCATATGAAATGTCCTGTATCATTGTGGTTGACATACCATATTGAAGACAGCCATGATCAGGATGAGGGCTGTGGTTGCCATGGTGAGGGTGATGCGCGCCAGGGCTTGTTGGCGATGATTCCGGAGGATCTAAGGATCCAGTGCCAAGATGCAGAGGCCGTCTTACTGCAATGCTAGTGTTTGTCAACACAAATGATCATAATACAGAAAGAATAAGTACGATTTTTAGTCATAGAATTCAAAAGATGATTAGAAATAAAGACTCTTAACTAATTTTTCAGGATAATGGGGAACACTTCACAATATGGGTGCACTAATATGCATTAATTCATGCTTAACTAATGCACAGATAATCATGAGTTAATTACTAATGAAGAACTAAACTATTAATTAATGATTACTGCATCAGCAACTAATAAAGAGTCTATATGATTAATAGATTAAGTAATACATTAATTGCCATTAATTCAATGTGTGATTGTGTATTAATTCCCTAATAACATTTTTTAAACTAATAGTGTAAATTAATGTGTTAATCATCACAATTAGTCAAAGCTATGCATTTCAACTTCCAGTTGTCTGCTTTAATTAATCATTAGCTAGTGATTTGCAAAGGTATCATTATGTTATGACTCTACTTGTTGAGGCACATCATTATTAACAAGTCATTTCGTAATTGTAGTAATTTGCACATGAACATTATTATTATTATTATTTATTTTATTTTTTTTTTCATTTTAAAGGTGCCCTAGAATGTGAAATTGAATTTATTTTGACATAGTTAAATAACAAGAGTTCAGTACATGGACATGACATACAGTGAGTCTCAAACACCATTGTTTTCTCCTTCTTACTTAAATCTCGTTTTTGAAAAACACCCCTGAAAAACAGGTGAATCTCCACATAATACCGACTGTTACGCAACAGTCGAGATCATTAATATGTACGACCCCTAACATTTGCATATGCCAGCCCATGTTCACTGACAGACGAGACGGAGCTGCGCAGCCGAAGCATGGCAGTTGATCAGTGTTTGGATGTACACATGAATACAAAAGCATATTTTAGTTCCTTCGTCCGAGCCTCTGAAGAAATAATGAATTAATTTTATTTTCTCTAAAAAATTTTCAAACATTTCACCGACGACTGTTTCCTCAGCTTGCCAAGAGCTGGCCTCAGATAGAGCTGATGTGTTGTTGTTCAAGTTCATACAGGTAATCTTTCACTTTAAAATTGTTCAATACTGTTTATGCATCAGTAAGTCAGGCCAGTGACTTCACATCGTTTCTTTTAGTAGGATGAAAAAAAATCCTATTTAAATTGTGAATTATATACAGAAAGAAAGCGAATCAAAGAACAATCACAGCGTGAGTTTATCTGGACACTGGACAAACTCGTTCAAACTCAAATTCAATTACGCACGTTACACTGCACAATGAAACTCTTACTGTATTTACATGATCGTGTCTGCATTAGTGAAAGCAGAGAAGGCAGAAACTGCGTTACAATGATAAGATCTTCATCCTCGCAATCGACAGACTGTCCGACCTTTGCTTGCTCAATATGCTCATCACAGCAACACTTTATGTGATGGGAATAGATCTAAATACTTCAAAAACATCTCACGATTCGTTAATCTCAATAGCTGTAATAGTAAAACCTATAATAGCTGTAGTAAAATTATTAGAGAGAGTTTCACATGTAATGCATAGCTAGCATGTCAGCCAATCACTGCAGAGGCCGGTTACACACAGCAGACACGCCCCTTCAATCAGAGTGTTCAAAGCAGAGGCTAAAATCAAGCTAGGAAAAATGCCTTTTATTTCTAAATTATGACTATTTTTGATCTAAAAAACATACTAACATTATAAGTGCAACCCAGGAAACATAAAATAATAATAATAAAAACATTATAGGGCACCTTTAAATGGTGTGTAATGTTGCTGTTGGTGCATGAACAGTATCTGCAAAGTTGCAGCGCTGAAAGTTTAGTGTAAGCAGAGATATCATCTTTTAAAAATCAGGAAGTTTAATGCCTACAAAAACGACTCGAATTGGGACTACAGCTGGGTTTTAGATGTCACTAACCCACATATTTGCATCAACCCTCTCCGTCTGGAAAATGCAAAAAAGCACATGCGCATATTTCTCTGGCTGAGGCTAGTCGAGTGTGTTGTATTCACCCAGCTGTCAGGACTTCTGTGTTCGAGCTTCCCACGGATGCTGTACTTCGTCAACAATGGATAAAATTTATGTTTGATTATGTTCCTGACAATGACGATCGTGATTTAGCACTCTGTGCTGCGCATTTTACAGAAGACAGCTTCCAGAATCTCCACGAGTTCAATGTCGGATTCAACAAGAAACTGTTACTAAAACATGAAGCAGTTCCAACTTTAAAACCAGAGGCAGCAGTTGTTGGGCCACAACCTGTAAGTAGGCTAAGACTTAATCGTTTTAAATGTATTTGCATGTATAATTCCAGACGTAGCCTTGTGTTTTAGTTTTTTCAAATGCCAGCGCTGGATTATACAAGGCTACCAGTTATGCTATTTTGTGTCTTACGAGAAAATGCTTACAAACATTATGGACCTTAATTTTTATAAGTACTCATTGTAAATGTATTTTTTATGTATATATGCTTTATGACGTTATTTTCGATTTGATCAAGAACGTAAATGCCAATGCTGTTTGAGTATAACATTAGCAGCCAGTCAGTTGCTATTTTTGCCAGTCAGATGCTATTGTGTAAAACAAACGTGATGAGAGCGACAGTTTAGCCAATCACAACACACCGGCGCAAACTAACCAATCTGAGCCCACTGCCTGTTTCTGAGGGAGTGCTTTCATAGAATCAGGAAGTCAACCGCTTGTGAGGGGACAGAGGAGAGCGCGGCTTACAATAAAGGTGAAATTTATGAGAAATAAGACTTTTAAAAAAAGAAAAAAACACACCATAAACACAATCATGCAAAGAAAAAAACAGTCAACCCCCCCCCCTTTAATCAGGTATTAATGCATATTAGTGTACCTGTAATATTATCTGGAAGTTGAAATACAAGGCTTTGCCTCATTCTGGTAACACTATTTAGTTAAACAAATGGGTTATTATGGAATTAATCCACAATTACATATTAAATTAATAACAATTCATGTATGAACTAATCTTACATACTCTTAATTTGTTCCTAATGCGGTAATCAATAATGAATAGCTTAGATAATCTTTAGTTACACATTAATTCAGTATTATCTGTGCATTAGTTAAGCATGAATTAATGCATATTAGTGTACCCGTATTGTAAAGTGTTACCAAATAACGTATTATATAAAGTTATATAAGTACATACATAACATTAGTGTAGTATCACATTGTGTGGTGGGATGAATCAGTATTATTGTGGTAGGAAATCTGTATAACTCATCCTCCACTGACGCATGGTTATCACAAGGTCATGGTGGAGAATAAACACACAATTCAAGCACAGTATTAAGCAAGCATAAGACCTTCCGAAATGTACACAATGAACATGACCTCTGCACCAACCTGCAAAGCTCTGTTTTATACTGCGGTATACTTTAGGAAACCAAGACCAATTTGATTTTTAACGCAGGATTATCTCTCCATATAAAGCATATAGATGGCCTATATATTCTTTCATTGAGTCAAGCTAAAGACTCACTCATCTTTGCAATGTCCTTGAACTCCAACAGATAAGGAATATAGCAATGACAACTCTTTGTGTTCTGACCCAGGTGTTCTCAATTGGTGGGTTGTGACTGAAAAAAAGGGTCACAGATGTGTTATCCTGGACAGTGTGTGTTAAATCACTTAGGTCTGGTTTCACAGACAGGGCTTAGATTAAGCCAGGATTAATGCAAATAAATCATGCAAGGTGATTTACTAATATGTGCTATTTTACTGGTATTTGCACCATTATTTAACACCCGCAAAAAAACATGTCTTAACCAGATGCTAATTTGCACTGCTCTTTGGTAAATTGCGATAGCTCTTTATAGAGTTTTCTATAATTTGCGGGTCGTCGGTAGATCACACGCAGAACTTCCCACTCCTATCTGCGCTTTATGGGATTGCTCTCTGATGCAAATGTGTTTAATGCAATTTTTGATTGTATTTTCTTTTGACTTGAAGAAAAGAAAAGATAAGGGATGCATTTTCTCTTCCCTTTTAAAACTTGACAATGCTATTAATTTTCCAATCCCAACTTTGCACACTTGTATGAAAAACCCGGGTTCCACAGACAAGGCTTAAACCTAGTCTCAGTCTAAAATACAAGTTTGAAAGCAACTAGATAGATAGATAGATAGCAATAGATAGATATAGATAGATAGATAGATAGATAGATAAATGAGATCAATAAATAGATAGATAGATAGATAGATAGATAGATAGATAGATAGATAGATAGATAGATATAGATAGATAGATGATAGATAGATAGATAGATGATAGATGATAGATGATAGATGATAGATGATAGATAGATAGATAGATAGATAGATAGATAGATAGATAGATAGATAGATAGATAAGATAGATAGATAGATAAATAGATAAATAGATAGATAGATAGATAGATAGATAGATAGATAGATAGATAGATAGATAGATAGATAGATAGATAGATAGATAGATAGATAGATAGATAGATAGATAGTTTTAATTTAACTTTAACAAAATGCAGTTAAGTGTCCAAAAACATTATATTCAGTTCACACTTAAATATATTCATTAAAATAATAATACGTACTCTTTTTAAAAGTGTACTTTATTTTCACAGAATGCTCCAAACAATAACAGACAAATCTATTTCTTCTAAATGGAAGGAATAGTTTGTGCAATTGTGATTTTATGTACCTAACTAAATGCGATTGTCTTGTGTGAAATTAACCAAACAGTGTTGACATTATTAACAAAATGAACACTATAGACTCCAGTGACACTTACCAAGAAATGTCCAATGAAGCAAATGAGCAGAATCACAGACAGAATTAAGAAGGACATTCCAAATGATATTCCCAATACTGCAGTTCTGAAATAGACAGAGAGCACATGGTGTCTTAAATCACAAACTGAAGAGAGTGAGAACAGGTGTTCTCACTCACAAATTCAATCTGACATCTCCAACTCAAATTCAACAAATTCACCCTGACAGCTCCAGTTCAAAACAATTCACTGCAATCTTGTGTTGTCATGCACTGTGAAACATGTGAAGAGGATGAATGAACGTACTTTGGCAGGACCAGGATCTGCACGATGAAAATGCAGAAGAATATCAAGCAGGCACAGGTGATGTAATATTTGAAGGCCGGCAAGGTCGTTGCTCTATACTGCAGGGAATAGACACACTGTTCTCACAGAGCATCTGCCTCTTGTGTCTTTTATAATTGAGTTGACTGATTCATCTCATTCCGTGTCATTGTGGGTGCAAGCAAACAGGTTTGTGTTTTAATTACTGATATGTTGATGTGTTATTGATGAACTATGGATGACTACACTTCAAGTAAACAATGTGAAGTATCAGTACTAACCTCTTTTTCCAATGTCTTATTGTGGAAAAACAAGGATATTCTCTGAATGTCTTCTGATTTGAGCCATTGTCTACGGAAATAAAAAAAAGAGAGAAAGAGAGAGAGAGAGAAATGCATAGATAAAACCAACCAAAAAAGAACTGGGTCATTAAACATCAGGGGTAAATACAGCTGAGAAATTAGATGACCTACTTTTGAGAAGTGATGCCATCGAAAGTTCGAATCATCCTTTCATTGAGTTCCTCCTCAAAGCGCTTCTTCTGAGATTTTGTTCTGAAGAGGACATTGACTTATTAATGACTCTTTTGTCTTGCATTCAAAAACATTTAAAATATATATTTCCCATTTCAATTAATTCTATACATATTCCTTGTTCAGTTTATATTTCTATACTATGTCCATTACAAAAATCAAAACATGTCTATGAAAGTAGTGAAGTAAAGGTTATTCCAGTAGGTAGGCATCTAAATTATGCTAAATCATGTGCAATACAGACAGTATTTGACAGCTCACTAGGTTTTAGAACAGATCGAATATGTAACCTACTGTAGCATAACTGCTTTTAGTATGCTCACATAATGTGATTGTTGGATAAAGATACCTCTCTGAACGTCTCTGAAAGTGGTACTGGCCCATGGGGACATCCTGTTAATAAGGAAGGAGTAGGTGGTGAGTAATTTTAGCAGTAGAGACATCTCAAAAAGAAAAAAAAAAAAAAAGAGAGACACAAGAAGAAAAGCTTTCTGCAACTGCTTTAAATTGTTGTTAAGCGGCACCTACACTTTATTATATGTGCCTATATGTTGTTTTTATTTGCTAATAATTATGCACATAATAGATAATTGACAGAATTGTGCCAGATTCTGTCATCATTTACTCACCCTCAAGTTGTTCCAAACCTGTATGAATATCTTTCTAAAAGAAGATATTTTGAAGAATGTTGGTGACCAAACAGTTGATGGACTTTTTTGATACCATTTCATTCTAAGTCAGTGAGGCCAATCAATCAATTTTGTTTGGTAACTGACATTCTTCAAAATAATCTTTTTATTTATTTTTTTGTTATTTTTTTGTTTTTGTTTATCTTTTGTGTTCAGCAGAAGAAAGAAATGTATACACGTTTGGAACAATTTAAGGGTGGGCAAATTATTACATAATTAAAATTGTTGGGTCAACTATATCATTAACTATATTATTGTGTGCAACGGATTTAGGCCAGTAAGAGCTTTGCATGTAAACCTCAATCCCCTGGCCTCAAGAGATGCGCTAGACACTGACGCTAACGGCTACAGTTAGGCTGCGTTATCACACCACACCCGCCTCCCTCACCAACACATTCCCATCCCAAGACGTCATCTAACTGACGCTTTTGATCATACGTCAATATCCGACGTTTTAGGGTACCCTTTAACGTCAGTTAGATGAAGCTATCCTCAGGGCGTCATCTAACTGATGCTGCGTTCATGTGCTATGGTAATTATGGTAAATACCAAAAACCGACGTGGAAAATGCACATGAACACCCCCTCATGTGGTATTTTCCACTGGGCAACTCGTAGAATATTTTGATGGACGAGTTGCCGAGATGAGAATAACCTTTGATCTTTTCAAGATGGCGGAGAGCACCGTGAGAGTCGTGAATGGTAAAAATATATTAAACTATTCATGATCTAGAAATTATTATACAGCATATTATTTACCTTTTGAGTTTTGATAAATCATTTTCTTGCTGTTGCAGATGACTTAAGCAATCTAAAATAGTTTTAGCTAAATAACAGGTCTGGATCTCCATCTTTTTACCACATTACGACAACAAAAGCACTTGAACGCAACACACTGGTAAATACCAGTTCACAAGTGGAAAATATCCTAATTTTCCATAGCACATGAACGCAACATGATTCTTTACCTTTAACGTCAGTTAGATGACGTGGGTAGGTTTAGGTCGGGGTAGGGTTAGGATTAGATAGCGGCATCTAACTGACGTTAAAGGGTACCATAAAACATAGAATGTTGACGTATGGTCAAAAGCGTCAGTTAGATGATGTCTTGGGATGAGAATGGGCTGCCCTCACCGGAAACCGATATTCCAGCTTTGTATATTAATTTAACAGTGTTTGTTTCATGTGTTAGGCAGGTAAATCAAACTTCTACTTTTAAAATAGTCAGCAATAATTTTAAAAATGATTTAAGGACATTTTCATTTACTTTTGCACAATAAAAAAAATATTAGTAAATACTAGGCCAATGTTAGTTCTCCACTGTGAAAAGTTCATAGGAAGACTCACTGCAGTGTTGATCTTTCCGTTCTCATTGGTCATACTGTCTCTGTGGTGAAGGTTGGCAAAAGGCTTGGCTGCACCCCAGGACTCCAGGTATCGGGTCATCCTCACTGAAGCTCTCATTTTAGCCCCGTCAATGGTGTGTCTGGGTCTGTAGTGGTGTTGAGGACTCTTTCTCTCTACCTAAAAATAAATAAATAAAACACATAACAAACTACATACAAGACTCTAGACAAACTTTACTAAACCTACTCAACTAAGTATCTTGGACAACTTAGCAACATAATATGTATTGACGCAAGAGCTTGTAAAAGTAGAGCAGCATTGGCAATAAAGTTTTGAAAGAGAGCTTTAGACTTAAAGGAAACAAAAGTGACTATTCATTTGTTTAGAGATTTGCATACCTTTGGGTTGATCACTAAGTAAGTGACAACTCCATGCTCTTTTAGATAAGGATCACGTTCCTGGCCATCTCCATCTTCAACCTTATATGACCCATTCAAGTGCTCAAGGGTCACTGAGGTGATGTGGACTCGTCTATTCATCAAGAAAATTACTTTTATTTTCTCAACAGATTTTAAACAATTGCACATTTTACACAAACTGAAAATGCATATTATAATAATGAATAACAACATAAATGAAGCAAACAATTACAAAAAAAACCTTACCCAGGCACACCACCTGCTTCCATGTAATTAGCTAAAGTCACATCGTGAGACCAGACATCATATTGCCATTTCTGAAGGCCAATCACACCACAGAGAACGTTTCCAGAGTGAACTCCCACTCGCATGTTAATATCCACCCCTGTGGCATCTCGCACTTTCCTATAAAGAAAAAGTAAAAAGAAAAATCAACACATCTCCCCATCACACATCAGAGCACTGATTTAACCTTATGCTGTAACATGATTAGAAACACATTTAGACAAGAGACATGGCTATGCACCAATCACTGGCAGGGGGTGGGTATTGTGAGGTAAAGAAGAACTCAGCATTTATCAACAAACCCCTGTCGGTGATTGGTTGGAACACTATTTATTTTGGTTATGATTGGTTGGTGAAACCAATTGACCTATGGCTAAGCCACGCCCTCAAATGCAATGAGCCAGTCACAGTGTGCAGCTAACTAACCCATTACACTCGGACATTCTCTGCTTCCACATCCATTGAAAAGCATTGCAGTTAGTCGGACTTTCATTCGTTTTTTCTTATCATTTTAAGTTTAAAATGGTCAAAATGGTCAATAAATGGTTCCCGAGAGGCTGGGTGATGGTGTGTATTTTTTTTACCCTTTCCCAAGCCACATTTCAACCGAGATAACTGTCTGCTCTGGATAAAGTAATGTGGTAGCTAGACCACACCAACTAAACATGGATAAATTAAACAAGGATGTCTACATCTGTTCTCAAGTCAACGACATATTTGAACGTTATCTTTAAAATCTCTAACGTAACGTGAGGCTAATATTAGACAATGTTAATGTTAGCTTCTAGCTGCATTGTACATCATGCCACTTAGCTTCATTAATGTATATCTGTAAATAACCGAGATAACAAATGTTAGCAATGTTGTGCTGAATGATTCATGTAAATACTGTAGCATCAAACGGTGATGGCAACGAGATGCGGGTTATCATGTTTTTACACTGTGACCTGTACACCTCTGCCTGGAGCTGAAGCTTTTCATCAACCTTCTCAACAGTAAAATTATTAATATAACCCTCCAATGCATAGTTAAGGACCTAGGCTACCTCACAGAGAAGCGTTTTATTGATGGCCTGCTTATGGGGAGGTCATAGCGGATCGTTAGGAAAGATTAGATGAATGTGATCATTTATGTTTGGACCTTTTTTGGTCCTGAAATCGCTGATAAAACCTTTAAAATGGTGCTGCTGATCTGTAAAACATTTATTAGCACTTGGTTTTAAGATTCTGAAAACTCTAGTGAGTCTAGTCACATTTATTTATTTAGCGCTTTTTACAATACAGATTTTATCAAAGCAGCTTCACAGTGATAAAATGAAAATAATACAACACAGATCAGTGTAACAGTGTAAGTCTACACTGACTTAGATTGAGCTACTCAAAACATACAGGATATATATGGTTGATTATACATTGACACTGATTGTGACAAGTTTCCTTGCAATCAGTTTGTCCCTTTAACAGGAATTCTCAGCATATTTTCCATCTCCACAATTTGCCTACAACTACTAATAGAGAGATTTCATTCTTCCAGGCTTCTGCAGAACAGGTAAAGATAAGAGAAAGACAGCTCTCTCGTCTAGACTGAGCACCAGTCATTTTCCACAGTCTGACCTCTAAGGTCTCTGAATCATTATCAGGACAGAAGGTATCATGTCCTTCACAGCAGCACCGGGCCAAGACCTCTGTGCAGAGAATTATAGGACTGGGATAGAAGCTTTGCTGCTGGACGGACTTCTGTATAGTAATAGTAACAGAGCAAGTATGTGTACAATTTGCTTAAAACTATTTATTTTATTATAAAATGCTTTTAATTGTATGCAAATTGAAGATACTTGTAGATTGCAACATGTATCTATAATAGATAATAGATAATGTGCTATAAAGTGTTCACAATGTTGTTTTTCAGAGATACAGAGTGAACAGGTTTGCAGAACATATAATAATTATGAAATTAGGACAGATGTTTTCAATCTAATCTGAGGCAAAGAATCTTTCAGCTAAGATCTATTAGAAACAATCAGTAGAAGAACAAGCCCTTTGGAAATGTATAGTTCGATATATGTTTGGACCAATGGTTCACAATGGGGTTTGCTCCAAAAGCCAGACTGCGGATATCTAGTAAAACTGTTTGTTTGTAAAAAAGAAAATGATAAATATATTAAAATGACCATGAACTACATAGGCCATACAATATGTCAAAATTTAGAAAATGCATAACCAACAGAAGAAGTGAGATTTACCAATCATGTAAAGTACATGATCAAATATTAGATTTGCATTAACAACGCCAGCTGAGAACCACTAAAAGCAGACATGTGAACTTGCTGAACTTACTTAATAGCTTCACACATGTCAAGTCCCATCTTCACACAGTTTTTGGCATGATTTGGCAAGGACTCTGGGAGGCCAGATACACAGTAATAACAGTCCCCAAGAATTTTTATTCGCATACATTCATTTTCCTGAAAGACACAGAAACATTCAAGGACTTCAACAGTTACAAAATATCTTGACAAGAGCAACTCTTGGTAATTAATCTGCCACATTTGATTTGAGTTGTATAAAGTAATTTATTTTCCAAAGCAGAAGGAAATGGTAAAGCTAAGCATCTGTATCAATAAAGTACATGTCAGTTACTGGATTGAAGTGACTCATTTTCAGATTTAGTTTACCTTGGCAATCTGATCAAATTTGCCAAATAGTTCATTCAACATATGGACCAGCTCTCCCGGTGAGCAATCAGTGGCCAATCGGGTAAATCCAACAATATCAGCATACAAAATACTGTAAGAGAATATACATTTGTGTGACACAGAAATAGAAAAGGATATACATACTTAAGATTTATATTCATATGCATCTGAAACTGTATAACTCTTTGTTTTTAAAAGCAGAGAGTCTGTTGATATATTGCATGTTCAGATATTCATACAACAAAATATTCTGGGGGCATGAAAATGAGGTGAAATGATAAAAAATGCTGCCGGTGGCTGGCAACTACTTTAAAATGCTGATGAGGAAAGAGTTAATTACTTCAGGATTATTTCATTTTCCATGGAACAGAACAAAAGAGTATAGCTAGTTGAAAATTTCTCCTCACACCCTGTCAGAATGAACAAGAATGTGTTTCTCAGGCTTTGTGATATACAAACTATTTAGCAATATTTTAAATCTCTGACCTTTTAATTTAAGTCCACCATTCATATTTAATACAAGCAGGAGTGATGGCAATTAACTAGCTCATCATTCAGCACAATCAAGAGAGCACAAACCTGCATACATTTTGAATAACTACAACATCTCCCCATAAGTTTCCAGGCTTTGGCCAAACATACACCCTGTAATTAATTTTAATTTGTTTAATTTGATATAGCTATTTGTACAATATTTACAGTGTATGTTTCTTTTATCAATACATTACATATAGATTTGTCAGTGCACAAAGCAATTCTGCAGATAATTTATATTGCTCCAACCTCATAATATTGTACTCTGATTCATGATTGTGACTGTAGTGAGAAATTCTAATTTTGTGGTATGCGGTGACGCACCTGACATTGGTGTGACGTTGTACATATAAATTATGAAAGTTGTTGGTGTTTTCCACCTGACCAAACTTCGGCCCCTGTAGTCTCTGTATGATTTCAGCTTTCATCACCCGGGCAATGTGAGCAGGAAGCAGAGACAGCAACAGACGTTCCTGTAGCAAAGAAAAAAAACAGCACACAGGAAAAATAAGATAATTATATCTAATATAGCCTACATCTAGTCTGGCTTGCCCCTTCAGTAAGTGGAGCAGAGACTTGACTCTGATATAAAAGCTTGCAGTATACATAAAAGACTGCTCAGTCATCTGAACAAATGGATTGAAAAGAAATAAGTGATTAAAAGGCATGATGTATGATTTACAGTAGGCCTGCTCTTTTCAAAATTCAGAAAGCTGGCATCATATGACGTGAAACAGGTTAATAGCACAGTTATGTGATGATGGCAGATGAACAATAGTATTTTCTGAATACCAGTGTATTGGAGTGGTAGAGGATGGATCAACACGAGGGAACACAGGAGGAGAACGGGAATCCACTGGAGATTTTAGCGTAAGGAGATCAGGGCAGCGTTTCCCAAAAGCATCGTTAGTTAGGCTTATGATGCTTTTGGAAACACAGCCTGGGTAAGTAGCACGGGTAATAAGTCCTTTTCCACATAGACCAGACAATGAAGGAGATGAATGTGTGTATATATAGGGAGGATAATGAGTGCAGTGATGAGGAACAGGTGTGGCTGGTTAGAAGACAGTTGTTGTGTTCAAAATCACCCCTACACCCTCATTCACTATTCCCTACAGTCCTCCAATAATATACTCACTTGGAGTTGATGAATACGAGTGAGTGAATTCGGACACTGACTGCCAGAAGGGCTGCTGATTTTGCATAGTTTGTGCATGCTGTTTAATAATATTACAGCTTCAGTAATAATGAAATGATTTATATTGTACTCCTGACATGGAAACTAGCATATAAACCTTAGTCTATGTGTACACGCAAACAATTTTGAAGAGAAAACGCAAAAGTGGCGTTGCGATATCACTTTTTATTCTGCATTTAGACAAGCGTTTTGGGTGTCACACAAATCCGTGTGCATATGGTGACGCAAAAGTGTGGGAAATTCAATGCACTCCAGGTGGCGATGTGAAGCACTGCC
Organism: Hybognathus amarus; assembly: GCA_030378365.1. Classification (NCBI taxonomy): domain Eukaryota; kingdom Metazoa; phylum Chordata; class Actinopteri; order Cypriniformes; family Leuciscidae; genus Hybognathus; species Hybognathus amarus. The sequence continues at coordinate 327,193 of JAQIUQ010000247.1, read as the reverse complement.
ATATAACAACACAAAGTCCGTGCGCCTGCGTACAACCTTCACTGTCAAGCAGAATTTTGCATTTTTACCCTTTACACGGGAACGTGGCGGTGGAGCGTTTTCAAGATTTCCACTCTGGAGGGTGGTTTCACTTTTTTGTGTTTTTAAGCCCCCAAAACGCCATTGCCATATAAACGAAGGCACCTCCGATAAAATATTTTTATGTTCAGCCATTGATCGTAAATCGGTTGTACACTCGTTATTGCGGTGCATTGTGGGATTGAATCAGTGCACTCAATAACATCCAATATAGTGTCGGACACCACAACAAATGGAGATCCCTTAAAATAATGTCCTATTTAAAGGGTATAGGGGGCGATTTCGGACATAGCCTGTGATCTTTGAGTGGCTGTGGTGGTGGAGCCTTGTGAAACCGTGAAAAATTGCTATATAAATAAACGTGACGGGACTACTAGAGTGCCAAATTGCAACGCATTCTCACCCAAAGGCGTCACCTTTGACCATGCTTCAATATTTGACGCTTTAGGCGCCCTTTAGCGTCAGTTACATGACGCGCATCCTACAGCGTCATCTGAACTGACGCTAGAGAGAAAGCATCAGTTAGATGATGCGGTTGGGTTTAGACCTGGGTAGGGTAGGGTTACACGTCTTAGGGCGTCATCTAACTAACGCTGAAAGGGCGCCTAAAGCGTCAGATATTGAAGCATGGTCAAATGCGTCCCAAGGCGTCAGTTCAGGTGACGCTCTTGGGGTGAGAATGGGCTGCGAATTGCAGATCTCCTGGAAACGATCAGATTCTTTTCTTTTCCTTTATTCAAAAAACGAGCTGTTTTCTCAATTTTCTTGTGTGATTATTTTGTTATTGAGAGGAAAGCCTGCAGCATTTACATATTCATCTAAATGCCTCTCAGCATTGTTGGCGCAGTCGGATGTTCGCTAGCAACATGTCGCTGGTCACTTTTTCTAACTTCATTTTACACCTAAATAAAGAACAAATAAGAACCTTGCCGTGAGTAAATTAGGGCTTTTAAATGTTCATCTGCTGCATACAATAGTATTCATGATAAATGAGAAACTCTATACATTTTATAAAGCAGAATAAAAAAAAGAATATTAAGCAATCTGCGTGTGGATAATCTGCATTTAAACAGCAAAGAAAATCCATGTCAAAGGCATCTATAATGTTATATTAATCTGGGATTGATATAATTGGGTTACGGTGGACTTTTTTACAAGGAAGAGACTAAGATAACCACAATACATTTTTTTTTTTCAAATCAATTTCGATTTCCCCACTAGGCATAAAGTGAGAATGAGTTTAATTAGATCTCACAGGGATGGTCTGGAGAGTCATTATGAAAGCTCATGATAGCTTGACTCTGGCATCAAGCAAAAGAAGGTTAATTGCCCAATAGGTCTGGTACATTTCCCCTAATCAACCATAATTACCTTATAAAAATTATTTTAAAATCCTGATCATTTTATTAGCATTTACATAAAAGCCATATACGTTCATTTGAGCTGTGACAAATGAATAGTTATCCCTTATTTGACTAATTAATGTGCAATACGATGAATCTAGGATCTACTGCAATAACATCAACAGCAGAAAACGCTGCAGTTGAGAACCACTGAGCTGTGAAAAGCACAATTCATCACCCACAGCCTGAGAGGAATATTTTTAAGAGGTTAATCCAGAAAAGTCCAGAGAGGCAATGTTTGACCTCTTGCAGAGCACAAAGTCTGATGGAAGACAGCCAATACACCAGCAGCAGGCTTTAGACTTCACAGAGACAGCACTGGGCTTCAGTCACACCATCTGCCTTTGTGGCCCTGTTTAAACTGGGAGCTGAAAACTAACACCACAGAAGCGTCCTGGTTTCATTCGGTAGCAACTGGGCTGAGAGTAGGAGGCCGCAAAGGTTTGCAGTATTTCAAAGGGAACGGGAAAGGAAAGGGTAGTGAAAGCCTAGGCGGCAAATCAATTTTTAAAAACATTGTGTCCCTAATTGGTGTGATATGATAAAATAAGAACTGTTTAACTAATAGTCTCTGAACCTCCTATTGTGTATCATGCAAACTTGAAGGCACACTGCAGAAGCTTTCTTGGCCACTAGATGGTGCTCAACCTGTAACTTTCACTTCTCAGCGTCCTAGAGGCCACAAGCGCCGCAACACTGTCGCAAATTAAAGTCAACAAACAGTCAACCGGTCAGCCTCCCGTGTCTTTAGATTGTGTGTGCTTGCAGTGTTTGAGGCGGGCAGCCTTGCCGCGCTCGATTCCCTTATAGCAGTCGGCTAATGGGCCTTTCACACAGGACGCGGTATGCGCTGTGCTGCGCTATGAAACCCATTCATTTCAATGGCTTGCGCCGCACGAAGACGTCTTTGTTGCTGCGCCAACCGAAGCGCAAGCGCAGCGGTGCGCACCAGTGACACGCCGCGGTCAAAGTTCAAAATAGTTTAACTTTTGCGCTGTGCTCTGTGACGATTATTAGCGCAGCCAATAGAAACGGGACATAGAAACAAACAAAATCAAAATCAAAAATCAAAATGGATGAACGGCTACTACCTTGTCGGAATTTTCTGAGCTGTACGATACAATTTTGACATCGTCAGAAAAGCTGTGTCATGGAGACATATCTCTATTCAAGTTGGCTTGTCAGGTGTGTTTTAATATATGCATAATGTCTTCCTTTGTTGTCAGATTTAATGTTTGAATAAATGTTTTATTCTAAAAAAGAACTGAGCTCATGATTCATGTGTTGATTTCGATGTTATATGTGTAACGTTACACGCACACACATATATACATATAGCGCTATATATAATATCATATGGCATAGCGCAGCGCAAATCACTGTTGTATCTGAAGGGCAACGCTCAACCCAGCGGCCAGCGCAGCGCATACCGCGTCCTGTGTGAAAGCCCCTAGAGAGAGCGAGCGGGGTGAGCCCCGTGGAGCTTATCATGTCTGTGAGTGAATGTGGACGTGGGACAGCGGACACATTCACTGCACTGAAAACATCGTTGGTCTGAGCTGACTGTATGTGTGTTGGTTTATTTTTACAGAAACCGTGGGAAATGTGGTGTGTAATGTTAGTGTCTGTGGGTACTACTGAGTCACGTTCACTACATTTAATGTAACGTTACATTTGACATGAAGCGATTTTATTAGTGCGAGCCCTGCACTGATGCGGGCTGTATTTGTGTGTAGAAATAAACACTGGGCTGTGGGCATTTTATTACACTCATAACACCATCGGCTGCGGCCGGAATACCAGAAAATACTACACTGCGTATATGAATTTATCTGGGTTACCTTGGAAATGGCTTTTGTGTTCAGGCAAGCGTCCATATCGGTCGAGCACCCCTCCTCCTCCTTTAGCTCTCGCCAGCAAGCGAAGCGAAAGCTAGACCAATGTGTTAATCCTCGTCCTGGCTTTTAATTTGTCACTCTCCCTTTTTCTTTTTTTAGTTTCCTCTGATAAAACCGTTGCCTTCTTGCTTGTAGCTGTTGTTCGGCCATGACGAAAACATACAGACGGCAATCAAATGCGAGTTAAGCACTAATGTCAGAATCTGAGGAAGTTTGGGGTGGTGGGGGAAGTGACGTATGCCGGAAAGCAGTCGAATTTTGTAGTTCTTTTTGTGCTTGGGTTCCTACCCGAAACCCGAAGTTACAAAGTGCTAGTAAAAGCGAAACAGACACCTTCAGGCTACGGCAGACATGTAATTCAACCTATTGTAAGTCGATGTACCATCTCAATCGGTTTTGGTAATATGTTATAAAGGTTGAAGAGTTCCACAGTGTGGCTTTAATGTTTATTTAATGTACATAAATATTTTTGCAAATGTCTTTATATATTTGAAAGTACATTATGGGCTCTATCTTGCACCCGGCGCAAATGACTTTATGCACTGACGCATTTATCATTCCTATTTTGCACTCGTGCAAAGCGGGCTTTTTTTCACACGTCTGTAAACTAGCAAATTAACTTTCACTCCCTGGGCGGAATCAGCGCAAAAAGGAGGCGTGTGTCGGCGCAAACAATCCCTGGTGCTATTTTACACTTCCAGAAAACAGTTGCGACACTGACCAGAAAAAACCTGGTCTAAAGTCAGTGGCACGTTGCACGTAAATTCAGATGCTATTTTGAGCGCGCATGCTTGGCCATAATACAGAGTGTGAACAATGCGCATACACTGTAGATGATTCTCTCATCAACACAGATGCATTTTACTTTTTGCAAATGATACATTATTATAAGGAAAAATATATAAACATAAGTGAAATCACTGTTGTGTCCATGACGATGGGAAAAATAGGCATAAAGCTTACAAATTTACCCAAATTATTATATGCATGTTTAACCAAAGCTAATTTGGGTGGGTTTGTCCCATCCCCAATGTCCCTTCTCTTTCTTTCACGGCCCCGACGAGAAAATCAATCTCCTCGGATGTGAACCGATGCTGAAGCGCGCCTGATAAATGCGCCGTTAAAATAGAATTGCGCCATAGAACAAGCGCACCTCGTTCATCATGCTCTTAAAGGGAATGTGATAGGCCTATGACGCTCTTATTGGTTTATTTCCGTTACGCCCAAACCACACCTATGAATAATGAAGCTACTCCAGACCAACCCATTTTAGATTTGCGCCAGGCGCAAGAGGCATTTATCCCACCAGGAAAATAGCAACAGCGCTGGGATCCGCCCACAAAGTTACTTGCGCTTTGACACTTGCGTTTTAGATCGTTAAAATAGGGCCCTTCATGTGTATTGTTGGAAGCTTGTAGATGTTGTTTAATATGGCTTCTGTAAAGTGAATCAGAAGTATCCCAGTAAGTAATAGCCATCATTTCATCATCTAGGTTAATAGACCCAATATAGTCCCACTTCTAGATAAAAATAACCTAGAATTTGGTTAAGTTTTTATTATTATTATTATTATTATTATTTTATATATATAAAATAGATCAGTCAGTCATGATTACAAGGTGTTTGGGTTTCATTTCTTTGACATGTTGTTATCTAATTAATGAGTCTATCCTTGGGCTATGGCCAGATGTCTATAACATTTTCACTGACCTATTTTGCCTTATTGTTTCAGCCTAAACATCAGGGCTGACATCAAGGGCTATTAGACATATTTTAATCGCAAAAATCCTTGCTGGGATGTTGATGGAATTTTCCTCTTGAAAGTTCCTAGTTGGCCATGTTATTTTGAGGATGATACAAAATGTTCAAACGCGTTCCAATAAACAAAAGTTTCTTTAAAGGGGTTAAACTAAGAAATCAAATTTTCCTTGAGCTTTTGACATCTAAGAGGCCATCATATTATAAGAATATCCTGTAAGTTTCAGAACTGAAAACATCCTTGTTAGTCCAATAAAAACTTTTATTGACACCAGTCTCAGCATGATAAAACACCACCCCGCAGAAGAAGATCAACACCTACTTCAACACAGCCAGGTTAGCCCCGCCCACCGATTCGCGCATTACACGCATAGCTAAATAACATACATGCCAACCTCGTGATGACAAACCGCATCGAGATACCGAGCAATACAGAATATTGTACAGCGCCTGGTTTTGGAAGACAGTCACTGCATAAGCTTCCTGTGGATTCCAATTGGACTGCATGGATAAACTTTATTTTTAATGACGTTCCAGCTGATGAGGTAAAACATCGTCATCTGTTCACTTCATTTCACTGAGGATTGTTTTGTAAACAAGACACAGGTTGAGACTGGATTTACAGACCAATTAAGAGTAAAGAACGTGCTGTGCCGCCTATATTGAATCTGACAGGAATTGTGCAACAGATGGACTCTGGGTCGAACATGTATGGGCGAATCCGGTTGCCATTTTACAACATTGGACGCTTTCCCCACGTGCACCGACGGGTGAGTTAAACTCATTATAATATGTAAAACTGTCATCCACTCGCAGCAGTGGGCGTTTACTTCCAAGTCTTCAGTGCGACACACCCATAAAAACCGACTGTTTTTCAGGTAGGCTCACAACTTGGGTACAAAATAGCCTATTACTTATTCATTTTGATGTTTTTGAATGCAAAAATTTCTAGTGAATTTCTGGACTGAATTTTTTTTTTTTTTTTTTAAATAGTTTCTAATATGTATACAAGAGCGGCGCTGGGGCTGGGCTAAGGGGGCTTAAAGGAGCTGTATGTAAGAAATGTATTTAAAATAATCATAAAATGGCCCTGATATATCACTAGACATTAAGAAATCATGTTCATTTCAAATACTTATATCACTGACAACAGTAGTCCAGCCAGGATATTGTCATTTAAAAAGTAAAGTTGCAGCCCTCAACTGATGTTGATGTTGTCATGTTGTGTTTTGGTATGATGCTCCACCCTCCACCGATACTACCAGTCAGCCGCTACAAATGTGTCGGATAAAAAAAATGTTGGACCCTGCCACCTATCTGGCAACCTTGAGTCGGGGGAAAGGGATACACTGCTCTACGGTATTTTGAATGTTATTGCAGTACCAGTTTTGGCCACAATCTTACATACAGCTCCTTTAAGGCCTGAATGTTTTTGTTTTTGTGAAGCCCCAAATATTTTGTAAACTTGTCTTTCTCACAGAGCAAAACTATTAATCAGAAAAATAAATGTGAATAAAATTACATCTACTGCGATTATATAATCATGAAAACTGCATACGGTATTACAGTTTTATATTACGATATTTTGCAACGTCTGAGCATTGTAGCCAATCCCATACATGTCTTTTGAAAAGCATCGGCCAATCAGAGGCAAACCTGTCATTATTATTGGCAATAAACGTAAAATACAAATAAGAGATTCACTGCAATGTATTTGATTGTCTTGATGCGGCTCTGATACACTCCAATACGCACTGTTCTGTTTGTTGTTGGGATGACTAAAAGTTCAGCGGTCTATCTCATCAGTGTCAAAATGATTAAAGAAGGTGGGCTTACAGTTAATAGAGGGATTTTAAGAGTGAATGAATGCCTGATAAAATGTAAGCAGATAAACATTTAATATTTGACAATAGAAATAATGACACAAATTACTCAACTTATTTTTATTATTAAATTTTGCCTTTTTGAATTGAAAATATGCTATAATTTCCTTGATTCTTGTAGAGAAAATGTATGCATACTTAAAAAAATATATATATATATTATTTGCAAATACTTTAAATTATTTCACTAATACAATAAGCCTTTCTTTTTTTCTTTATTCCTTTAAATCGCTTTTATAATTCATTAATTCCTTTAAATAAAAATACTCATTTTTAGTTTGGGCTAAAGCCCCAAATATCCACTGACCTTAGAACCGCCCCATGTATAAGCAAATATACAAAATATATTACTGTAATATGAGTAGAGATTAAAATATGCTAAACTTTCCCCCCAAAAATCTAGATGTATAAGTAAGATGTGGAATTACTTTTAGCATAATGGATAATTATTTTATATTGAATGTAAAGGTTTCTCAATTCCCAGTTATTCAGTCATTTTTCATGCAGTTAGATAAAAAAATAATAATAATTAAAAAAAAAACTTCTTAACACCGCCACCTAACAACTATGTCAAAAGGTAAATTATATCAACATTCTGATTCACTTTACAAAAGAAGCCATAATTAACCTTAATATTTACAAGCTTCCATGCAATGTACAATATACACACATAATGTACTTCAAAAATATAAAGACATGGCAAAAATGTCCATGTAGATTAAATAAACATTAAGTTTTAGTGATACGTCAAGGAGGTTGAGGGACTATTATTTTTACACTAATCTAATCTAGTTCTGTCATTCTCTCAGCAAACTAACACATAACACAAACGCTTTCTGGTTTTATCAGTATTAGTTCACTGCTAAATTCCCCAATGTCTCCATCAGCATTCAGTGGTATGCCAAAGAAAATATGGAAATTCTCTTAAGGATATGGAAAATCTCCATATCCTGAAGTTTTTGAGACAGTTTGGCAGGTCGTTCAACTTCAGCCATAGCCAGCTGATAAATCATGACTTCAGAACTGAGAGAAAGTAAAGCAAGATTGATACTGAACCTGCTGACGCTTCTCAAACTCCAGTTTGATGGGTGATTTCATACAGTTGCAGGTGTCTTGATATGTCTGCTTTAGCGCCAGTTCCATCAGGTGTTTATGGTATGCTCCTGCCAGGTTCCCACATATGAAAATTATGATATTTGCCAGGATCTAGAAAAAATAAAAAATAAATACAAATTAACAATAGTGGATATTCTGTAAATAGTCAAGTCAAGTCACTTTTATTTATATAGGATGATACAAACCTCCTGAAAAAAAACTAACTTCTGCGCTATTTATTTATTTATTTATTTGCCTGTCTGTCTAACTAGTTGAAATCTACCATTGTGAATTACTACTGAAGTTCAGATTTCATTGCTTCCACTGATGTACACAAAATGGTTTTTTAGAACATTTTCAAATAACTTTGATGTTCAGATTTTGATGAACTCAGATTTTGATGTTTACAAGAAATGTAATTATAAAATGTAATTATGTAATTATACATTGTAATTATACAATGTAATGTAAAAAAATAATATAAATTATTATTTTTCAAATTGTTATTCTGATGATATACTTTGTACTTGAAAAAAATCATAATAACTTTTGAATAGTGAAGCAGGATTTTGCAAGGAATCATTTTCCAGTCTAGAAATATTTCATTGACACCAGCTTGCAGCATTTCTCATCCACTTCAGCTGTTTAAAATTTTCCATTTCAGTTTAAAAAAGCTCTGAATGAATGATTTTCGACAAGAGCTTTGCTAACCCAATCAAATGTTCAAAATGGAGGGGACTTTGGTTAATGTAGTTAGTTTTAGCAGCAGAGAGAAGGGCTTAAGTCCTCAACTTTTCCTAGTGTTCACTGTTCACACTTCTTTTTCTCACTTCTCTTTCATACTTCTTCATTCAATTACCAGCCCAGTGGCAAAGTCCTTCGGTTTCTTCATCTTTTTCAATCTCACTATTCAACAGACGGATGAGAACAGTGCATCAAAGGCTTAGCTCCATGAGATATTTTTTAATTGCTCTTGGACATCTCTATCATTTCACTATAGAAATAGTTCTAAACTCATCTTGGCTGTCACACTTTGGACCATGAAAACTTCAAACGCCATCAGCCGCTGACATGGATGGAATGAAAGTAAAGAGACACCCACAGTCAGAAAGCACAATGGTATGTGTCATACAGAGATGGACTCATGAAAACAGTATTTTGTGACTTTATTTTTATTTTTTCAATTACGAAAAAAATTATAATAATAATTGATCTGAATGTAATTCTGAATTACTTATTTGTTGCATGGTATTTATTTGTTCTTTTCGTTTCGTATTTTTTAAAGAAAGAAAGTGTACTGTCTTCAGGGTTTAGGTGAGCGGAAAAATGTCAGTATTTTAGACAAAAAGACATAATTCATTTTCAATAAGAATCCCAGGAGGTATCAAATAGATATGATAAAAGACACCAAAACACACATAAGAGAAAAAGAAAAATAATTTATCTGGTTCTAAAATACTTTTTAAATATATTCCTGTATATAGACTTTTTTGTTTTTCAAGCATTAACTCTTTTCTGGTAAACTCTTCTCCGTGGCAAGTATATAATTTGAATATAATAATTAAATACATTAACATTCCTGAAAAAACATCTATTACACTCTAAAAAATGCAGGGTTAAAAAATAACCCAACGTTTAAATGTAAAAACGTGGGTTTTTACATTTAAAGCATATTGTTGGGTCATTCATTTGACCCAACTAGTGGGTAAAATTGACCATCTTGCTGGGTTAAGTCTTACTCATATGCTGGGTTATTTCCTGTCTCATTGCCTTATTAAAATTATTTACAAATATTTGATAATTATTACAATTATACAATGTATACTCATTCTAAGGTAAAAAAAGTAAGGTTCATTAAGTAAGGTGTACACTCACACCTGTTAAATTCTTCATAAATGCAATTATCTAATCAACCAATCACATGGCAGTTGCTTCAATGCATTTAGGGGTGTGGTCCTGGTCAAGACAATCTCCTGAACTCTCTGCTCAGTTACTGGGATTTTCACGCACAACCATTTCTAGGGATTACAAAGAATGGTGTGAAAAGGGAAAAAGTCCTGTTGGTGAAAAATGCTTTGTTGATGCTAGAGGTCAGAGGAGAATGGGCCAACTGATTCAAGCTGATAGAAGAGCAACTTTGACTGAAATAACCACTCGTTACAACCGAGGTATGCAGCAAAGCATTTGTGAAGCCACAACACGCACAACCTTGAGGCGGATGGACTACAACAGCAGAAGACTCCACCGGGTACCAATCATCTCCACTGACAAATAGGAAAAATAGGCTACAATTTGCAAGAGCTCACCAAAATTGGACAGTTGAAGACTGGAAAAATGTTGCCTATTCTGATGAGTCTCGATTTCTGTTGTGAAATTCAGATGGTAGAGTCAGAATTTGGCATAAACAGAATGAGAACATGGATCCATCATGCCTTGTTACACAGGGCATACCACCTATGTTTTCTTGGCACACTTTAGGCCCTTTAGTGCCAATTGGGCATTGTTTAAATGCCACGGCCTACCTGAGAATTGTTTCTGACCATGTCCATCGCTTTATGGCCACCATGTACCCATCCACTGATGGCTACGTCCAGCAGGATAATGCAACATGTCACAAAGCTCGAATCATTTCAAATTGGTTTCTTGAACATGACAATGAGTTAAGTGTACTAATATGGCCCCCACAGTCACCATATCTCAACCCAATAGAGCATCTTTGGGATGTGGTGGAACGGGAGCTTCGTGCCCTGGATATGCATCGCACAAATCTCCATCAACTGCAAGATGCTATCCTATCAATATGGGCCAACATTTCTAATGAATACTTTCAGCACCTTGTTGAAACAATGACACGTAGAATTAAGGCAGTACTGAAGGCGAAAGGGGGTCAAACACATTATTAGTTTGGTGTTCCTAATAATCCTTAAGGTGACTCGAGTGTATTCATTCGGTTCACGTGACGTCACTGTAGCTTTGCGCCGCCATCTTTGCGACCAGTTTGCGACCGACGGTCACATTAATGCCTGCAATGTGTTGTGCAGTTGGCAGCAAAAACAGCCGAAAGAGGAACCCTGAACTGGTATTTTATTCCATACCAAAAGAAGAGAGAATAGAAAATCTTTTTTTTAAAGACTTAGTCTCATGTTGCTGATTTGTGGTTTATTATATTTCTATTACAGCCTACTCTCAGTGGCCAACATATACAAACAGATAGACAGATAATGTTTTTTCTTCATTAAATTTGTTGGATCTGTTTAAATGCACTTTATCGTGGTAAGTTATTAGATTTGGGGTTATTTTGACATAACTGTATGTCTGTCTGTCTGTCTAAATCTAATAAATATTTTTCTGAAGTTCATAAAGATGTGTTCGTCTTGCGTTTGTCTTTGTCAGACGCGCTTTAGATGTTATTTTTGTGCAAGTGTTAGCTCTGCAGACGATGCATAATCAGCCTTGAAATGCATATTAAAGGACTAACGTTAAGTCTTCCAAAAATGATAACTCTGCCGTCATTTAACTACTCACCATCATGTGCAAATCCTTAAGTTTACTTTCCGTGGAAGACAAAGGGACATTTTTGAATTATGTAGCCTAAGACTCTTCTTGTCGATGTAATAAGAGTGAATGAGTAACAGCCTACTGGGGGCTGTCAAGCAAAAAATAATAATAATAAAAGACAAAAAACATCACAAAAGTATCATAAAAGTGATATAATACTACTCGTCCGTTATATTAATATCGTTATTTATTAATATGATAGCTTTATGTGACGAACAAACTGCAATTTATGTCGTTATATTATAATCACGAAGAGCTTTACCTCTTGATAGCTTTTAACCGCAGCCAAATCATTCAAAAAGATTCGAACTCGAAAGACTCATTTCGATATTTGTGATTAACCTTCTCTGTAAGTTAACTGAACATCTGTTCTATCAGAGAGATATGGCAGTCTTTTATAATATTTGACTGATGTCTCTGACTGTGCTGATGCAGTTGTCTCTGTCCCAGTGCTGATGTTCGGATTAGAAAGATTCATTCATGCCAGCCGAACTGCTGCAGAGGATTCATTAATGACATCGCCTCGACTCTCATGAACGCGTGCCATAGCTCTATGACAAATGTATTTCTATTTCATGAAAGGCCAATTAGGGCAAGCCTGGGGCAGATAATAATGGACTAAAGAAAACTGGGGGTAACAAATAAGGATCGGAGCCTAAAATTGAAATTTTCTCAAGGTATCTCTATCTCTCTCTCTCATTCAAATAGGCAGTTTGAGCTGCCGTACCGGGCGAGTCGGTCGCAAATATGGCGGCGTTCTATTTGTAGTGACGTAGGTGGCATCTATGAATATGATATTGCATTTCTGTTAACAGATCCTCCTAAATATTACACAATGCACCTTTAGTCATTAATATTAATTTAAGTCATTAATCAACTAATTTGAACTCTTATATGGTTATGATTTCATTTATTGAGATGTGTTGATTCATTAAGAATAGCAACAAACATTTAAAATGCGACAAAATATCACGTGGGCTTGAAAAAAATGTTTTCCTCAAATTTGATAGCGGACGACTCATTTTCAGTAATTTGATACACTGCTTTTTGTATTTAACATGAAAAACAAAATAAGGCTTTGAAAGTGAATAATCTAAAAAGTTCTGTAAAGAATGAAAAAGTAACCTGCTGCTGGGTCAAAAAAAAACCAACAAGATGTTTATTTGTGAATGACCCCCTCACAACTCATTTTACCCAGCACGAGTAACCCAAGAATGTGTTTACAGTACCCTAAACAATCCAACATTTTGACCCAGCACAATCAACACAACAATTTGTTTACAGATACAACCCAGCTTTTTTTTGAGTGTACTATGTTATATACCAGCGCAGTCGCATCCCAAGACGTCATACAACTGACGCTTTTGACCATACGTCAACATCCACCATTTACCAGCACTATAGTGCATACTGACCCACTCTGTTGTCACCCCCTGGTCAGAGTTCTGACCGCTGAAGCTTTTGAATGAAGTACTCCCGGCTACTTTCCGGGGCCACAAAACTGTGCGTTTTACGTGAAAAAATGATTTGTGTTTCAAAGCTTGATTAATTTACCACACAAAAACACGCTGGTCAAAATTCATACCTCAGTTTTAATGCGGCGCTATTTTCTATCCATTTCTATCAATCCACGCTGCCGCAAACGTCAACAGTGCGCAAGTTCCGATCAGCTGTTGATAGCGCTCGAACTCGCTGACAACATGTCTGACTGCGAAACTTATGATAATGAAACCAATGTTAGCACAATGTCAGACGGATCAGATGATGAAAGTAATTTTAGCACAACGACAAAGGGATACCTTTATGAAGCGGAGTATACCGATGCCGAACTTTTGCAGAAGGAGATAGAACGTGAAGTGAGAGAGCGAGAGGACAGAAATGAAGTTGTCCAAGTTGATGCTAGGCCCACAGCTGTAGCTAGAGCCAGGAGAAACGAGAAATGGTGGTGCACTTGTTCAAATTGTCAAGTTATGCCAACAGAGGTTGAAAGCTATTGCTGCCATGAATGGGAACTCGTCATGCCACAGATGCAAAACCTATCGATTGACGAGGAGGCCAACTGTCTGCATTAGCTACATCCAATGACATTTTCCCTGCAATGCTAAATGCAGGTGTCCTGGAGACGTTCTTCTACGTACATAAACTCAATTGGAAAAAGCGACCCAAACCAGCTGGACTTGACGGTCAGACGTCGGCTGAGTAAGTGTGATCGCTCATGTTGCTTTGTAGTTTTTTATTTAAGAATTTAACGTTGTCTTGACCAGTTGACTATATAAAAGTCTATCTGACTGCATTATTATTATTATTATTATTATTATTATTATACTGAGTGGACAGTAATAATTATTAATAAATTAATAATTTTATTACTGACTTGACACCAAATGTCTCATCAGCTTGTTTACTGTACAGTTTAGACATGGGATGATAAAGTTAGTAAATAGAGCTTACCCGCCGTGGTACTGGTAGCTACAGCAAAACTCCTTAAAATCTTTTTTTTTTTTCCTTTTCCTCCTTGGTTGGGGATGTAATCGTCTTCGCTGAAGTGAGCACTACAAGCACGAAAATCTGAACTTTGATCCCGGCACATCCTTGTGGTCACAGCCTGGGAATTTACAAGTTCGCACCATTGTTAATTTAATACTTTTTACCTAGTTGTCAATCGATTGTGTAAACACTATGGAACAGCTGATCGTAACGTGCACACTGTTGACATTTGCGGCAGCGCGGATTGATAGAAATGTATAGAAAATAGTGCCGCATTAAAACTGAGGTATGAATTTTGAGAGATTTTTTTGTGTGGTAAATTAATCAAGCTTTGAAACGCAAATCATTTTTTCACGTAAAAACGCACAGTTTTGTGGCCCCGGAAAGTAGCCGGGAGTATTTCATTCAAAAACTTCCAGCGGGGGTGACAACAGAGTGGGTCAGTGTGTATGCACTACAGTGCTGGAAAGGATTGCATACAACTTCATGTCTTAAATGGGCGAACAAGCCCTTTAAAGTCGGTTAGATGACGCTATCTGAATCCTAACCCTACCCCAGACCTAAACCTACCCCGTCACCTAACTGACATTATAGGTAAAGCGTCAGATGGATGATGCCCCAGGATCGTCATCTAAATGACGTCAAAGGGTACCCTAAAAGGCGGATGTTGACGTATGGTCAAAAGTGTCAGTTGTATGACGTCTTGGGATGAGACTGTGTTATATATACATAACATTTCAGCAAGGTAAAATATAGTAACACTAATATATGCATGACAATAAATCAACAAATATTTGTAACTTTATTCTTAACTAATGAAGATGAGGTAGATGAGGAAGATTGGACATTGCCTGTACTATTCTGAGCACATGTGGTATGTTTAGAAATTTCAGAACTATTCTTTGTGTCCCTTGACTCTAATGGTTAAGGGGAATCTTAATGTGGACTTTTAATTGGTCATGCAGGATGTTGTTTATATAAAAACTTGAAGTTGTAAACAAGAAAATTGAATAACTTTAAACATTCTGACATGTTATTCAATATTATGTTCAATTGGTAACACACCTTAGCCATTTAAGCAAAAATCATATTGGATATTTAACTGGTGAATTTCAAAGCTCTTGGAAACAGACTTAAGATTTTAACAGTGGCTGACAACAGAAAGGCTTTTCCTTCAAACACTATTTTTAAAATGGCAAAATGAATTTGTGAGGAGTTTAATCATACAACATTTTGATGTCCAGATGTTATCTGCAAGCATGTGAGAGGGCCAGAGAGCTGTAGTAAACAAACACAGTTATAATTTATTTGTAAAAGATGTACAACATTAATCTGCTGTCTATGAATAAATCATGGATGATTCATTGCTTTCAGAGAGGTAGTGCAGCTTCTACTTCTGACATGACATGAGTGGGATTACATACAGTACAGAAAAGATTCTGCTTTCGGTCTGATGGATAGAGAATTTATCTATTTATATAAAGAGACACAAAACTGTGTTTTGAGTGTAATTGAACAATTTATTCCAACTGATGATAAACCGTAAAGCTGAAATAAAAAAAAACACATTGGTAAGTCATTACTCAACATTATTATTATTATTTTTATTTTTTTTATTTTTTATTTTTTTACTGTCAGAAAACAATGGCTACATGGGAATTTCTAGGGAACTTGTGCTGCGTCAATGATGACACTTTGGGGAACGATATGCCCACATTTCCATGATGACAAAATGCTAGTCCTTAGTGTGAAGCAATTATGGCACAGCTCAGGACATGAATGCTTATGATCCTGAGGTGGCCGGAAGGTCCAGGCTATAAAACCTCACAAAAGAATGTGGGGAGGACCATTCCGCCACATCACATATAACTTGAAGGGATGCCACCGACAATAAAGCTCTTGAAGATTAGGGATGGGAATCGAAACCGGTTCTTCTTCAGAACCGGTGCCTAGTGAATCGATTCCTTGGAACCGTTAGCTTGCCTGCTTAACAATTCCGCTTATCGGTTCCGCTCGTTGTAAATGCGTCATGGCGTCACACACACGCGCAATGTTGTTTTGATTCAGAACGCGGCAAAATGGCTTCAAGGCAGAGGCGGTTCGTTCAGTTCATTTTTCCTGCCGACCAACATTTCGTTATCCAAATGTAGGCGCGCTGCGCGTGGCAAGCGCTTTCATAGTGTGGCGTGACCACAACATTGCCCTACATCAATGGCAAATTTAACGTAAACGGAACGAAACTGAGCTACTCGTTATTGTGTGGTTGTTTGGATGACGGACCGTTCATTAGTTTGGACCAATGCAGCGCAAGCTGATCTTCATCATCAGCACTGTTACTACACAGCCAAATCCAGTAAAGAAAACATTTGAATTCGCTACTGAAGTAATAACATCGCTGCGAGATCTAGTGAGAAACATTCACATTTCTTGTTATTAACGGATCAAACAGCGCTGACGTGGAAACCAGGAAGAAACATTGTGCCATGAATGAACTATCCAGTGTCTACAGATCAGCAACATCACCAAGGATTTACTGTATAACACTACTAACTGTAAGTTTGGCAGGAATAGTAGGCTATAATGCTTTCAGGTAACATCACATCTGTTGTATTTTGACATTATGAATACAATTGCTGCCCTCAAATGTTAATCTAAACTAAAATAAACTTTTGTTTATAACTACTACAATATTACATTTCATTTTGTCCAAGGAGCTGTTTTGTTTATATGCTCCCAAGAAAGGTCAAGTATAGTTCCATCATTGCTCAAAGTTAAAAAATATCATACTTTATGATGTTAGTTTTACATAATTTGTGTATACTATGTGCTTCTGATCAGATATTAAAGCAAGTTCAAACAAACAAACAAATTTGTACTTATTCCCTCACCCAATGAGAATCGATAAGAGAATCGATAAGGAATCGGATCGATAAGCAATATCGATAATGGAATTGGAATCGTTAAATTCTTATCAATTCCCATCCCTATTGAAGATCCCAATTTTTTTTGTGGAATGTGCTCTAACCGGCAGAGGTGAAGGCAGCCAATGCACCTCATAAGTCTTTGAGACAGCCTTGACAATCCACCTGCTTATAGTCTGCTTGGTAGCTGGGCAGCCCTTGTTAGGGGGCCCGAAGCATACCAAAAGCTGGTCAGATTATCTCTACAAAGTTCTTGAAATCTCAAGAACCCTGACCGGGCATAGAATGCAACTATGCTGCCACATACACTTTAAGTGTAGAAGGGGAAAGCTCAGTCGAGAATCGGTCTTGAAGGAATTCTAGCACTGAAGCCACTGGGCAGTCAACTGGATCCATTTGGTGCTGTCTGCACCACAAAGTGAATGTTCTCCACTTCAAAAGCATAAAGTTTCCTCATGGAAGGAGCTCTGGAATTTAGGACAGTCTTCTCCCTCCTGATGGGAATCTCCCACGAGAGGCCGTCTAGGAGGGCTACCAGGTCTACTACGTCCACCTGGCCGAACTTCCTCCAAACTTCCTCCTGCCTTGACAAGATGTCTGCTCCCACATTTAGGTGCCCACTGATGTAATTGCCCTGAAAGAGAACAGCTTGGCCTGGGACAAAAGGAGGATCAGATGTGCCATTTATGCATTGTACACAGAGGGCGTGATCTTAGATCCCCCCTGGTGGTTTATATAAAAGACCACCGACGTATTGTCTTTTGGAACTAGAATATGATGGCATCTGAGGTCTGGGAGAAAGTTCCTCAAGGCAAGCAGAACCACTCACATCTTTAGCATTTTATGTGCCAGGAGAGATGATGTTCTTTAAACAGACCTTCCATGACTGCACCCCAACCTGTGTAGGACACATCTGTTGACAGAATCATCCAATGACAAGGTGCTCCTAACACAGGGCTCAGGGCATATATATATATATATATATATATATATATATATATATATATATATATATATATATATATATATATATATATAATATATATATATAGTGGGACGCATTGTGGCTCTGTAATTAAACTGATGTGCCGGGGGTAATGAGGGTCCAATCATGAACAGGGCGGACGGTATAAAAAGGAATTGAAGTCACCTCTTGCATGTGCTTTGTTAATTACTTTGTGCTTTGTTAAAAATTAGAGAATTTACTCACCCCCATGTCATCCAAGATATCCATGTCTTTCTTTCTTCAGTCTAAAAGAAATTAAGGTTTTTGATGAAAACATTCCAGGATTTTTCTCCATATAATGGACTTCAATGGGAACCAAACGGTTAGAGGTCCAAAAGACAGTTTCAGTGCAAACTGTCTGAGTGTCACGTCATTGCTCAGGGACCTCCCCTTCTGGTTTCCGTAGTTGTTTCTGCTTTGAGGTAAGTCCTTTTTGGTTAGTTAGTGAACATAGATGTGGGATTGTGTATAAGTGATTGTGTTATTCTTAATTTCGGGATAGTTCGCAGCTGTTGGCGGCTCCGGCTCTCTCGTTACGTGCCTCTCTTGCGGTCCTGTGTCTCATGATGCTTTGAGATAACATATGTGTGCGTTGACTGATAAGTTAGCACACAGATGTGTGATTTGTCGTAAGGACTGTGTGGTTTACAGCTGCAGGGATAGCTCACTGTGTGACTGTTTCCCCTTTGCATGTTCCTCTCGCATTCCCGTCCTTTGGTGTATGGTGGTGTTCGGCGTATGCGTGAATGGGTGATGGGTTATGAACTTAAGGTACGTTTTTTTGCAGTGCTCATTCTGTCATATATTGCAAGTATATGCTTATGTTTGTATTTTAGAAGTAATGGACGTGCTGCGGTGTCTGGTGGGCAGCACTGTTTGACGCTGCTGCTTGTATCTTTAGATTATCTCTTATAACAAACTCTCTTTCCAACACGTGTATGCCCAGTCTAAGTGTCTTGTGTGTCACCATGATCGCTGAGTGTCTTCTACTGTCTTTTAAATTGTGTCTTGTTTTTTTTATATATTTATCTTTTTCTAGTTTTTTTTTTTTGTAGTATATTAATTTGTCATTGGTTGCTTAACTAAATGTTTTAATCTAAACGGTTTAGGCCCTGTCCCAAATGGCACACTCCGGACTTGTGGACTTCCTCAGAGTCCACACTTCGGTTACGCCATTAAGTGCAGACCTATAGTGCCCTTAGCGCTGAGTCTTCGAGGGTGCATTGAGAGGTATTTTTGGGACAGACTCGATCGTCACGCCGGAAACAGGAAGACGGTCTGGTTGTTGCATAGACAGTATAAGTACAAAAGCTGGATTTTTTTTATTTTCTCAAATCTTATGTCCATGTGAAATACGCAGCCTGCTTTTAAAGTTCTATAATTGTATATGCCACCTGGGCATTACAATAGATGTCATGGTTATGTAAATTATAAAAAAAGTTGTAAATAATAATGCATAATGTTCAATTTTAACACAAAATTAAAATGAGTTTAAGAAAAATGTATAGATTTCAATATTTATAATACGTTCATGACTCAGTAAAGCCAATACATTTGGTTCTATTTATGTAATGAATCATATAATGCGATCGTATTATTTAACACTATTTTATTATGTTTGACATATCAACCACTGGTCTCTAAAGGTCGAATAGACTGTACAACTGGTAAAATGTACGCCTATGTCATAACCATAATGATACTTACACCTTTAATATTCTATCTTCACAATCCGTGAGTGAAATCTCCTCCCATCTGTTGTCTGATTGGCCTTTGCAAGGATTCCTGGGTAGTTAAAGTGCGTGGAGCCTGCATCTATGAGGGCTTCGCGGAAGACGGCTTCAAGGGTACAAAGGGGGCGCTGCTGAGCACACTTCAGAGCGTTAAAATGCCAAATGGGACAGCCTACGGACTCGTAGACTCGGCGAGCACGCGCAATTTAAGACCGCAAGTCCGCGTGAAGTGCGCGATTTGGGACAGGGCCTTACTGTGTCAGTGTTTTGCATTATTGTATTTGTAGGATGTCTGATTTATGCCAAAGGTGCTGGTAGAATGTCAGTGAGATTAATAGTCCCAGTGGTGGCACCAAACTCTGACTTTCATCTGTGGTAGTATAATTTTTTTATATATTTGTTTGTTTATTAGTCTCAGTGTGTTTATGTGGGTATGTTTGAAGAAAGTCCTTGCTGTGTATTGAGACCTGTAATTTTTTGCTCTCTTTACAGGAGCCGAGGCTTCAGGGCAGGCCACTAGTAGGCCCTTACATGCGGTGGTGGGGGGCTCACGAGTGCTGTGAGGTGATTGCTGGATTTGATTGCAGTGTGTGTGCTGATACATATACACTGGGTGCTGAGTGATATAGGAGCCTTGTGCTCACTGAAATTTGCGTATATGCCATTAAGCCTCGGTCTCCTTTATTTCTTTGTCTCTTTGGTGTCGTGAATGTTGATGACTCAGTTTTATCTTATGTACTTTAAAATTGTTGCAAGTATTGAAATAAAACTTTTGTACAATTAGTATCCACGTTTCTGGTCCTCTTTTGACAAATCATGTTCTTGTGTGTCTCTTGTGTAAAATGTTTAATCCATAAGATTAATATTTCCCTGGTAAACAGGGTGGCGTAGTCATGCCTAAGTTAGCGGTGGCGTTTCTATAGTTGGTCCTCACGTCAAGGATCATCACATAGCATTCTTCTTCTGAGGTAAATTCAAGTTTTGGTAACGCTTTAAATTACAGCCCGGAAAGTACTGAGTAATTAAAGCAATTTTACAGCGTAACCTTCAGTAATTATAATGTACCTATAACGTACTTACAATATAAGTATAAGGGAAAAACATTTTAAATTTGGGGAATAAATGCGTAACATAAAAATATTTATACTGTAAGTACTATAGAACTAATTCTACTTTTATGATATAACAATCTTACATTTGGGAGCAATTTAGCAAGAACATACTTTTTTGAAATAATGGTGAACCAGTACATGCTGTATTGGCTTTTTAACGAAAAATTGTGCATGTTACCCTCTTGTTTCAGGGTAGTTACAGGGTAAGTGTGACATTGCGGGTTGTAAATTAAAGTGGTGTTTGTCACTCTCTTGTTCCATGTAGTTACTGGGTAAGTACAATGAAAATGCACACAAACTTATATCACTGACTCGGAAACCATTATTTATTATACAAGCACCACTTACCTTGTAACCACATGAAACCAGATATATTTCCAAGTATATTAAAAAAAAAATTGCTATAGTCTTAGCTTTTCTTGCATTGAAACATGGTAGCCCAAACCTAAATCTGCACTTTTGCTATAAATATCATATATATATATATATATATATATATATATATATATATATATATATATATATATATATATATATATATATATATATATATATATATATATATATATATATATTCAGTATAAATGCATAGATATGTACCCTGTCATTTTTAAAAAGCCTATACAGTATGTATTGCTTTGGTACACAATAATTACAAAAAGGTACTCAGTGGATGTTTTCGCTAAATTGCTCCCAAATGTAGGATTGTTGAATCATAATAGAATTAGCACCCCTTAGTTCTATAATACTTACAGTATAAATATTTTTTTTATTTCTCCTGGTTGTTACCCCTTTATTCCCCAAGCTTTACATATTGTTCCCTTATACTAAAATGTAAGTACTTAATAGGTAGGCACTATTATATTTACCGAAAGTTACACGGTAAATTCCTCTTAATTACACAGTACTTTCTGGGCTGTAATCTAAAGCGTCACCCAAGTTTTATTCCTAACAAGCGTGTCTTCTTCTTGAAAAGAAGTAGAGTTACCTGATGTAGCTAGTTGGACGATAACTTACAGCCTATGCTGTGCGTAGGACCACAATACAGATACTCAGACAGATACTCACACTAATACAGAGCTCAGAATCGATAAATATTGTACTTCTCATTGGTTTTATAAGGATTACATAAACAGGGAATATTTGTTTGTCTTCATAGATATGTTTCTGATGTCTGTGACTGTGTGACAAGTATTCGCTGAGTTTCGGTTAATTTTTTTGACGGGTTTCAGAAAGATGTTCACAGAGACTGAGACACTAGAAAGCGCATGTTGTTTTGTTGCTATTGTGGATGCATACAAACAAGATTAGTCGCTATTCTTTACAGAGGGTCTACCTGTCTATCAGTTAAATACTATAATCAGAAATCACAAACATTTGTGTACCATTTTTCCAAACACAACAAACAAAACATTCTCAATTGCACATATAATTATTTCATTTGGCCCCAATCTAATATCTGCATGTTTAATAATGTTTTTCTAATTGTTTACACAGCTATCACAATTGCATTAACTATAAAAAAAATAAAAAAGTAACAAATACTGTAATACAATTTTAAAAAGAGAATAAGAATACGCATGAAAAGGGGGAAAGAAAGAGTTGTCAGAGTGGAAGGTAGTGTAGAGTGGAAGAGGTAGAACGAAATGAGGGGAGAGGAGGAGAAAGTTTAAGAAAAGGAATTCAGAAAAGGAGAGGGTGAAAAGATAGGTAAAATGGAAGACTATTTAGAGGACAGACACTTTTTGTGTGTCTACAGTATGTTACAGTTTTGATAACAGCATTTACTTTTAATAACTTGAAAAACTGCATAGTCCTCACAATATGATACAGCACTGTTAAGCTGGCGTTAATGTTGATGGTTTGTTAGTAATCCTATTTCATTGCCATTCACTTCCCATAGTTTTGCTAATGTAATGGCTTTCTAGGGATTGCATTTAGCTCCTGAATCTGACCCATAACACAAGCAAGTAAAAAGGGATTTCTACTTCCTTAAGCTTTCCTAATACCTTTTACAAAATCAATGAACAATTCTGAGGTCATACCACAATTTTTACACCACACTAAAGTGTGGCTTATAATCTTTTCTTTTGGAATCTATAAGCATACATGCCCAGATTGTGGTTAATCCTGAAAAGCACGTGGATTTTTGCCTGAGGCTCATTAAGCACCTGCGCTCTCTGCCTCTCCACAGATGTTTACTTAGACACAATCAACTTAAAGAAATCTTAAAATCAAGAGGACGCAAAACTTACTTAAGGGAAGAGTATGTGAGTGTTTTTATGTATTTTTTATGTTAAGAAAAAATGGTTCTACCACACGTGCATTTACTTACGTTTAGACACTGAAACGAACAACATGGACATATTGAAAGCACTAAAACTATCAAAATTTAACAAATTTAAAGAGGTACAAATGAGTAAGATAATGAAAAATTAAAACTATGGCATTCATATTTTCATTTTATTGTGTTCAGTTGTCATATCAGGGACATTATGTTAATCACATTTATTAAATGCATTTCCTATCAGTTGCTGACGTGACAAAGTAATTGGGATCATTTGAGGGAGCATATCATCTTCGTGTGTCTACAGAGACGAGCCAATGAACGTTGGCGTCACGCACTTACTTTATTTCAATTCGGAGCCGAGCTTCCTGTTCATATCTGAATCTGCAGACTGCTGTTGTTTGTTAAAAAGTATTGGTGTGACGGAACGAGCAGTAGGGCATTCAGCACGCTGAGGCAGCCAAATGCAAGCACTATTTAATAATAATAATCAAACAAAAGGGTAGCCTAATCCAGGGTAAACAAAGAAACTCAGAAACAGGAATACAGAACAAAAACTCAGCCACAGGAAACAGTTAAAAGCTAGTGAAGCTACAAGCAAACAACGAGCGACAACCAACAACTGAAGCATAGGGGTTTAAATACACAGACAAACAAGCTAAACAAGATAACAAGCAGGCGTGATTAGATCAGAAACACCTGGGGAGACTAATCAACAAAACGGGGAACAGCTGACATGAAAAGACAGGGGAACACATGACAGAAAGATACAAGATACAAAACCCACATGTAACCAAGGGGGTAATCCATCGACCGGAAGTTGAAGCCTCGTGGCAGCTGCCATCTTGTAGCAGAACTTCACTTGCGTTAGCATTTCCATTGACTCCCATTCATTTTGGCGTCACTTTGACATCGAATATCTTTACATCTGAGGCGTTTGAAGACCCCATTTGTCCTTTATTTATTTCTAAAGAAACACGACAATGTATAAAATGCTCCATTACCTTGTAGCTTATGTTATGGCCCCATAGAAGCAGTTTTTTGTAAAAGTAGGCTAACGATTGCGTCATACCCATGCGACTCTCTGTCGCACAGTAGAGAGATTACCGTATGGACAAGAGGAGAAGCTCGCGGGCAATCGGGGAAACGTGGAGGCAAAATGACAAAATAATTAATCAGAATACCTAGCAAAAGATTCTCCTGCTCCTAGCTCATGGACAGGTCCTACTCACACTCTCTGCCTCTGCAAGTTTTGGAAGGGAACGATTCAGATTTCTCATGCCACAGCCACTAGAAGACAGACGGGTTTCTCTCGTCACATATACGTCGTCAAGCTCTGTTTGAGTCTGCGCGTAGGGACGGAAGTGCCAAAAAAATCGCCAAAACGGCTTCACTTGTCTCAATGGAGTTCCAATGAGATTGCTCTGTCCACTTTTTATACAGTCTATGCATGAAACATCAATACTACTGCATTTAAACCCCCACCCCCAGATAGCAAACTGACATTGAATCAACGTGGAAACATGACATTCGAAACAACATTGATCATGACATTGTTTTGCTCATTCAATTAACAGTTGAATCAACGTCAGACGCGTCATTCTTTCAAAACTAACGGAAAATCAACTTGAAATCAACGTTGTTTCTACGTTATGAAAGCAAACCAATTTTCGATTTTCATTTAGCTTTGAAGAATGCCGCGTCTGACGTTGGTTCAACGTTAATTCGATGAGCAAAACAATGCCAGATCAACGTTGTTTCGATGTCATGAGAGATGTCGTTTCCACGTCTGATTCAATGTCAGTTTGCTGTCTGGGCCCTTACATATGGCGTTGATTGGTCCACACACCCGTAAGGGCTGTCAGGTATTTTTAACTATATTTATTATCACAACCCTGTTTGCAAAAATTATTTTCACTTATTATATTAAAGTGTAAACACATATTTTTCCATCTCCATAGAACAACTGAACAACAACTGAATTTGCTTAATTATTTTACAAATTAGTCTTGATTAGTCTGATCTGATGAAATTGCGTATGAATGACACGCCAATTCGTATTTCCACGTTTGGCATGTTATCAACACGCATGATCTCTTTTCAGCGTGTTTATGAACGCCGTTGACTTAACGTTAATACTATATATACCCAGGTGAAAAAGAAATGTACTTGAGTGCACTAAAAAAACACTTAAATACAAGAAAGTATATTTGTAGTACATTCTTTCTTTTTGTGCTAAATAAAAGTGTAAAAATTATACAATATAAATACACTAATTTAAAGTATACTTTTACTTAAGTAGTACTTAAGTGTAATTGCTAAAGTATATTAAATACCATTGATATTTTAAATGTATTTTTAGTGGAATTTTTTTGCCTTTAAATATATTTCTAAAAAGTATACTAAAAGTACATTGGAAATAAATATATGCTTAATTATACTTTTAAGAAATATGTTAAACACAAGCATATTTTTAGTATATTTCTAACAAAGGCACTATAAGTACATTGGTAATAAATATATGCTTGTAATGAGGCGGAAGCCGAGGCAGACTCCATTTGCAGTTGTTTATTAAAATCCACAGCAGACAAGACAAAATCAGCAAACAGGTAGCAGAAACGTAGGCAGGCAGAGGTAATACACAATGTGGCAGTCCAATCCAAACAACAGAGCAAAGGGGTAATCCAAGAGGCAAAATCAGAACAAAGCAGGCAAAGGTCATACACGATATAGACAAGACAATGGCAAGAGAACGCTCGGTAAGGCAGTAAGACTGGCAATACTTCGCAATGGCCTGTAAGCCAGGCCATGCTTAAATGTCTCTCAAACAGGAAGTAACCAGTGAAGCAGAGGGAGCGGCACACAGTCAGTATTCGGGAGAGGGCTCCCTCTGCTGGCGTGATGTTACAGAATCCCCCACCCTAGGAGCGACTCCTGGCGCTCTACGAGGACGTCCCCGTGGTCGAGGTGCTGGACGATCAGGTCTGGTTCGATGAAAGTCTCTGATAAGTGATGGATCCAAGATGTCATGGGCATCCACCCAAGACCTCTCCTCCGGTCCATACCCTTCCCAGTCCACCAAATATTGGAGCTGACCCCCTCTCCTTCTTGAGTCCAACAACTCCTTTACCACATAAGCAGGGGATCCATCAATGTCCAGCGGTGGAGGTGGCTCCTGGTTCTCAATGTTGGGGTCAGCACCCAGGTGGACCGGTTTAAGAAGGGAAACATGGAAGGAGGGGAGACACGATAGTTGACTGGGAGCTCCAACTGATATGTGACCTCATTTATCCGTCTTATTATTTTAAATGGGCCTACATACCTTGGGCTTAGTTTCTTG
Organism: Hybognathus amarus; assembly: GCA_030378365.1. Taxonomy (NCBI): domain Eukaryota; kingdom Metazoa; phylum Chordata; class Actinopteri; order Cypriniformes; family Leuciscidae; genus Hybognathus; species Hybognathus amarus. The sequence continues at coordinate 300,634 of JAQIUQ010000247.1, read as the reverse complement.
CTTGGTAGTCGCAACTTGAGGTCCCGTGTGGAGAGCCATACCCTTTGTCCTGGTTGGTAAGGAGGATGTGGGCAACGTCGTCTATTGGCCTGGATCTCCTGATTCCTGACAGCCCTTTGCAGACGTACATGAGCAGTATCCCACACCCTTTCGCTACGCCGAATCCAGTCGTCGACTGCAGGTACCATAGATGGTTCTCCTGACCACGGGAACATAGGGGGTTGGTATCCAAGCACGCATTGAAATGGGGTGATACCAGTAGATGAATGTTTTAAAGAGTTCTGCGCATACTCTGCCCATGGTAGAAACTCGGCCCAGCGATGCTGTTCATGACTACAGTACGACCGTAGATACCTGCCAATCTCTTGATTCAACCTTTCCACTTGACCGTTTGATTGAGGATGATATCCTGAGGTTAAGCTGACATTGATGTCCAGCTGTTTGCAGAAGGCTTTCCATACTTGTGAGGTGAATTGTGTTCCTCTATCTGAAACAATATCTTCAGGTATGCCATACACTCTGAAAACATGTTGGAACAGTGCTTGAGCAGTTTCCATGGCAGTGGGGAGGCCCTTCATAGGTATCAGACGGCAGGATTTTGAGAAGCGGTCAATGATAACTAGGATTGTTGTGAATTCAGTTGATGGAGGTAGATCAGTGACAAAGTCAATTGACAGGTGTGACCAAGGTCTATGAGGAATGGGCAAAGGCTGCAACAACCCAGAGGGTAATTGTTTAGGAGTTTTGGATTGAGCACAGATCGAGCAGGACTTGACATAGTTAGTCACATCTTTAACCATTGATGGCCACCAGAATGAATTTTGTGTGAGAGAAAGAGTTCTGGAAATACCTGGATGACCTGAGCAGAGTGATGTATGGACCCATTGCATAACCCTTGTACGAAGATTTACAGGAACATAGTGCTTGTTGGGAGGACAACCTTGTGGAGTTGGTTCATTTTGTTGTTCTCTTTGAATTTCCTCCATCAAATCCCATGTAACAGGTGCAATGATTACTGATGGTGGCAGGATGAACTCTGGCTTGGACTCTACTTGGGGATGATCATGTCGCCTGGATAGGGCATCGGCCTTGCTGTTCTTACTACCAGGTCTATAAGTTACAGTAAATTGAAATCTTGTGAAGAAAAGTGACCAACGTGCTTGTCGAGGATTTAGTCTCTTGGCACACTTAACATACTCAAGATTCTTATGGTCCGTTATAATCTGGAATGGGTGAGTGGAACCCTCCAGCCAGTGTCTCCATTCTTCTATTGCGGCTTTCATAGATAGAAGTTCCTTGTTGCCGACATCATAGTTACGTTCTGCATCAGTAAGTTTTCTTGAAAAATATGCACAGGGATAAAGCTTGCTTGGCTGTCCATGGCGTTGCGAGAGTACTGCACCAATTCCACTATCTGAAGCGTCAACTTCTACTACAAACGGCAGGTTAGGGTCTGGATGTTTGAGAATGGGTGCTGTCGTGAAACTGTTCTTGAGTTTATTAGAATGCTTGCGTTGCACTTTCAGTCCATCTTAATTTTGAAGGTTTACCTTTCAGCAGGGAAGTCAGTGGAGCAGATGTAATGCTATAATTACGGATAAAGCGTCGATAGAAGTTAGCAAAACCTAAGAAGCGCTGAAGTTCCTTGACTGTGGTTGGTTGGGGCCATTCGGTGACTGCTGTAATCTTTGAATTGTCCATTTCTACACCTTGATTACTGATGTTATATCCCAGGAATGAGGTTCGTTGAACGTGAAATTCACACTTCTCAGCCTTTACATAGAGTTGATTCTCTAGTAGCCTGGACAGCACAGTCTTGACATGGTCCATATGTTCACTTTCAGACTTGGAATAAATGAGAATATCGTCAATGTATGCAATAACGTACTTGTTCAGGATGTCTCTGAAGAGCTCATTGATGAAGGACTGAAAGACTGCCGGTGAGTTGGCTAGCCCATATGGCATGACCTGGTATTCATAGTGCCCCCTAGTGGTCAGAAATGCTGTTTTCCACTCATCCCCTTCTTTGATTCTGATGAGGTTGTAGGCGCTCCTGAGATCTAACTTGGTGTAAATTGTAGCCTCTCTGAGCTGTTCTAGGGCAGAAGGTACTAGTGGCAACGGATACCTGAATTTGACAGTGACATTGTTCAAACCTCTGTAGTCAATGCAAGGCCGAAGTCCTCCATCCTTCTTTTCCACAAAGAAGAAGCCTGCAGCCGCTGGAGAAGTAGATGGGCGAATGAAACCAGAACTGAGAGCTTCTTCAATGTATTCCTCCATTGCCTGAGTTTCTGGGAGAGATAGGGGATATACCTTACTTTTGGGAGGCATCGCATTGGGCAGGAGGTCAATGGCACAATCCCAGGGACGATGAGGTGGAAGACGGGTCGCATTAGTCTTGCTGAAGACTTCTTTAAATTCTCGATAGCATGATGGAATGGGGACTGTTTTACAATCAGGACTTTCAATATTTGTCGTTAAACATGGCCTGGTAATTAGGGTGCTTAAACAGTTTGTATTGCAGAATTGTGACCATTGCGTAACCTCACCATGATGCCAAGAGATGACTGGGTCGTGCAACGATAGCCACGGGTATCCTAGGATGATTTCATGGCATGGGGAATCAATCACATGGAATGAGATGGCTTCTAGATGAATTAGTCCTACTTGAAGTTGCAAGGGTAGAGTTTGTTTTTTGATGCCCTCTCCAATGGGCTTGTTGTTAACAGCGTTAACTTTGAGTGGTGGATCACAGGGTTGCGTGGGGATGTTGAATTTCTCAATGAGGTCTTGATGGATTAAATTCAGCGCGGATCCAGAGTCAATCAACGCTGTGGAATCAATGGAGGTATTTTCAGTGGTAATCTTGACGCTGATAGTGAGGAATTTAGTGGTAAGGAGAGAGGAATTGTCAACACTCACCCGGCTGGAAATGTTGGTTGCCTTCCGGATCTTTTGTGGACATCCGGCACTAATGTGGCCTGCCTCTCCACAGTAATAGCACAAACCATGTATCTGCCGACGTGATCTTTCCTCCATAGAGAGTTTGGTTACGCCCAGCTGCATTGGTTCAGGGCTGGATGGAGTAGTAGGCCAGACTGGATGAGATATTTGGAAAGTTGGGTTTGTTGGAGTGATTCTCTGTGATGGTGACTTGGATTTAGTAGGGTTATTGCACATGAGGTTATCTATCTTGATCACGAGTGTCACATACTCTGAGAATGATTGGTTTTCTCCTTTGCACGCGAGTTCTGCCTGTAACGCAACATTTAAACTTTGTTGAAACACGGCCTTGAGTGCAACATCATTCCAACCACTCTGAGCAGCAATCGTTCTGAACTCAATGGCGTAATCAGCGGCTGATCGGCGACCTTGATTCAATTGGAGAAGTTGTGTTGAAACATCCATGCCTCCCGCTGGGTATTCAAACACATCTCTGATTTGTTGAATGAAGTACGCATATGATCTTTGAATCATACTGTCGGTCTCCCAGACTGCTGCAGCCCAATCAATTGCTTTACCAGTCAAGAGAGACATTAGAAAAGCACATTTCTTCTCATCAGATTCAAAATCATCCTTTTGGTGTTTGAAATAAATTTCTACTTGCCGGAGAAACCCCTTGCATTGTTCTGCTGAACCATCAAATTTATTTGGTAATGCAAAGCTTACCTTCTTAGGCATAGGTGGTGGTAAGGAATGGAGATACTGTGTGAGGAATTCATTGGCAGCCTGTAGTTTGCCCAGCTGGTCTCTGTATCCCTTAAGGGTGTCATTTTGGTAAGCAAATGCTGTCTGTAGATTTGCAATTTCTGCTGGAGTCATCGACGGCGAAGTATTTTGTAATGAGGCGGAAGCCGAGGCAGACTCCATTTGCAGTTGTTTATTAAAATCCACAGCAGACAAGACAAAATCAGCAAACAGGTAGCAGAAACGTAGGCAGGCAGAGGTAATACACAATGTGGCAGTCCAATCCAAACAACAGAGCAAAGGGGTAATCCAAGAGGCAAAATCAGAACAAAGCAGGCAAAGGTCATACACGATATAGACAAGACAATGGCAAGAGAACGCTCGGTAAGGCAGTAAGACTGGCAATACTTCGCAATGGCCTGTAAGCCAGGCCATGCTTAAATGTCTCTCAAACAGGAAGTAACCAGTGAAGCAGAGGGAGCGGCACACAGTCAGTATTCGGGAGAGGGCTCCCTCTGCTGGCGTGATGTTACAATGCTTAATTACACTTTTATGAAATATGCTAAACACAAGCATAATTTTAATATATTTCTAAAAAGTATATACTATAGTACATTGGTAATAAATATATACTTAATTACACTTTGAAGAAATATGTTAAACACAAGCATAATTTTAATATATTTCTAAAAAGTATATACTATAGTACATTGGTAATAAATATATGCTTAATTATACTTTTAAGAAATATGTTAAACACAAGCATATTTGTAATATATTTCTAACAAATGCACTATAAGTACATTGGTAATAAATATATGCTTAATTATACTTTTATGAAATATGCTACACACAAGCATATTATTTTAATATATTTCTAAAAAGTATACTAAAAGTACATTGGTAATAAATATATGCTTCATTACACTTTGAAGAAATATGTTAAACACAAGCATAATTTTAATATATTTCTAGCAAATGCACTATAAGTACATTTGCAATAAATATATGCTTAATTATACTTTAAAAAATATGCTAAACACAAGCATAATTTTAGTATATTTCTAAAAAAATGCACTATAAGTACATTGGCAATAAATGTATGCTTTATTATACTTTTAAGAAATATGCTAAACAAGCATATCATTTTAATATATTTCTAAAAAGTATATACTATAGTACATTGGTAATAAATATATGCTTAATAATACTTTTACGAAATATGCTAAATACAAGCATAATTTTAATATATTTCTAAAAAGTATACTACAAGTACTTTGGTAATAAATATATGCTTAATTTCATTTTTAAGAAATATGCTAAACACAATCATACAATTTTTGTGAAGTTTTAGTGTATTTAAAGAAAACATTATGTTGCTCTTTGTGTAAGAACATAACAAAATGGTTAAGCTTTTAGTATGTTTAAAGTACTTTTTAAACACTGAGGCCTACTGCAATAGGTATATTTTAATATTTATATATTTATAATTTTCTTTTATTTTTTATTTATTAATTTTTTTTTGGGGGGGTACATTTATAATGTAGCAAACTTATAATGTATTATGTAACAGATTTTGATGTGATTATTCTTCTCATTCGTTTTTGTATACATTTTTGATAGTCCTGTTAGTTTAAATTAGGTTTAAGAAATGTATTTATCTTATTAAGGAGGGACTTTTATTTTGACGGGGGCGAAAAGGAAGTAAGGGGAGAGCACATGGTTGATGGCAGGAAAGCAAAGGGAGAACATGCAGTTGAGTTTTGAAGGCTATTACAAGCACCCCCGGAAAAAGCACACGGTCTGTATATACATTTGTTTATGGTTTGTTGTTATTAATATCTTGATTTTACTGTATGTTATTGGTAATATAACGGAGAGTGAATTTGTACGAGTCGTTAATGCAAGCTCTTGTATTTCCTTTTTTCAGCTTTTACAGTGATTTGTGAGGTGATTATTGAGATAATTATTGGAGTGAAACGGACTCAACAAACTTCATCAATATCAGTAAAGTTTTGTCCATCATTCGGGAGGGGTCTGCTACATATTAACATTTGTCAACTATTATAAAGCATTGCAATAAGCCTACTTAAAATGAAAGTTATTCACTTTTGCTTGTAATTCCCACAAAGTAACAAACCTTTGAATAAGGTTTAAAAAAATTAAAGTATTTTTCAATAAAGGAATGCTGTTTGTTTGTACATTACATACCTGTGCTGTATCTGTGGAATCCTTTTAAACTATGGGTTACATTTTCTTACAATAGAAAAATTGAAGCTGAAATAGTATGTTAAAAGCATATTTTAGTTCATCTTCAGTGTGTCTAAAATAGCATAGTTAAGTTGATCTTAAGTTTATCTTAAGAAGTACTAAACAAAAAACTTTTAATTAGTGTGGGCAAATGTAGCACTTTAAGTACATTGGATGTATTTGTATACTTTAATGAAATGTATATTAGTGTACTTTTTTGATAGGAATACACCTTAAGTATAATTTTTATATATTTATGTTATTATATTGTAAGTTATTAATATAATTAAAATGCATTAAAGAGGGGTTTTAGTTATCCTAAAAGTGGTAACAAAATAATTTTTTTTAATGTTTACATAGTAGATTAAAAATATATTTAAGTTTATTTGCAGTGTGTCAAAATAGTTAAGTTGAGTACACTTAATTGATCTTAAGTTTATCTTAATGAGTACTAAAGTAAAGATTTGAGTATATTAAGATTGCGCGAAAATAGTAGCCTGGCATGCCAGACCTACATCAGGATGTTAGGTCTGGGAACTCTCAATTGTCATACCTCAATCCGAGGGGCGGGATAAAAGGTTGTCTTTCAATATCCCTCTGATAGCGCTAACCAACCAGAGCAACGAATGGCTGTGGTTGAGTGAGTCCAATGCGTTTTCCCTCCAGCGGAGCAAGTTGATATATTAAACTTTTGCCGTATCCGGTCGTCAAAACTCCGAACACATCTTCCTTTTTTAAGAATGACTCAAGTGACGTTCTTTTAACTCCAAGTCATCCGAGTCGCGGCCAAAGCCGAATCGAAAGACCGCTGTTCGCCAGCTGCATCTTGTTTGTTTTTAAGGGAAATCACCAATGGAAATCACGGCGTAGAACCGTCCGTCACAACTCTGCCGTCATTGTTAAGCCCGCCCACCAACTCTGTACACGATGTGATTGGCGGACCAGAGTTTGGTTTTTCCACAACGAAAGTCAACGGAGAGTTGCTAGACCACACTTTGCGGCAAATAAAATTTCTGCCGCTAGGGTGCGTCTAGATTTCTAGGCTACGAAAATAGAGCACTTGAAGTACATTATGGAAGTGTACTAAGTGCACTTCAATAAAATGTTTTTAGCGTACTTTTTTGACAAAGGAATACACCTTTAGTATAATATAAATATATTTAGAATATATTATTATTATATTTTAAATAATTTATTAGTATAATTAAAATGCATTTAAAATGTGTTTTAGATATACTAAAAGTGGTAACAAAATACATTTTTTAAAAGGTTGAAATAGTATATTAAAAATATATTTAAGTTCATCTTCAGTGTGTGTCAAAATAGCACAGTTGAGTACACTTAGTTGATCTTAAGTTTATCTTAAGAAGTACTAAAGTTTAGCTTTTAGTATATTAAGTACAAAATAAGTGCGCAAAAATAGAGCACTTTAAGTACATTATGGAAGTGTACTAAGTGCACTATAATAAAGTGTTTTTAGTGTACTTTTTTGACAAAGGAATACACCTTTAGCATAATATAAATATATTTAGAATATATTAATATTATATTTTAAATAATGTATTAGTATAATTAAAATGCATTTAAAATGGGTTTTAGATATACTAAAAGTGGTAACAAAATACATTTTTTAAAAGGTTGAAATAGTATATTAAAAATATATTTAAGTTCATCTTCAGTGTGTGTCAAAATAGCACAGTTGAGTACACTTAGTTGATCTTTAGTTTATCTTAAGAAGTACTAAAGTTTAGCTTTTAGTATATTATTAAGTACAAAATAAGTGCGTGAAAATAGAGCACTTTAAGTACATTATGGAAGTGTACTAAGTGCACTTTAATAAAGTGTTTTTAGTGTACTTTTTTGACAAAGGAATACACCTTTAGCATAATGTAAATATATTTAGAATATATTATTATTATATTTTAAATAATTTATTAGTATAATTAAAATGCATTTAAAATGGGTTTTAGATGTACTAAAAGTGGTAACAAAATACATTTTTTAAAAGGTTGAAATAGTATATTAAAAATATATTTAAGTTCATCTTCAGTGTGTGTCAAAATAGCACAGTTGAGTACACTTAGTTGATCTTAAGTTTATCTTAAGAAGTACTAAAGTTTAGCTTTTAGTATATTAAAGGAGCATAACACAAGTCTCAGAGTTTTTGCAGAACTACGCCCCCTCTGGTGACAAATGAAACTGCGTGCGCGCTCATGGAATACCATAGACTTTATAGAGTAGACATATACACGGAATACACGCACGTTGCACGAGCTGTTCATAACCAAAGGAGAATCAGGCACACATCTTTTGTTACAGTCATAATGAGGTAATACAGTTATAAATCTGCAAGTCATTTAAAATATTTGAAAGGAAAGGCATTTGAGTAAATTACACACTTATGTAGGCCTATGTGTGTGAGGGGAAAACAGGGGTAGAAAACTTCGGCTTTTGTTTCCATTGATCTCCATGTTGAACTGTTTTATGTGCTTACTGTATCCACTTATGATTGTATTATTATGGAAACACGTTCATGAACACGTTTGAGCCCTAGAGCAGACCGCCGAGATCTCTCCGTTTGTTGAAAGCCTTCTTGTCCCGATGTTGACTCTAGTCTTATTCCGACGCCTGGCACTGGACAGACAAAAGTTGTATTTTCTTTGCCTCACGTGGAGTTTGCGTTGGGGTTTGTAATGAACTACAAGCCGGTCTCTTTGGGGCTGTTTTTACACCTGGCTACAATGCGTTTTCTAAGATCTATTTGATTTATCAAAACGATTCCATTACCTGGTCACATAAATGTGTTTTTGCAAAACGGATATTAATCTGATATTCAATTCCCGCGTTATATACAGATTTCATGAAGTGCACGTCACCGAAAGCAACAGATGAGCTGCATTTATTGATCATCGGCTTCGGCTATTTCAAAATCAGCAAAGACAGCAATAAGAGAGAGCGGCAAAAGCTCTGGTATGAGATCATTTCATTTCTTAAGGCTACTTTTAATGAAGATAGTGGAGGTAGAAGGTAACTTAGTGTTAATCGTATGCGTCTTACTTTCACTTTCATTTGCGATAGATTGCGGCGCGCTGGCTTATAAATACACTCGCCTGCTCATCTGATGCACGTCGTCATATATGACTAAAACAACATGACATAACTTACCCTGTTTTCAACAACCAGATGCATTTACACTTGTCCAGTTTCGTCTGGAATACAGCCCAGACCACGTCCTCAATGGTTTGAGCTGTCGGATTCAAATCCGTCTGGATTCAACCTGGTCTTTTCACGATCGAATAAGTTATCCGATCACAGAAAACGCATGAAGTGACCAGATGTAGACTAAACAGCCCCTTTGAATCCATCTTCTACTTTTGGGAAAGTTGACTAAAGTTGCGTCGCTCGAGTTGTCTTCTCTGATACGGAGAACGCGGCGAATACACTAACCTGCAACGCTTAGGCACATAGCCAGGCGAGCGTGAACGCGCATGACGTCACGCCCAGTCTCAGATTCGAGCCCGAATCCCTCTTATATATTTCACTGTACAGGATTATAGAGGCGATCGCAGTGATCAGAGAAGGGCTCATTCAGCCCATCAGGCGATTGTTTCAGCATGTATGGGTTAGAAAACGGCTAATTTTAACATAAAATGTTGCGCAATGCACCTTTAAGTACAAAATAAGTGCGCGAAAATGGAGCACTTTAAGCACATTATGGAAGTGTACTAAGTGCACTTAAATAAAATGTATTTTAGTGTACTTTTTTTCACCTGGGTATATATAAATATATGACCTATATATAATCTAATCATCACTGGGGTTAATGGCATTTATGAGTGTTCTCTTACCATCCTAGGAAAAAAAAGATCGCTCCCAGATGTAGATGTTCATTTTGCTTCGTTTCGCTCGGACATTTAAAGGCGTGTACATACACGCGGAATCACTCGGATGTTAATGGCGTAGACATACACACATACCAGGATATACGAGGATAGCTGAAAATGTATAGGCCTATAGATAACACGCCACTTGACTTGAAAGTGGCGTGTTTGTTTATGCAAAAGTCATGATGTCATGTTGCACAATCAAACATGTTTGTTCACAACAAAAAGAAAATAACAACATTCATGGAATATACAGTAATCTGAATTATTTTAAAGCAACCTACATTCAAGACTATACTCAGTCTGTCTGAACTCAGCCCACCTTTATTCTTTGTCTAGTTCTTCATTGATGTTTTTCACTGCAGAATGTGGAACAGATGCCGTTATTGGTCCATATGAGAAATTCAAGGGTTCATAAAACATATATTGGTTTAGTAGAACTGTTCAGGGTTTCGTTATTCCATTACCACTAGTATAAAGCTTGTATGTTAGCTTAAATGCACCCTAATAGATCGATCTCTCTCTCTCTATACAGTACTGTGCAGAAGTCTTAGGCACACTAGTATTTTACATTGGATGACGAGAATGGGGGGTTTTGCTAGAAAGCCAATCCTCTTCGAGAATGGCAAGGAAATGCCATGGGTCTGCGGAATTTGCATGGCATATCTCTGCCTCACCCCGTGAGTATAAAAGGAGGAAGCGGGACGCAACCACAGTATGTCTTCACTGAGGAGCCGAGATTGAACTGTGTTAAGTTCCGCAACAGGGGTCAGACTTTCGCAGGGCACTGGAAGACAGCTGTGAAGGTGGTGTGATTACAGGGACCCCATTCTCGATTCATCCGAACGTAGCGTCTCCATTCCCTACTCAGGGAACGAGGGTTACATACGTAACCGAGACGTTCCCTTCGTAGTCACTCGAAGTTACGTCGGATGACGAGAATGGGGTCCCTGTAATCACGCCACCTTCACAGCTGTCTTCCAGTGCCCTGCGAAAGTCTGACCCCTGTTGCGGAACTTAACACAGACGAGGAGTCCTACTTAGCACAGGAATACCAAGGTACACTGGGGAGCATATCTCGGGGAAATATGCCGCAGCATGCCTACCCGTAAGGAGGACTTAGGAATACACATATGACCCAGAGGGCTGCATATGGAAGAACACTGGAGACACCAACCAACAGGTGGCAAAATTGACTCCAGGGGTAGCAAGGTGGCTTGCCGAGGGAAGACACATGCTCAGAGAGGCTTACAGTGGAGAATACACATGTGGAGGTTACAACAGGAACCATGCACACAGAGGCACCTAGCCAACGACCAGGCAACAGACACTGGCGCCAGCATCGTCAGTGCTGGAGGACTCAGGGCTTCAACGGAAGGCTCAGCTGAGGGAAAAAATCGCACTTATCCAGTCCATTGAGTGGAATGGCGAGCAAGCGAAGACACCTGAGCGGGTCTAGTACTGGCCGGTGCGAGTACAAGCGAGGACACAGGCTCCACTCGGAGATTATAGAATCTGGCGAATGTGTTGGGTGTCACCCAGCCTGCAGCTCTGCAGATGTCTGCTAGGTGCCATGCGCTAGAGCCCAGGAGGATTATCCAGTGAGACAACCTCTGCTTTGAGAGAGCCCTTCCCCTCTGGCTCCCACCATAACAGACAAAGAGCTGGTCTGAGGTCCTGAAACACCGCGTTCTGTCCACGTAAGCCCGAAGGGTGCGTACTGGACAGAGCAGTGCCAAGGCTGGGTCTGCCTCCTCCAAGGGCAGCGCTTGCAGGTTCACCACCTGGTCCCGGAAGGAGTGGTGGGAACCTTGGGCACATGTCCAGGCCAGGGTCTCAGGATCACGTGAGAATGAGGCCGGCCCGAATTCCAGGCACGCTTCGTCAACGGAGAATGCATGCAGGTCCCCCACCCTCTTGATGGAGGCCAACGCAACCAGGAGAGCTGTCTTCATTGACAGGAACTTAATCTCGACTGATTGCAAAGGCTCAAAGGGAGGTCTCTGCAGGGCACTTAAGACCACTGAGAGATCCCAAGAGGGTATGAGAGGAGGACGAGGAGGATTCAGTCTCCTCGCTCCCTCAGGAACCTGATGATCAGGTCGTGCTTACCCTCATAATAAGGGTAATAATAAGTGATGGTAGCCGCCACCACAGGTGGCACGGTACTCAAACCTGCTTCGTCCCATCTAGGAGCCACACGTGCAGCCTCCACAGATCGGGATGAGGGTGCCACATGATGCCCCGTCTCTGAGAAAGAAGGTCCTTCTCAGAAGAATTGACCAAGGAGGTGCTGTCGCGAGGAGCATAAGTTCGGAGAACCAGGTCTTGGTGGGCCAGTATGGGGCAACCAATATGACCTGCTCCTCGTCCTCATTGATCTTGCACAGAGTCCGTGCAAGAAGGCTCACTGGGGGAAACGCATACTTGTGTAGACCCTACGGTCAGCTGTGTGCCAAGGCATCTGTGCCGAGCGTGCCCTTGGTCAGAGAATAATACAGGGCGTAATGGGATGAGTCCTGGGAGGCAAACAGATCTACCCCGAACTGGTCCCATATCAGCTGGACCGACTGGGATGGAGTCGCCATTCGCCAGAGACTGGGCGGATCCAGGACAGCTCGTCGGCTTCCTGGTTCCGCGCTCCTGGAATGTAAATAGCACGAAGGGACCTCAGGTGCTTCTGACTCCATAAGAGGAGGTGGCGTGAGAGTTGCGACATCCGACGTGAGCGTAGACCCCCCTGGTGGTTGATGTACGCTACTGTTGCGGTATTGTCTGAACGGACTAGTACGTGTTGACCCCTGAGCAGTGCTACGAAGTGGTGCAGGGCAAGGCATACTGCCAGCAACTCGAGGCAATTGACATGCATGAGGCGCTGGGATCCTGTCCAGGAACCAGCGGCTGCATGTCCATTGCACATGGCACTCCAACCCGTGGCAGAGGCATCTGTGGAGACAACAACATGCCTGGAAACTCGCTGCAGGGGAACTCCGGCCTGCAAAAAGCTGAGGTTCGTCCACGGGGAGAAGGTCTGATGGCAGGTCGGAGTTACTGGAACTCTGAGCGTGCCGTGACGCCATGCCCACCTTGGGACTCGATAGTGAAGCCACTGCTGAAGCGGTCTCATATGAAGCAATCCGAGTGGCGTAACAGCGGCCGCAGATGCCATATGCCCCAGGAGCCTCTGAAAAAATTTCAGTGGGACCGCACTCTTGCCTTCAAACTGTCGAAGACAAGTCAGCAGTGAGAGTGCGTGCTCGCTCGTAAGCTGCGCAGACATGGCAACCGAGTCTATCTCCATACCGAGAAAAGAGATCCTCTGCATGGGGCAAAGTTTGCTCTTCTCCCAGTTGAGCCAAAGGCTCCTCCATGACGTGGCTCCGGTGAAGGCTACTGTTGAGGCCGTGCGGGAGGGAGGGGGTCTGTGCCGACGGCTGGGTGGATGCAGCAGCTGGCCATCGGGGCAGGATGTGCTTAATAGCCTCAGTCTGCTTCTGGGTGGCTGAGAATAACACAGTCTAATCCCAATTCGTCATATAACTGACGTTATGGGACGTCTTTTGACCATTCGTCAATATACGACTTTTTAGGGCCCCCTTAAACGTCGGTAGATGACAATCCCGGGTCGTCATACAACTGACGCTTTACCTTTAACGTCAGTTAGGTGACGAGTTGGGTTTAGGGTTAGGTTTAGGTCTGGGGTAGAGTTAGGATCCCATAACGTCATCTACCGACGTTAAGGGGGCCCTGAAAAGTCGTAAATTGACGAATGGTCAAAAGACGTCCCAAAACGTCAGTTATATGACCAATTGGGATGAGACTGCGCTGCTGAGAACTGCTGGGCGAAGTCCTCAACCGCACCGCCGAGAGGCCGGCCTGGGACAAGGGGGCGTCAAGCAGATGAGTCCGCTCGGCGTCCCGCATGTCGGCCAGGTTCAGCCAGAAGTGACGCTTCTGGACCACGTTAGTGACCATCACCTGACCCAGGGAACATGCAGCCACCTTAGTCGCCCGGAGAGTGAGGTCGGTGGCCACACGCAGTTCGTCGAACGCCCCTGGGTCAGTCCCCCGCTCGTGCATATCTCTGAGCAGCTTGGCCTGGTAGACCTGCAAGGTGCTCATCGCATGCATGGCAGCACATGCAAGGTATTGGGGTCAGCTGTGGCCTTGCGACGATGACAAATCGGAGTAATTGGCAATCGTAATGGGTATGACAAGGTTATTTGTTTGGTCTTGATGGAATAGATCTGCTATGTTATTGTATGTTATTGGACAGAGTAAGTATGGGACTTTCTACTGCCACGACACATACACGACACACTGCTGTGAGCAAGTAAGACATGCTGCTGCAGTACAATATAGTGTACATGAATTACCCTGTAGCACATATATACTGGTGGAGCTGGAGAAGCTGTAGGGTTCCTGAAAGCACACTGCACTGCTAAGGTAAAAGTTTCCAAAGTACAGATATTTGAAGGTTGAGCAGCGAGCTCATTGGCTACTGATATGGCAGGAACCAATCAGCTGCTCCCTATAGATAAGGATATGATTATGAACAGGTAAGTTAAAGGACCTATTAGCCAGCGCCATCTAGATTGTAATGCCAGAATTTTGACACGCTGCTGTGAGCATGTAAGTCATGCTGCTGCTGTACAATATAGCGTACATGAATTAATCCCCAACAAAGCAAGAGACATGATATTTGACAATACAATACAAGCTCAGTGTACAGTACATCAGAAAATCGTTCCCCAGCAGATCTACCGCCAAAACATAATGTACTGCTCCTGCTCCGAGGAGCCATAGGAACCGTGTGTATGCTACAATGGGTATGTGTGTCTGGTCCTTTAGTTTTGAGTATGAAAATGGGGCAAATGCTTGGTCTTGGCGGATTAGATCTGCCTAAGCAGTATTCCCCCAAGCAGATCTAGCCGTTAGACATGTGGGCTGCCATGAAGCACACATGTGTACCCACCTTTTTTTCTTTTTGTATTTTTTTTATTTTTATGGGGTCTCCCTAGTGTCTTACCAATGTGGTGTTCTACATATGTGCCAACATACAGTGTATGCATACCACTAAACTAAGTAGTCTTGGCCTTAAGGCTTGGCTCTAGTGGCCTATTAGACTATATATGCCTGAGCCTGCTTGTGCCTGGGCTACCACACTATGTGTGCCTTAGCAAAAAGGCTCAAACATACCCAATTAAAACGTGCATTATATGTGGATTTAACAAATGATAACATGTTGTAGGCTAATAGAGTTGAGAAAAGAAACCCCCCACAACCATCTCAGCAAACATTAGACTATGATGATGTAGCATCATTTGATAATCGTCACTGCCACTACTGGGCCACTGTACATGTGTCCATATTGTACGTTTCAGAATCTATCCAAATGTACAAAATTTTGAAAATGTATTATCTACATATTAACAATAAGAACAGGCTGGTAGGAGAGAATTCAAAAGGTCTGAATTCAAAAAATGCTGCATGTCTCCAAAAGAAGCAAATATTTGTAAATTGCTATTTTTTTATTCTGTATTTGTTTTTCCCAGAAGAAATTGTATTGCTTATATCTTGCTCTTTCATTGCTCAGTGGAGTTATCCTCACAGTATGAAAAAAGTAGGCCTAATATTGCAAAATGTGAATGTGATTAGTGTTTAAGAGTGATGTGATTAATTTAAGCGTTTTTAGATGCAAACGGACACATTCAGTACAATACAGCTTTTTAGCTATTACACTTGAAAACATGCAAAAACATGAAAACATGCAAGTGCAAGACACTGTTTCTTCATAAAGTGCCTTCTACAAAATCAATGAACAACTTCCTCATTTTTCATAGCACATTGAAGCTGTGGTTTACTTTTTTTATCTAAGGAAGAATCAGATTAGAAATGTAAAATAAATATTTTGTCAGATATTGAAAATTAGAGGGGAAAAAAGAAGAAGAAAAAACATAAACCAGGCACTGTCTTTGTTCTCAATTTAATCTCAGCGTGGTCAAAGAGAAACAGATTCCATTTCTGGAATTTAATGATCTGAAGATGCAAAGACTGCAGCACTCTACGGAGAAGCTTCAGCCCTTGTGTTAAATAATCTGGACAAGTGGAACTCGAAGGAAGCAAAGTTTAATAACATCTACAAGCAGGTCAGAGTACATTTCCCAAGTGTGAGCTTGTCACTCTGAAGAGTGCATTAGCATTAAATCACAGCATTAGCATATTGCCCATTGGGCTCGGAAAGAGGATGTATTTCTTTACCAGCTGGATGTCTGAATGGATGATGCCTGTGAAGTAATCTATACTTAATACTTTTGAACAAAATAGAAATTCTGATTTATTTATTTTTATTTTTTTACTATTCATGTAGACTTTTTGCAGCGATCCTTGAGGACCATCACGCATCAGTGTAGATTATACCAGGTTGTCGAGTCCATGGCAGAAGAAATCAATGAGAGCAAAGTCAGATAAGTCAGTTAGATTAGCAATGTCCATAAAGTCTGTGAGTGAGTGAGTTATTTTGACAAAGCCGAATTAATATGACTGCTGGATCCAT
Source organism: Hybognathus amarus (assembly GCA_030378365.1). Taxonomy (NCBI): domain Eukaryota; kingdom Metazoa; phylum Chordata; class Actinopteri; order Cypriniformes; family Leuciscidae; genus Hybognathus; species Hybognathus amarus. The sequence goes on along the minus strand of JAQIUQ010000247.1, from coordinate 284,254 downwards.
GTGTGGTCTGGTGTTCTGTAACGTGGCTGTTGAGTCAAAGAGGAGCATTGGATCCAAATGCAGTTAACATTTATTTAAAACAGACAAAATAAATAAATCCGGGCAATGAATGAGGTAATCCAGGCACGAGAGAATAGGAAACTACAATACATGTGAACGATACATCCATGTAAGGACAACATCAGACACAGAACAATAGAAACACTGGTGTATGTATATACACAAGATAATAAGAGAGCTAACCAGGGACAGATGGAGGTCATTAATTGCTATGGAAACAAACATTGGGTAACTATTGGAGCAAACAAGGGAGCTAATCCAACAAGGGAAACAGGAACTAAACAGAACAAGGTAACACAAAAACAATAGGAACAGAAAAGCACTTTAAAATAGGAGTCCAACACAAGACAGGCTAACACAGGCTGGGATCATAACACATAGCAACCGATGTAAATAGTGACAATGACAACACTGTCTAAACATGTTTGTCCAGTGTGGAAAGTCAGTCAAATCTTAAAGACCATATCTGAAAACTTAACTAGATTTGTGTGCTTTGTAAACATAAAAATAAAGAAATTAGTAATGTACACTACATTTCATAGCTACATAATTTTATGATAAGTTCCAGCTAGCATTAACATTATGAGGCTGGCTTGTCTGTTCCTAAAATGAAAACATTCAGACAACAGACGTTCAAGACTATTAAGAGTTAACTATTAATTTTGCATAACAAAAACATTAAAGAGGACCTAATATGCTTTCTTACAATTTCAGATAATATTTTTTTACTGTGTAATGTTGCTGTTTGACCATGAAAAATGTCTGCAAAGATATAATAGCAAAAAGTCCACTAGAAAAGGATTTATTCTCTATTTCAGTAAACATTGTTTCTGATCTTCTTAAAAACGCCTTGATTGTAGTATAGAGTTTTCTTCAAGAGCGTAAACATAACAATGTTCCTCATTTACATAATTACCACCCAATAATGTGTGAAAAAGGGGGAGGCGTGGTTGACTAGCATTATGAGAGTGTTTTTTTCGAGATGTCAAAGACACACAGTTTTTTCCACCCTGCATCTAACACTGTTGTGGAAAGGAGCGTGACATTTCCGAAAACATGCTCAAAGCAAGTTGACCAATATCAACACATTCATCTATTCAGACCAATCAGAGCACATTGCACTTTTCGGAAGGAAAGGCTTCACAGAGACAGGAACTAAACAGAGCATTACTGAGGGTGGGGGGGGGGGGGGGGGGCGTTTCTAGGTTTCAAAAACATCAGGGGCTGAACCCGAAACATCAGGGGCTGGGTTATGGTAATTATTAGATAACATGTTTCGATACAGAGAATAATGTATATCGCATGCCTATATGCAGGGGGCAGACTGGATAAGACCCCCCCCCCATCCCTGGTACTGTAACCAGACCATCCCAGATTACCACACAGTCACACACATTCAAAGGTGAGGTAGTTAGGGGGGTTTGGGGGTATACTCCCCGAGAAAATTTTGATTTCTCAGACCTACATGTGTGCATTTTAGGGTATTTGAAGGTCATATAAATTGGATAACAATAGCTTTAAAAGCATGTCAGTGGACAGTAGCCTAGCATAAATTATTTGTCAAGCAGATAACAGATTCTTAAATATGAGAATGAGGATAAATGTTGAAATAAATGATCCACACTTGGAAATGCTGAACACATTCGAGGACCATACAAGTCTAGCCTATATAATTATACATTTGATAAATATATATATATTTTTTACTTATGAATTAAGATTATAGTTTCTAGCGTAGAACATCTGTGTTAAATAGGAATAAATTGTAATAATGTTAATCAAGCTGACTAAATCACACGACTGTTAACAATGACGCAGCAGTTAACAATAAAAAGCTGTTAATTCTACATTTTAAGTGTATGTTTCATTAAAAAAGGCCGCAAAACAGCGATTAAAAGCCGTTTGGCTCGCGAGAAAGTTAATGTAGGATGTAGGAATTTCTAACATAAGATAGGATGAAGCAAGATGGGATTCCTAAAGTTAAAATCCTATCTTACTCTCTTTCACGGCCCCTGATCTACTCGTTATCTGAGGGGAATAACGTTAATTTAGCCTACACATCATGTTTCAATCGCCAAATCAGATGTATAAGTTAGGCTACTTCATTTACGTTACATTCTGCACGAGAAACGGATTATGACTCACAAAATGGATTAAGTTAGCTATTGGCGAAATAGTAAGGTCCCACGTACTTTATTTATAACGGACATGTTCTGCATTAATACCACAGTGAGTAGCCAACAGGTCTAATTTAAGTTAGACCAGTGTTGCTGAAGAGCCTTCACCGAGACACCGACCTGAGCTAATGATGAGGAAACGGCGCCAGTAAGTTGATAACTCTTCTTGCCTCTCATCCGCCTCGTATCGTTCATGACTCCTTATTTTACTTTTTAAAAAGTGTCTAATGTCCATAGCATACTAAGCCAAAAACAACAATGACAGTCAAGCCCTAAAGCTGTAAGTTAACCGATGTCTCTCTCTCTCTCTCCTGGTGCGCACTCTTATAAGCGTGCTGTAACCATAGTAACTTTGATACGCTTGTTAGCCTATGGTAATAACTAGCTAGTTAAACAAATAGGCCTACAGTGGAAGCCAGCCAGATGATGATCTATCTTCAGACTTTAAGGATAAAAAAACTGAATTCTTACCCACTGACTTCTTTCCGAAAAATCCCCAAAGTCTCGTTTGCTTCATTTTTCTTTAATCTTTTCTTTCCTGCTCGCTGACTGTCTCAGTTGTTAACTCGCGCTCTTGCGGTTGACTGTGCTAGCTCCTCCCCTACCTGCTGCTGCTGCATATTTAACAGAGAGGAAGAAACGGAGTAGCCCATAGGCTACCGACAGCAAAGAAATGTATTCTATAGGCTAGATTATTTTTAAGATCTATTTTTACAGGCTGTATGCATGCAAAGCCAAAGCGCAATGAAATAAAGCAACTTATGATTTCGGGCGTTTACATAGGCTATTGTTGTCCAGTTTCATATTTGCTCAGTGACAGTCATTACATTCGGGCTTGACTCAAAACATCGGGCTGAAGCCCCAGAAATCGGCTGGACGACCCAGACCCCAAAGACAAACTCAAGACTAAAAGGACATAATAGGTCCTGGTTAAATCCATTAAATGAACAGGCTCATATTGTAATGGGTATAATTTTGTAAGTGATTATAGGTACCCTGGAACCCTGCAAAAAGGTTATTATGATTATTTTCCATGCAGGTCCAGGCTGGTTTATGCTAGTTAGTGATAGTCTATATATTATGTTTAGTGGAAAAACTTAGTGAACCCCTTTGACCAAGAAAGTTTTGCTGGTTAAACTGATTAAAAAGCCTGTCGTGGTCCAATCTTCAGTTATTTTTATTTTTTAAACCCAGTACATCCTGACTCACATTTTGCCCACCTGTATACTGTAACTGCATATTAAACATAACTACTCTGTACAATTCATTATATTATGCTAATGCAATGCTCAAAATTCTAATTAAAATCCTGGATGGAAACAATTGCTGGTAACCAGTTTACATGACAGCAAAGATAAATAGCTTTTTAGTCAACTAATCTAAGGTATTAATCATTTAGCACCCTTGTTCAATGCAACATAATACACTTTATCTAGAGCATTTCACAGTTAAGTGCTTTAGAGACACAACAGTGATACAGGAACTCAGTAACCCTTGACCTCTAAATTATTAGCCCTGATCCATTTGAAGTCCCATTTCAGCCTATAGAAATTATGAAAACATATTTACTTTTTAACAATGACAATGATTATTTTAATATTACTGACATAACCAAAAATGCTTGTGACAACAACCCTCCTAAGTACAGAATTATTCAAAGGCACATGCAAATGATTGATCGTTTACTCATAAATCTAGAGTTTATATTTATCATCCAACGTTTAAAACTGTTCAGACAGGCAGGAGCTTTTGAACATTTACTCAACACAACAGCAAAATGCTACTGTAAAAATTAATCTGAGGACTAGAATTATTAAGAGGACTAGATACAGTAATACAACAGGATTACTTGCGAATATTATAGATTTAGAAGCCTGCACTTTAAATATCTCGCAATTAAAGACTAAATACTATACAGAGATAATCGATCTATAACATGAGACAATAATGTAAAAACGAGTCATTTTGGCAGCTTCATTTTTAATAAAAGATAATAATAATAATAATAATTAATTAATTAATTAATTAATTATTATAATATTATAAATATATAATTATAATTATTAAAAGATTGAAACTAACAAAACAAATTTGTGCTCTAAAACTTACAGTATGTTTTTAGTACAATGACCTCTTATTTGTTAGCCTGACATCATCATACTCAGATTCTAGTCAGAATAGAGTCTAAAACTGTTCCGTTGGGCTATGATTATGGGGTGTGTTTCAACCGAACCATGGAAGAAAATAACTCTGCACTCAATTGGATACACCTACAACTAATCAGAGCCAATGCCTTGATCGTTCCCCTTTTAAAATTAATTTGCTGTCTATATCTTCTATAACAGATGGCGGAATCTACACATCTGAAGTCTCCAGCGGCAGCCACCTTTGTTCCAAACTAATTCAACCCAAGCGTTCTTTGGTGACATGGATGATTATGTTACTGTTGATCATCTGTCCATCATCGTATAAAGCCAGCCCTGACAATTCGATTGGTCCGAACAGCTCTGGTTCGAGCATAGTTACTCCACAACGGATCAAGTCCAGACCAAACTTAACAACCTCAAATGTTGTTGGCGGGGCTAAGTTCGGCTGGCATCCAGACTACTTGTATGTCAAAAGGTCAAGGAAATTTGATTTCTCAATTCATGACCCCTTTTGTATAGCAATGCAATCTATCTGATGAAATTAAAATCAATATGAAATTGATTTTAAATACACTTGGCTCTCTAATATTAAGAAGGTCCCCACATATCACTGTTCCTTTTTGCACTATGAGTTTGTGTTTCTGTGTGTAAGTCAAAGGAAGAGAAAACAGAGAGGTCAAAGAATGATGTGCAATTAAATTAAATGGGCATTCTGTAGTATCCATTCAGTTAGAATTGCATCAACCCATTCATCATCTGGATTATATTGCTGTCCTCCCATCCAACACCCATTTAAACCTTGGGCTCTACCATCCTAATTACACACTAAAGTGCATAAGTTGTTATTTGTGAGTGCCCTATGGGCAAACGCTAAACCACAATGAAATTTAACCATGCTTTTCAGCCAGTGACACCAAGATCATATCCAATCAACTCACCCAGAGCATCACTGAGACAGAACACTATCACAGGTCAGCACAATACAGACAAAACGCTCATTCTAATTCAGCACCTCAAGGCATCAGACAAAATAATGAGTTTTTAATGGGTTGAGCAGCTGAGACCTTTGATCGGCGAGGGAGAACCTGCTGGAACGCTATCGCTTTCATTTGAGCCTCCTGAAACCTCACAACGATCAAGTTGATGGAGTCGCCAAAGAGGCTAGGAGAAGACAGCAGGGCTTCCAGCAGGGGGGTTTCTCCAGCACGTGTGGAATGCATTACCATGTTTGAATGAATCATACGATCATGTTTGAATGAATTATATGATCAACTCACCAACTCTGTCTATCCTCTACGCTAAACTCTGAATAGCTGCCAGGATCTGTAGTTGAGTGTCTGTCTTGACACCTTCTGCTGGTGGAGCAGAGTTAGGCATTTACCACCCTCTCACGGCTTGATCTGTGTCATGATCACGGCCGCATTAACCATTGGGCTAGGTCGGGGCTAAAGCCCCGGGCCCGAGCAAGGAGGGGGCCCGTGATTGGCTGTGGAGCAGATACTGCAAGCCATCTGATTACCAAAGCCTTACCATGCAACGCCTCCCACAAATTAGCCCTGTTATTTAGTGGCACTTTGCCTTATATTCCATGCATTATCATGGAATCATTATCATTAATAGAGACGTTCGCAAAGACCCGCCTTTTTTAGGTACTATGTGACGAGCCACGAGCCAGGCGGCTCTCACGAGTCACGCACCTCATGTTCTCATGCACTCACATAGTGAAAAATACATTGCGGGGCAAAGACTAACGTTACACCGAGTGATTAAAAGAGAGAGTTCAGAGCAGCTTACTGTTGATATGAAACAAAGTCTCAACTTTCAAATATTGTCATTTAAGTAATTTAAACAATACCGTTTTCAAGTTCAAGTCCACCGACGTTAATCTACTGACAGCTTTGTTGTCGGACAAAGTTGCGTATTCGGCGTTATGATTGACCAGGCCACCTGTCAATCAAACCCCTGTGGGCAGCAGGGCATGGTAAATTGAAACGTCAGGTTTTAATTTGATATGACAAATACATTTATTCTATATTTAACTTATGAACGATCGACCTGCTGCTGCACATTGGCCTATAGATGGCTGCCTGCGCCTTATAAGAATGTGCATCAACCAATAAATCGCCTTTACTCTTCACTTCATTCTAATCTAGTCTATTCTTAAAACACAGCGTCATCATCGACCCCACAAACTTTCGGTAAGTTTGAATATTAACTTGATGGATGTATAATTTTGCTTTTTGTGTTTGATTAAACTCTATATTCGCCTAAAGGGCTGGCGATAATATATCCGGTAGAAATATTTAAATTTTGCTGCGCCATCATGATGTAAGTTTATCATTTAAACGCGTTTTTAAACATTGTGGTTTGGATACAAATTATTTCAAACTGCTCAGGCACAGTGAGCAGCGGGAGAGAATTCATTTTGTAAATATTCGTTTTGAGAGCATGGTGAACCTGAAGCGGTTTTGCACAGTGCACTTGAATCCGACTCTGAGGTCTCAAAGTGACAGACGCTGCTAATAAAGCTGCTGTCGCCATGTGTGTCAATAATTTTAATCAAACATCAGAAAGAAAGTAATTTACTGCATTTGACTGAATTACTTTTGCAAAATTAACAAGAATGAATGTTGAATTTATAGTGAAAACCATGTATTGTATATTTGATTACTATAATATTATTCAGTGCTTTAAGTTTTTCATAGGTCGATTTATTGTGCCTTTGTTCTATTTTAATTTGTGACTCTTGTCATCAGTAAGCTTGAGATTATTTTCTTAAGCTACTTTTATTTATTTTTTGTGATATTGAAATTGGTCACAATAATTATGAAATTGTAGTGGCAATACATTTTGATATGATAAAAAAATGTGTTAAAAGTAACATAACTTAACTGTGAAGTATATCATAGATGGATAAAATGACTTGTATAATAATATAACATTTAGCTCATGTAGTTGGTGACCTAAAGTGGTGGGGGGCCCTGCAGTAACTCATAACCCCGGGGCCCAGTGAGCTCTTAATACGGCCCTGGTCATGATCACGTGGGTGCTTGTTAGAACCCTTATGAGTAATGTCTAATGGGTATTCCCACCCTCTACCACAATCAGGTACAGAACCGCATACCCTATTAGAGCGGCAAAGTCATTCCTCTATGGACAGGTCACAAGCTGCACTGCAGGGATTGTCCACATCTTCTCTCAAATGAATCATCCCCAGGCATGAAGGGCATTCCCTATTCTCATTATGAGGGTCCATTCAGCAGCAATGAGAGGCCATGATAACCATGTCACACCAGGTAAGGCCACACACAATCCCACTGACTGCAAACAGCAGTAAAGGGTAAATGTAAAGCTTAAATCAAACCCATGCAAAGCAAAAATTCCTGGACCAGTACACAAATGTACCTAGCAGGCCTATATCAAACCCCAACAACTGCAAACAGTGATATAGGGCACAAAAAGGGCAATAATACTCACCAAAATGTTGTAATAAAGTATATCCACTAGTTTTATAATGATAAATACTCTGAAAGAAAACATAAATAATCCATAATATTGAATGGCTAGTACTGTATGTTAGAAACTAGCCTCAGAATATCAGAATAATGCAATAAATAATGTACATATCAATGTCACATTTATTAAAAGAAGTCACATCACAACCAAATTTATTGTTTACATTTCTACAACTACAACAATGCAGTAACAAGCGGCTTATAATAAGAGTGGTTGCTAAAATAAAATAAAAAATGTAATTAAAAAACTGCTCAAACACATTGTTTATTATTTCTCATACAAACTTTTGAAAGGCACTTTCCCTCCCAAATGTGTGTGTATATATATATATATATATACTGTATATATATATATATATATATATATATGTATATGTATATATATATATATATATATATATATATATATATATATAGTTGGGTTTTTCCCCAATAATGCCAAGCAGCAGTTTGTCAAAGTGTCTCTCACTCTTATGCCTGAGGTTTTCCAGATTTTAGAGAATGCATATATTTCAAGAGTCTCTCTGCCCTGGACCAAGAGACATAGCATCATGTAAGAAATAAGGAATAAAAACAGTAGTTGGCAACAAATGAGGGAGTCAGATAGGGTTCTTTTTGTGTAGTCTAAGACAGGAACATTTGTACTGAATGCAGAAATGGACACTGTAAATTTCTGTTCATATACATTTTGACCTTTTACAGAAAATTCTAAATACATAGTATTGTATGCCCTTCACAGAAATTGGCTTCTACTGAAAGGTCACATTTGCTTGTTTACGATGTTTATTTCAAGATAGAAGCAAGTTTGCTTTCTGAATTTTCATAGCAAGCAATCCAATGAAATCAGGGACCATGTGCATTGCGATTCACAACAAGGAAAATAGAAGAGATTTAAACAAAATGAATAAGGGCAAACGACTTTGCTAAAATCTAATGACTTTGATTTATAGAATATGAAAATGCTGAAATAAGGAACATAATACCAAGGGAAGGTCAGTCTCATCTAATATTTACAGCTGGTTATATTTGGTCTTGGGTGAACAGATGTCCCTGTCTTCTGGGGAAACTCAATGTTTTAGATGGCCTTCTTCAGATAAAGCTGTCATCAGAAATGTCCCCATTTTTCTACTGTGTTCCTACACTGAAATAATATCTAATGCTATACATATCTCATGGGCAATTTCAAATTAGTTATTTTAAGTTTCACAAAATAGTTAAGCTAAAAGCACTTAAAATTTTAAGGTACACTTTAAAATGACATAATTAGATCAACTTTACCTTTGTGTCTAAAGTTCACTTGAAGCTCATGTTTGTTTTTGAAACTGTAAGAATACTAAGAAAAGGAAAGTAAATAAAATTGACGTTGTAAAAAAGACCCAATAATTGCACAAATGTAATACAATAAAGAGATGAAGTACTTACAGTCTCTGTTTCTCTTTATTGCATTAAACCAAGCTAAAAAATATTTCATATTATTTAGATGATGCACATTATTATCAATTTTATTTTATTTTACTTTCATTGTAACTGTAAGTATTAAGGGATTGTTTTGGATTTATTATGTGCATGCTGATATAATTGTTCGAGAAGCATTAGTTTTAGGGGACTTTTAAGGTGTGTGTTGATAACTAAATGTAATTATGCCACAACATGATACACCGTAATGACATTGCAGCACATCATGGTCAAAATACGAAAAAAATAGAATTGTCGTTTTTAACCCTTGGATAATAATTGGATAATAGCATTATATTTGAGTAATATATTCACTAGAAATTTGAAATCTAGAAACTAGAAATCTCGTTTCTTGTTTTCATTTGTTAAATCTATCACTTTAATTAAAACTGATGCCACCTCAGTAATTTGCATGAATTATGTCAATGAATATCCATTATCAACACACCGTGAGCTTTTCTAAAGTAATTTATCAATATTACAATAAGCATCAAATTTATAAACAAAAAAATACATATCTGGCTTAATAAGCGTCCGTAGTTGTTCCCACAGAGACATGCACAATCACAAGCAATTGGCAATGATTTCAACCGACAAAGGCAAACTTAGTCAGTTGGCGCACAGGTTAAAGCTCACAGCTCTTGGCACGCCCATAGCAAGACAGACGGGATAGCACTGACCTGCCATACCAGGGGCTCCACATGGTCGACTGTAGAGGAGAGGCAGACACTGAGGACAACAGTATGAGAGGACGCGGTGATCACGCTGGCTATGATGGCATCCCTCATGGAGAAAGGGAAGCATGGTGTATACAACAAAGATGATGAATAAGAAGAAAGACACCTGTAAACAAGAGACAGAAACATCAGGTATTAGTTGCGTCTAAGCAAAAACATGTTAAACTGTGCTCTCAGTTTTGTCAGTTTGGTACAGGTAACTTTTTATTTTATTTTAATGCTGCATTTTTTATTTATTTTTAATTGAGTGAGTTCCATATCGGTTGGCCAAAATTGGCTTGAAAATGTTTTGTTGTGTGCTAAACTTGGCTGAAAAACCTTTGTGACAACTTAACTCATTTAGTGTGAAAACATGACCCTATACAGTATGTTAATGTGTCCTCATTTATTTGTATCTTTTCCCTGGGCAATTAAAAATGGAATTGTTTGAAGTAATTGTGTTGTAGCCAAGACTTATGGTTCTCCTCATAATTGTGAGCTTGTTGATAGTGTGTTGATTGTGTGAGTCAGTGGAACATTTCAAGTCTCTGGTTCTCAATCTTGTGGGTGACAATTTGTCAAGAATGATGATTGATATGTTGTTTAGAGTTTAATTGTGTTGGTTTACCAAATGCTTATATTATGTAATCTGAGCTTATACAAAGCCTCCAGTGACACCTGCAAACTCAAAAATGCAAAGTTCTGTCATGGCGCAGACTGATAGGTCCTTAACTCAATCTGCTTGCAATCACATTTTCTCTATAGGCACAGCTGATTGGTTACTGTTGTGCCAATGATCTCATTGATCAACCTTCAAATACACTTTGGGTAATACCATAGGCATGAACCAGCCTGAAGTTCATGTGGAATACGGTAATGAACTTGACATTGGCTGGCAAGAGCCTATGATGTATCATTTGTGCGACTGCAATTATAAAAGGGTGCCTGTAGAACACGTCATTTAACTTCCTTGTCTGTTGGAGATGTGTACAGGAATACCTCAAGCATGAGAAGGGGACGCAGTCTCTCGTTCCCCTTCTCATGGAACCATGGTTACGTGCATAACCTGAGATGTTCCCTTTCGAATGGGAACTCAAACTGTGTCCCCTAGAGGACACTTTGGGAACGGGTACCCCTCGCTATGCTGAATGGATGAGTGCCTATAAGCGTACATAAAGCCCAAGACTCTAAAAAGTCCCCATCCTTGAGGTACACATCAGCGACTGTCATAACTAATTCCCTACGGCCAAAGCCGAAGCTGCATACCTTATCCAGAGAAGACATGGCTTGCGCCCTTCCCCCTTTCCCTGCAGGACTGAATTAAAAAGAACTCAGCCCACAGGCAGAGCTGGAGCGGCTTGGCATTCCTGAGAACACCTTTAAGGGACTGTCATAACTGATGGAGTCCTGAGAGCCTCCTGAACAATATTACAGAGGGAAAGCCACAGATTATAAGGCCACCAGAATGCTGTTATTGTGTAAATATACAACATTTTACTGCAGTACATTTCTGCATACACCAGTGAGCAGTCTCAGATAATTAATAAGTAATTCACTACAGATTATAAATTGTAAAAAAAAAAGATATAATTTTCCTCTAAACAAATTTGAAATGATGCCTATCTTTGCTACTTGTCCATTGTCACATGTAAGCATTGCAGCCAGCATTACATGTTACAATGAGTCCTCTGTCCACTAAAGCAGGTTTCCTCCAAGTCTGGCCCTGGAAGGCCACAGGATACGCTTGTTATGTTCAATCCAGTATTGATTTCAAACTAGGGGTGTGTGATATTAAGATTTGAAAGTCTCCACGATCTTCTTTTGAAGAAAGATAGTAGCATCGTGCTACAGTGCATTCTACCAGTTGCATTTCTAGCGCCTCTGTCTCAACATGTAGGCCTACAACGCGACGTACATTCCCATCACATGTTAACGCAAAGGTAGTTACTGTCACGATCAGCCACACACTACATTTCCCATAATTCACTGCCTGGAGTCATCTTCACTGATTTCATTCACCGGTGTCTTATCACCTTGTTATTCTCCCTAGCGGCCTAGCCTATTTGTATCATGTTCACTCATGAGCTCTCCATGAAGTTTTGTATGTTCCCTATCGGTCAGTCACTACAACGTAGGTCAGACTGACCTATAGGAATCTCGCTGAGAGAGCCAATTTACTTCGAGTGAATCTGAAAACAAGCCAATGCCCATTGGCGTGCAATCATTTGCAACAGCTGCGCGTCCTCGTCAGCGCGGGTATATAACGAGCGGCTGTGTGATTGCACTTCAGCTTTTTCTTCGGAGCCAAAGCTTCATGCCTCTACTAAGAGTTGAATCGCTTGAACAAACCTTCTGGAAGATCTCTCACTTCCTGCCCGTGTCCGCATCAGCTGTTCCCCTGTGTGTCTCAGTGTCTGCGAGAGCAGTTCCTAAAGAGCTTACACAGATAGTTTGCGTCTTTTTAAAGATGACATTCTATCTGTGTGTTTCTAGATGCGGTCGTTACCTGGGATCGCAGGATGGTCACAAACGCTGTCTCGTGTGTCTGGGCTTACAACACGCACAGGCAGCGTTTGTGGATGAGTCATGTACCCATTGTGGGAAGATGACCATCTCGGAGCTGCTGCATCTCGGGTTCCTGCAAAGGGGCAGAGTCCCCGTGCCGGCGCCCCGTTCCAATCCTCCTGTGAGGGTTGCTTCGGACGCTGGCGCGGTGACCTGAGGATTACAGTGAGCGCGCTTCCTTCGGGAACCAACCCCCTAGGAACCCTCACTCCTCTCAGTCTCGCAACCATGTGAGCTGCCAAGGGGCTGGATGATTGGTATCTCGGGGTGGCGGCGTGCTGGCTCTCAGCAACCCACCCCAGTGCCATTCTTCCCGGAAGTGCATGAGGAGCTCACTGGGACGTGGACGGCACCTTTTACTGCCCGAAACCGTTCTAGTGGTTCCTCCTCCCTCACCACCCTTGATGGCGGGGCAGCGAAGGGTTATGCACACATCCCGCCGGTGGAGCGGGCCGTTGCTATGCAACTGTGCCCTAACTCCACTTGGCGCGGAGAACCGTGTCTCCCTTCCCGGGCCTGTAAGTACTCGTCGGACTTAACCGGCAAGGCTTACAAGGCCTGTGGGGAAGCTGCCTCTGCTGTGCATGCTTTGGCGTTGCTCCAAGTCCATCAGGCTAAGGCACTGAAGGAACTGGACGAGGGTGGTCACGACCCACTGGTGTTCCAAGAACTCCGGCGGGCGACGGACCTCGCGCTTCGTGCGACGAAGGCTACCGCTCGCTCAGTGGGCCGTGCGATGTCCACCATGGTGGTCCAGGAACGCCATCTCTGGCTGTGTCTGGCCGACATGCGGAGACCGAGTAAGCTTGGGTTCCTCAACGCCCCTGTGTCCCAGACCGGCCTCTTCGGCGACGCGGTCGAGAACTTCGCCCAGCAGTTCTCGGCTGTACAGAAGCAGACTGAGGCCATCAAACACATCTTGCCTCGGCGGTCAGCTGCTGCCTCCACCCCACCGCCGGCGGCTCCTCAGTCTACTCGTCACCGGGGGCGTCCGCCTGCGCCCTCCCCGACTCCCGCACCGCAGCAGCAGCCTCCACCCGCCCGTCCCAGGCCCCCGCCAAGAGGGGTGGCAGAGCCAACACCAAGCGGCCCTAGGACGGGCAACCCAGAGATGGCGGGGACTGCTCTCCAGGAGACGATGGCCGCATCGCTCCCTCCCCCGGAAGAGGGCCGGGTGGAAAATCCTTTGTTTTGTTTTGTTCCGACGCTGGCCCCAGAGCCAGCGGTACCCACGATTTCAATAAAAGAGCAGTTTCTACCATCTCTGGGTCCGAAGAGGACTTGGAGAGCAGTGGGGGACAAAATCCTCACCACTCTCTTCCTCCTCTTCTATCGCCAGCTGGCAGCAGTGTACGGTCCGAGAACGCCACCGAGCCGCCCTCCCGCACCTCCTGCCCCGTGGAACCAGGTAAGCGTTTCACAGCACGCTCAGACCTCGCTGGGGGCTGCCTTCCAGAGAGAGCCCCCCAGCCAGGTCCCTGTGTTCCACTTCGCTGCCCCACTCCGGGTACGCCTACGGTCCCCTTGGTCCCGCTTGTACGGTCTCTGAGAGCCTGGTTAGCGCTCCCCAGTCCGTCTCGCTGGCTCAACCGGACCATCAGGCTCGGCTATGCGATTCAGTTCGCCCGGCGTACCCCCAAGTTTCGGGCCACCCACTCCACTACAGTGAGAGCAGCCGATGCCCATGTCTTGCGCGCGGAGATCGCAGTCCTACTGGCGAAGGACGCGAGAGAGCCGGTCCCTCCAGCCGATATGAAGTCAGGGCACTACAGTCCCTACTTCATTGTACCCAAGAAAGGTGGTGGGTTACGACCGATCTTGGACCTGCGAGTTTTGAATCGGAGCCTCCACAAGCTACCGTTCAAAATGCTCACGCACAAACGCATCTTCGAGTGCATCCGTCCCCGAGATTGGTTTGCAGCGATCGACCTGAAGGACGCGTACTTTCATGTCTCGATTCTCCCTCGACACAGGCCGTTTCTGCGCTTTGCGTTCGAGGGTCGAGCATATCAGTACAAGGTCCTACCCTTCGGGCTGTCCCTGTGCCCCCGTGTCTTCACGAAGTCGCAGAGGGGGCCCTTGTTCCCATGAGAGAACAGGGCATTCGCATCCTCTACTATCTCGACGACTGGCTCATACTAGCACACTCTCGAGATCAGTTATGCGATCACAGGGACCTTGTGCTCAGGCACCTCAGCCAGTTGGGTCTTCAGGTCAACTGGGAGAAGAGCAAACTCGCCCCCGTGCAGAGGATCTCTTTCTCGGTATGGAGTTGGATTCGGTCGCACAAACAGCGCGCCTCACAGAGCAGCGCGCTCAGTCGGTGCTGAACTGCTTGAACACGTTCAAGGGCAGGATGGCGGTCCCACTGAAATTCTTTCAGAGGCTCCTGGGGCATATGGCAGCAGCAGCAGCGGTAACCCCGCTCGGCTTGCTTCATATGAGACCGCTTCAGCACTGGCTTCACGACCGAGTCCCGAGATGGGCGTGGCATCACGGCACTCACCGGGTGGCAATCACACCGGCCTGCCGTCAGACCTTCACCCCGTGGTCCGATCCCTCGTTCCTTCGGGCAGGTGTCCCCTTGGAACAGGTATCCAGGCACGCTGTGGTGTTCACAGATGCCTCTGCCAACCGGCTGGGGTGCCACGTACAACGGGCATGCAGTGTCAGGGGTGTGGACGGACCCTCATCTGCACTGGCATATCAATTGCCTCGAGTTGCTAGCAGTACACCTCGCTCTGCGCTGTCTGAAGAGGCCGCTGCAGGGCAGGGATGTGCTGGTCCGTACGGACAACACTGCGACCGTTGCGTATATCAACCGGCAAGGTGGTTTACGCTCCCGTCGCATGTCACACTCGCCCGCCATCTCCTCCTCTGGAGTCAGAAGCATCTGAGGTCGCTTCGAGCCATGTATGTCCCCGGCGTGCTCAACAGTGTGGCCGACGAGCTATCACGAGCTCTGCTCCCGGGAGAATGGCAACTCCACCCCCAGGTGGTTCAGCTGATCTGGAGAGAATTTGGGGAGGCTCAGGTAGACCTGTTTGCCTCCTCCGAGACCTCCCACTGCCAGCTGTTTTACTCCCTGACCGAGGGAACACTCGGCACGGACGCACTGGCACACAGCTGGCCCCGGGGCCTTCGGCAGATATGCGTTTCCCCAGTGAGCCTTCTTGCGCAGACACTGTGCAAAGTCAGGGAGGACAAGGAGCAGGTCCTTGTGGTGGCTCCCTACTGGCCCACCCGGACCTGGTTCCCAGAACCCATGCTCCTTGTGACAGTCCCTCCCTGGCCCATTCCTCAGAGGAAGGATCTTCTGACTCAGAGACGGGGCACCCTATGGCACCCGCGTCCCAGACCTCTGGAAACTCCATGTCTGGTTACGGTGTCTGTTACGGAGGCCAGCAGAAGGGAAAGGCTGTCTCCAAGCAGAAGATGGCCCACTGGATAGTGGATGCCATCGCCTTGGCTTACCAAGCTCAAGGCGTGCCCTGCCCGCTCAGGTTGCATGCACACTCCACGAGAGGCGTTGCATCCTCCTGGGCGCTGGCTCGTGGCGCCTCGCTGAACAGATATCTGTAGAGCTGCAGGCTGGGCGACACCTGAACACGTTCGCTGAGATACTATAGCCTACGTGTAGAGCCGGTCTCCTCCCGTGTTCTCACCCTAAACGGGTAGAAGCACTGAGAGGCCCAGCTCTGTCGGCTTGCTGCACCCTACTGTGCAACTGTATTGCTCCAGAGTGAAAAACCTGTCGAGTCCTCCAACACCCCTCGGCCCGGACATGGCGGAGCGTCCGGAGCCAGGCCCCTGTCCGCTGAATCCTTGAGAGCCGGACTCGGGCTGGGTTCCATATGTGCGACCCTTCGGGGATCCCATATGTGTATATGTTCCACGGCGCTCCTAAATCGGAAGCCTGTGTCTTTCCCTTGGGCTAAGTCACCCATTAATTCATATGGAGTACAGCCTTCGGGTTAGTCCATATGTATTTTCCACATAACTCTCTGAAGAAAGTGGGTTCCGCAGCGTTCCCCTCCCTCTAAAAAGGGCACGCTTTCCCAGTGTTATCCAAGTCTCACTGTATGGGTTTTAAAGGAACAACAGTGTCAGACACTCTCTGTGTAACCCTCCTCCTATCGTCCTTCCAGGCAAGAAGGTGTAGAGGCTTGCATGGGGCGCTGGATGGGGGTGCAGCGACTGTGGCGCTTTGGTAGGGATTCCTATAGGTCAGTCTGACCTACGTTGTAGTGACTGACCGATAGGGAACGTCTCGGTTACATATGGTAACCCTCGTTCCCTGAGGGAGGGAACGGAGACGTAGGTCCCGTCGCCACATCTGCTGCTGCCCGCCGGGGGGCCAGCTTTCCAAGTTTGGCTCCTCAGCAAAAAACTGAAGTGCAATCACACAGCCGCTCGTTATATACCCGCGCTGACGAGGACGCGCAGCTGTTGCAAATGATTGCACGCCAATGTGCATTGGCTTGTTTTAGATTCACTCTGAAGTAAATTGGCTCTCTAGCGAGATTCCTGTAGGTCAGTCTGACCTACGTCTCCGTTCCCTCCCTCAGGGAACGAGGGTTACCATATGTAACCGAGACGTTTCTTCATTGTTTCCCGGTTCCTGTATCCCCTGCCTGTTCCTCTGATTATTATCCTGCCTCCTGACCCCTTCATGTGTTTCCTGGTTGGTTTGTTTGTTTGTTCGTTTGGACAGCTTATCTGTGTTTCGACCATTGCCTGTTTCTTGGATTACGTGTCTGGATTAACCCTAATAAATCTGCATTTGGATCTCAACGTCTTGTCTCTGAGCAGTTCCGTAACAGTTACACTCAAGGGACACTGCAGTTCACAAAAGTTAATTTTTGTATGTGCTTTAAAGCCTTGCCATTAAACAATTCTATTGCGTGCTGATATATACCATACTAACATGCGTTTTTTTTCTGAGCGCAATACCTGAAACGCACAGGCACTAAAAGCCTGTCAAACAGCACCTGGTTACTAAAATAAGTTATCTTTTGAGTTGTATTGCACTTAATACGGTCATACACAAGGTTTACATAAACACAGTTGGTTATGTCTAAAGTGAAAGCAAACATTTTAGAGGAAATTGAGTGCATGTCATCATATTTGATGTGTGTGTATTTTAGATGTGTGTAAAGTGACAGTAGCCTCATAGTAAACATGCTGCCGCTGTTGGGATAGTTCGCCCAAAAAAGAAAATTATGTCATTATTTACTCTCCCGTTTAATGTTGTTCCAAACCTGTATTAATTTCCTTCTTGTGGGTACCAGCAACTGTTTGGTTACCCATATTTTCCAAAATAACAGATATAAATAATAATAATAATAAAAAATAAAAAAATCTACAGAAAAAGAAACGTATAAGTTTAACAACTTGAGAAAGTAAATGATGACAATTTTCATTTTTTGGGAGAAATATCCCTTTAATGTTAATAAAACAACAAAGCGCAGAGACAAAATCACACACTGCTCTTGACTGAGAACTTTAGAAACAACTTGACTGAGTAGCTTTAATAAGGCTCAATCTATAATTTAAACAGTGAAGTCTAGTGTTCAGAGTAGTGTTTAATTTTTATCTTTGTTTATTTAATTTATTTCTTGAATGGTACTGTTAAATACACCAACTGTAGCTAAAAACAAATAAAGAACTGTTTATTTCATTTGTATATTATGTTGTATATGTAATGTGTATATTTGTTCTTATTTTTTAACTTTTATTTTTTTTTTAAGAAAATAACGACAAAGATTTTTATCTTCGCCACTTTGCACTAAATGTCTCCCATTATTTTATATTTTGCTACCTTGTAAGGCTTTTTTTTAAATAGGGACATTAGTTTGACTGTAATGCTAAGTCACTTACAAAGTAGTATAACCAACATGAGAAGAATCTTCTCAAGAAATAAAGAATCATGATAAAATCGTGAATTGTGATTTTCTTGAAAAATCATGATATGATATTTTTGCCATAATGACCACCCCTACTTCAAACAGGGAAGAAAAATAATAATATATATATATACAGTACTGTGCATAAGTCTTAGGCACACTAGTATTTTCGCCTTTAAAGAAATGGTTTTAAGCCAGTTATTTATATATTTTGTTGTAGTGTCTCAGTAGGAAATATCAGTTTACATTTCCAGACATTAATTGTGCCATTAATTGTAATAATCCAGTGAAATTTTTGAATGCACAAGGATTCTGACAACAGCCAATGCTCTACTCGGAGGTCAGATCTCACCATCATCAAGTGCATCTGAAATTACAGTATATGAAGAAACAGAAAAAACTGAGACTAAGACCAGAAGAACTGCGGCAACGTCTCGAAGGTAGTGCCTGCCTGCCTGCAAAGCTACAGTTCTTTGAAAAAGTTTAAGGCACTTGTGTAAAAATGCTGTAAATGAAAATGTTTTCAAAAATAATGTCATAATCATAAATAGATTTTATTTATCAATTCACTTTTATTAGTTAACTATTATTAACTGTTATTAACAGTTAACTAAATCAAATCAATAGGTGTTTAGTACCCTTTATGTTTAAAACAGCTTTTGTCCAGGTATTGCACATAGTTTTTAGTTTTGCAGGATTTTTCAAGCGTCTTTGGAAACGTTGCCGCAGTTCTTCTGGTCTTAGTCTCTATTTTTTCTGTTTCTTCATATAATTTCAGATGCACTCGATGATGGTGAGATCTGACCTCCGTGTGGAGCATTGGCTGTTGTCAGAATCCTTGTGCCTTCAAAAATTTCACTGGATTATTACAATTAATGGCACAGTTAATGTCTGGAAATGTAAACTGATATTTCCTACTGAGACACTACAACAAAATATTTAAATAACTGGCTTAAAACCATTTCTTTGAGGCAAAAATACTAGCAAAAATACTAGCACAGTATAAGACTTCTGCATAGTACTGTATATATAGTGTGTGTGTGTGATGTGTGTGTGTGTGTGTGTGTGTGTGTGTGTGTGTGTGTGTGTGTGTGTGTGTGTGTGTGTGTGTGTGCGTGCGTGCGTGTGTGTGTGTGCGTGCGTGTGTGTGTGTGTGTGTGTGTGCGTGCATGTGTGTGTGTGTGTGTGTGTGTGCGTGTGTGTGTTAAAAGATAATAATAATAATAACTGACATTAAGCTCCATTGAATATAGATAACTTTCTTGAAAAAAAAAATAATAATAGAAAATTATAGAAAGCATGGAATGACAATACAGGAATCGTACTGCATATTGTCATTAGATGGATGTAATAGAACTTTCCCCACTGCTGTGTACCTTTGTTTAAACAGTGTTTGTTTTTCTGGTGATGTTATTTTGCACCATATTCAAAACTTCACAGTCAAGGGATATAACCCATTGCTATTTGTGTAATACCTCTCAGACCTTGTTCATGAGACTTGCTGCCTCTCATCACATCTCTTTCCTCTTGGTTATGATAGACATCACTGAGGTAAGATAAATAAATAAATAATATTTTTTTTATTTACTCTTCCTCAGCAGATCACGTTACCTTCAAAAGTAATTGAACAAGTCTCATTGACTGCTTTCTTTTTTTGTGCATTTAGGGATGTCATCTTTACATCAGAGTGCTTCAGATTTCTCAAATGGAACCAGGAACTATTTCACACTTTGCAGTGACCAGCTTACTTTTCCCTTGTTCTGGTCAGGCCTCTCTACATTTTGTGTTCTTCTGGGTGTCTTTGCCAGTGCTGTTGTACTTCGAAAACTTTGTCAAAAACATCAACAAAATATTTCTACGAATGACTTCTTTGTGTTTAATCTGACGATCATTGATCTCGTTTTCCTAAGTTTATTGCCTTTTGGTGTCTATAACTACATGCTGTTGCACAACTCAGAATTTGAATACTATAATAATTTTACATATGCAATACCCTTGTGCGGAAGACCTCTCTTCATGGCTTGTGTTTGTGGAGATTATTATTTTGCTGTGGTTCATCCCATCATCTACATCAACAGAAGGAGAATTGCAATTATCAGAAAGGTAATCGGCATGATAATTTGGCTGTTGATAATTTGTTTTGGAATTATTATGGTCGTACATCCTTGGGTTTTTACAAGCACTTTTACATCTACGCCTCTGTTTATTTCCCTTCCTGTGATTGGTTTTTGTAATGTCTCAGTTTTACAAGCTTTGAGAAAACCTGATCCTTCAGGGAAAAGTAATATACATCCCCAAAAGAAGAGAGCCCTGCGTACCATCATTAACAGTTTTGTCTTGACTTTTATCACTTACCTGCCATCAGCACTTATCTTTTCATTTGGACACAATTTACCAATACGTTTTGATATGTACTACTGCACTTTAATCTTTATTGCAATAAGTTCTGCTGTCTTGGGAGGAGTCATAATGCCAGTTCTTTATCTGGAGAGCATAGGTCAGCTCAACATACAAAATATTGTAGATATAATGAGGAGATGAAAATGGAATGAAAATAGACTGGCATGCCTAGTCTATCTTTATGGTCTTTTATAGTCATCATAGTCATCATTGAACTTGTTTGAAAATAATGTCCAAATGGTCTTGTGGGGGTTAATAGACAAATTATAGTCCTAAAAAATAAGAGACATTTGTTTTTTATTTATTGGAATTGTGTTTATTGAATATGATAATATATTTTGTGTGAACTTGTATACTATACAAACAAATACAATACAGATTTTGATATACAAACACATCTAAATAAAGTGTCTGTAATTAGTTCTATTATCATGAATCATTCTCCAAATTTATGTTAGAGTAATGAAAAAATAAAAACACACAATGTAGTGTCTTATTAACCACACACAGACGAGCAATGAAAAGGAGCAAACAAAAAGCAAAGCAATAAAATATTTATTTCTGGGCAGACTTAAATAAAACTACAGAATGTTAGGGTACAAAAAGGTTTCCCATTTTGCCTTCCCTTACAAAAAAATAAGTATACTTCATGTTCTTTTTATTAAGTATAGTTAAATATTATTTTAAAGTAAACTTTATGTAGCAAGTATACTTGTAAGTGCACTATTGCAATACTACTTGGGACTAAATCAGCCAACATTTTAATGTATTAAAATATACTGTAAATGTAACAGTATAAACTTTGTGTACATAACTAGTTTACAACTAAGTCGATCGTTTGTAGTGCAACTATACTACAAGTGACATAACTATACTGATAGTTTACTCAAATACTTTTTAGTTAGCAGTTACATGCTCTGGGAACATATTTTAATTTTTAGCTGCTTCTTGAATATTGTCAGTGTCTTGTCATTTTTAGATTAAATGTAAAAATCTTATATGATTTATCTGTTTTTCATCTTTAATATCGCCAAATCCACTGTGTATCTGGCTGATTGCTTGAGGAAGCAGTGTGTATATTGTTTGGAGTCATGTGATTCATGCAAAACATTCCCTCTTTGAATTTGCTGGCACTAAGCTGGACTGCGGAGGATTTAATTTCTGGACATTCCAAAATATTTGAGGAAAAAAGGAAGTTAAGAGACTTTTTTAATTAATTTAAATTAGTTAAACACAGTAATAAACACAAACCTTCTTCCAACACAAAAAAAGAAGTGGGTATACTTCAATTCTTCATGGGACTACATAAGGTCCACTTTTCAGTTTATAAGTATAAAAGTTTACATTTAAGTCTAACAGTGATAAATAGTTGATGTTTCTTTAGAATTGTAACAAGCCAGCCTACAAGTGAACTTTAGGTACTATGCTGCTAGTTCCCTACCTTCAAGGGCTCAGAGTCGTATGATTTGCAAATGGATCTGGTAGAGGAGTTAGTGATTGATTGGCTTCGTCCATTCTCTGCCTTCACCTGCCAGGGGTTCGGGAGAATGCTTTGCGGTTACATCCATCCATCGAAATGCGGTTACATTTCTGCATACTCCCGTGAGCAGTATCAGATAATCAATAAGTAATTTACTACAGATAATAAATTGTAAAAAGATTTTTTATTTTTCCACTCAACAAATTCAAAATAATGTCTATCTTTGCTCCTTGTCCATTGTCACATGTAAGCATTGCAGCCAGCATTACATGTTACAATGAGTCCTCTGTTGCACTAAAGCAGGTTTCCTCAAGTCTGTCCCTGGAAGGCCACAGGATACACTTGTTATGTTCAATCCAGTATTGATTTCAAACTAGGGGTGTGTGATATCACGTGATATCATTCTCTGCCTTCACCTGCCAGGGATTTGGGAGAACGATTTGCTGTTACATCCACCCCGAATGAGGCACAGGGACAGCCATTATCCACTTCTGAGGAGCAGAATGTTGTAGTTATAGAAACACACTCGCCACTTCATGTGAAGCAAACAGTATTTTGAATTGTGTGTCCCTCTCACAACCCTCACTACATTACGAGCGGTATACACGCAGTTCAGTTGTTTGTTTGGGGGCGGTGCATGCACGGCATTGTAGGCTGACAGTTTCATTCATAAAATTCCCCCTATGTGTTGAAAAGAACATGCACTGTTGGCAGTTTTAGCTCCACCCCTAGGCAGTGCATAGATCATGGCTCAACATAAAGAATCTATAGCTCAGATCTCACATTCCAGACAACACATTGGTGGTCTCCTATATAAACCATTAGGGGGATCTGTGGTTCTCATTCATAATATAATTCATTATAATTCATTCATTCATAATAACTCATTCACAAGTTATTATGAGCATATAAGTTAATATGATGGTGCTGCTCTTCTCTCTAGTAATATGGCACACAGTCTTAGAGCTCAAACATGACAATCTGGGGCTCAGGTCAGGAAGCAGACAGACTGGCTAAACCGACTGTCTGCCAGCTCTTTCACCTCAACAAGGTCAGATAAATCCCATCACATAGAGCCTCTTTCAAGTCAAGTCAAGTCAAGTCACCTTTATTTATATAGCGCTTTTTTACAATACAGATTGTATCTGCAGACACCTGGATCTAATTAGGAAATACAAAAAACTTCCAAACACATCTAAGGTTAAACATTTATTTGATGTTGAACAAATAAAAAAATAGATATAATACAAATGAGCAAATGATAAAGCCAGGGATGCAGAATGTTCGATCCCTTAACTTCAAAAGCATTTATTATGCAGACTGTTATGCAGACTGGCGCATCAGATCCTCCTGTGGTCCCAGGGGAAACTGTTGTCCCTAACAGCAACATACATCCCGGGGAGTCAAAATCAGGGAGCAGACATCCTGTCGAGACTGGAGACTTCGCACTGGGAAAAATATGAATCACGATTTGTAAGCTTAGAATTGATATCACGATTTTGTTTCTCATAAGTGTAATCAGGGTTCATACAGATTCTGTAAAATGAAATTCCAGGACTTTCACTACGTTTTTGGATTTCAAGGACTTCAATAACTGATCCCTGAATTGTCACTGCATTTGTAAGTTTTAAATGTATTTAAAACAAAATAAGAATAAGTAATGGAATTGCAAATAGGACAAATAAATACAAAAATAGAACAAAGAAAAGCTGCAAATTAAATAAACAGTGTTTTTAGAGTAGATCGGTATACATTTGAATAAAGTAATCAAATGTGAAAAAATTGCAAATTCATTACTGTATAAATTAAATATAGATGGATATTTTTGTAAAGTTTAAAAGGGTAGACTATTTAGTCTAGATCAGTGAGTAATTTCTTTGTCCTTTGATTAATATGAAAACACAGCAGCAGTTTTATTAAACTCCTGCCCCTTTAAGACCGAACGCACGGACCCCATTTGAACATGGCTAACTGACATTCACTTGAGATATAACCGACTTTGTTTACTAGTAAACTTTGTTTACTATAAACAACTTTATTTTTACATAATTTTGTGTAAATTTGTCTGTACAAGTGCAAGACATGAAAGACAATATAATTCAGTATTCTTGAATGTTTGCGTTCATTGAACTTCTTGACCTACAAACGCCCAGTAATAATGTACTGTAGAGAACCACTCGTTATACATAAATCAGGTAACAGGTAATGTTTTACTTTACTTACTTATACGATTTAGTTTTCATCCAAATAACACATGACGTGAACAACCAGCAGCATTCAACAGAAATACGCTTTCTCTCTCGTCAGTTAACTATGTTAATAATAAGCTAGATTACTCGTTTTAATTTTCTTTGCCATTGACATCCGACTGAACTACAAACTTTCCACTGATGTCATTTTAAAGGGATGTGCTTGAACCAGCTCCGCTGATTTATCATTTCTAGTGCTCGTGCACCAGTTTCTACTAATAAGACACATTTACTTCATAGAGAGCCTTCTTTTTTATCCCCATTCTACTTTCTGTTATGAGTGTTTCTTTGTCTGGACACGCACACTCACACACACACACACACACACTGTAGTAGGCTATACACGCTTCAAAATTTTAACATAAAACATGAAATTTTTATTTTCAAATCGAAGTCATTTAAAAATTGAATTGTGAGCAGGATGAATTGAGATCGTGATTTTATAACGATTTATCGGTGCAGGCCTACTTCACCCCGAGGTGTCTGAGTTAATATCTCAGAGGTTCGGCCTAGTGGAAGTGGACCTGTTCGCCTTTCGAGAGACAACCCACTGTCCAATGTTATTTTCCCTCACCCATCCAGCCCCGCTGGGGTTGGATGCCATGGTGCAGATGTGGCCGAGGAGACGGGATCAGTCTACTGCTGGTAGCCCCGTTGTGGCCTGCCCAAGTATGGTTCTCAGACATTATATTGCTCCTGGACAGCCCTCCATGGGAGATTCCCTCAGGAGGGACCTGCTGACAAAGGCAGAGGGCTCAATATTTCACCCTCGGCCCGAGTTATGGGAACTGTGGGTCTGGCCCCTGAGGGGGCACAGTACCTAGAGGCCAGCCTATCAGCTGGAGTAGTGGAGACCATACTTAGCTCTAGAGCTCCCTCCACGAGGAAATTGTAGGGCTTAAAGTAGAACGTCTTCAACATTTGGTGTAGGGAGCATGAGGGTGGACCCAGTTAACTGCCCGGTGTCTTGAGTGCTGGAGTTTCTCCAAGATCGGTTCTCCACTGGTCTTACCCCATCCACACTCTATGTGTATGTGGCTGCCATTGCAGCTTTCTACGCTTCTCTGAGTGATGGACCTCTGGGGAGACACCAGTTGGTCATACGTTTCCTCCGTGGGGACTGGAGGATGAGACCAGCGGCTTGTACCAGGGTTCCCACATGGGACCACATGGGACTCCCACAGGTTCTTGGCCTCAGCCGACTCCAATCGTTTGAAGGGAGTGGTAGGGAGTGGCAGTTGTTCTTTAAGGGCTGGCTGAGGCGCCAGCCCTTCAAGAGCCACTCCCTACCACTCACTTTGAACCATTGGAGTCGGCTGAGGCCAGGAACCTGTCGCTGTAGGTCGCTTTCTGTTGGCCATTACTAGGAGGGTAGGAGATCTCCAGGCGCTCTCCATATCTAACGAGTACCTGGAGTTTGCTCTGTGCAACATTAAGGCCATCCTTCACCCTAGGCCCTGCTATCTGCCTTTTTTGTTTTATATGTTCTGTCAACACCCGGCTCTCTTGTGCTCTTGTCCTAAGTTTGCCTATGAGCAGCTTCACACTAGGGCAGGCAGGGCGTTTTGTGGCGTAGTGGGTACTCGTACAATCAACTTGGTTGGGCATATGCTTCTGATTATTATCATCAATAGACATCTTCTTTTTATGTAGATTTATATTGAGTACGCAGCACACATTTATAATGCCACAATGTCTTGCTTCTGCCCAGTACACAATATTCTTGACCAGTAGGATCCATTATAATGAGCTGCAGTAATCATTTAAAATTCAGATGCAATATGTTATGGTCTGTGGGCTACATTAGAGTCCTGAAATCTAACACTGGTGACTCAATTATGTTGCAGGGCAAATGGAGATTGAAAAAATGAAGGCACAGATAGAGTAACCTTTATTCTGCAGTAATGCATCCATAAAACTGAGCATCCTGGGAACTATGCCAGTACATATGACCACTTAGTGGTTTCACTTTTGGTCCATTTCTGGGCATCCATTTTCGACTGTGGCTTGTATTACCTCATTATATTAACTAGCAGCAGAACCATAAAACAAATTACAGACATGCTGTCTCAATATCTGTCTTTCAGCTAATAAAAACTCATTCATATCACCTAGATCAAAGCTGTCTGACAAAAAAACAATGTGCAATTCAAGTGATGTGCGATCAGATTCAAGTGAAGTGCATTAAGGGTTATAAAGTTTTACTGTTTTGATTTTAGTTTTTTGTTTATTTATTTATTTTAGTTTTTTTATAATTCAACTTATATAATTTGAAGTTGAACAATGTGAATTATAATGTAAGACTAACAGTACCATTGGTTTTTATAGATTTTTTGGTTTGGCATCCATCAAACATATTACAAAGAGAAAATAATCAAATGAGATGTGCTTAAGTATACTTAAAGTTAGGCATTTAAAAAAAAAAAACACTTTGTTATACTGGTTGAAACTCTCTTCACATCCTAATATCAATCAATAAAAGTTATAAAATAAATATTAAAATGTACATAATTTTATCTTCTGTGGAAGTCTCAGGACAAAAAAAGGTTCATCCAATAATTGCACTTGGTTCAATAATCTCCTACCTGCCAGTCAACATATGTATTTCCATACCTCCACGCACCCTACTCAGTGCAGACATCACACATCATCGGCACATTCCTTAAGGCTTTGCCGAGTTGTAGACAGACAGTCACAGAGCGCCGCACACAAACTTTTACAGTTCTTCATTAACCAAAACAACGAGCTTATGCTGTGTTCACGCAGTGTTGTAACCGCAATTACAAGATTGTAACCAGTGATGTTCTACCCGGAGCTGTCTCACGTCATCAGACTCTTGATTTATGCGTTTCTAACACTATCAATGGCGAAATTAAACTGCAGCAGTCAGGTGGTACAAGTAAGAGCTCTGTAAGTTGCTTACATTCATTGGGCTTCATTCACGAAACACAAGCAGAGCAAATTTTTGTGTAAATCATTCGTGAAGCCGTTCTGACATGAATTTTTGGATTCATGAAAATTTTCAGACTTTCAAAATGTTGGTATGAAAGAAATTTACATCTGCTCCCTACCATGTGTAAATTGTGCTTAAAATATTATCATGTTCTGTGTACTTAACTGTCCAACTGAAGAAATACCTTAATAAACAATTCAATGAAGAAATAAACTTACTGCTTAATGTTGGCTCATGGTTAAGCATGACATGTATGTCTGTTTCCTTTGTAATATTTAAATTACTAGTAAATCTTTGTTCTGGTTGGGTGTAGCTATTTGCTAGTGGTGGGAACTGGAGATATCCTTCCCGAACACTTTTCCCACTTCAGGGGGACCAAGAGGACTTTGTGGGCTCGGGATAAGGGATTCTTTTGATTTAAAAATAAAATGAAAATGGTGTTTTGTACACATAATACACAGACACACACACACACACACACACACACATATATATATATATATATATAATTAATTTACAATTATTATTATTCAGTATAATGTCCTAAAACAATTATTATAAATAACGACTTTAAATTGGTTCAAAATAAATCAAACACACAAATTAAACACTTTACTGAAGTAACGTTCTTTATTGCACCAACACAGTATTTGAAAAAGTATGCTTTTATTATAATATTAGGCAACTGTACACTGCGAGAGTGAGTCGCTTGCTGAGGAAAGTGAGTCGGCTGCTAAGTGAGTCGCTTGCTGAGGAGAATGGGTTGCCCGCTGAGTGAGGAAAGTGAGTCGCTTGCTGAGGAGAATGGGTCGCCCAATGAGTGAGGAAAGTGAGTCGCTTGCTGAGGAAAGTGAGTCGCTGCTGAGGAGAATGGGTCGCCCGCTGAGTGAGGAAAGTGAGTCGCTTGCTGAGGAAAGTGAGTCGCTTGCTGAGTGAGGAGAATGGGTCGCCCGATGCGTGAGGAGAGTACGTAAACAGATCCACCGCTGGCCTATCAGTAGGTAAGTCAGTAGCTAGTGGCTTTAGTATAGTGACTTCCTACGACAAATCATTAGTCTTATTTTTGGACCTTCCAGCCCGCCATACGTGGTCGCCAGGTTACAGGCCTCACTAGGCCTTCCTGGTTATGAGCTTCCGCTTATTGTGGTCGCCAGGTTATAGGCCTCACCAGGCCTTCCTGGTTATGAGCTCCCACATACTTTGGTCGCCAAGTTACAGGTCTCACCAGGCCTTCCTGGTTATGAGCTCCCATATATGGTGGTTATTGGGTTATAGGCCCTAAGCGGGCCTTCCCAAGTTATGAGCTTACTCACTCTATTGACTTCCCAGCATGCGACATACGGTGGTCATAAGGTTAGGCCTCACCAGGCCTTCCTGGTTATGAGCTCCCACACAGTGTGGTCGCTAAAGCCAAGTTCACACTACAGGATTTTAAGCCCGATTTATGCCCGATTTGCGAATCGTGAGCTGACCGACAGGTCAGGGTGTAATCGCATGCAAGTCGCGGGCGATTAACGGACGATGAACGCTCGCCAATCTGTTAGTATGAAAGAGCCAAGCAACGCAGCAAAAACCGACTCGACAGGCACGTCGCCAGAGCCCAGAAAATATCTAGCCTGCTAGATATCCAGAGCCGTCGCGCGACTCAACCTCAGTGATGTCATGAGTACAGCCAATCATGGCAACGCATGGGATGAGAACACCAGGTAAATCTTAGTTTTTATTTATTTTTTTGCATTTTTTCTCAGAGCAGACGATCGTCGCGCAAACAGTGTGCAGCAGTTTCTGTCTGACGTCCACATTATTCACGTGTTGTGTTTTCTTCTTTCGCTGCGATGCTAGGCTGCACGTGCTGTTTCGCGTCATTTCTGGTTCATTTTATTGCGTGTTTTTCGTGACAAAAAGCGTGGTTTGTAGACAAGATGAAGTTCGTTGTGTGACATAGTTGTTGTCAACTCGTTATTTATTTGATTATTTTTAGGATTTAGACTGTACCATAGTACTGAAACAGTCTTGCTCTTATCATCCGATCGTGGGTGTATCTCCATGCAGCGCGTTGTCAGCTCGTGTAGTGAGTTACCTCCTGTTGTGGATCAATCACGTTGTGTTGTGTGGTGTGAACAGCTAAACAACTTGAACACTCTGATTTCACTGAGACCAAGTCATGTAGTGTGAAACGCACAGTTCAGACCAACGTTTTAAAATCATGTA
The DNA here is from genome assembly GCA_030378365.1 of Hybognathus amarus. Classification (NCBI taxonomy): domain Eukaryota; kingdom Metazoa; phylum Chordata; class Actinopteri; order Cypriniformes; family Leuciscidae; genus Hybognathus; species Hybognathus amarus. Next base: position 254,420 of record JAQIUQ010000247.1, on the reverse strand, counting down.
GTGTGAACAAGGCATTAGGTGTAGTTTTGAGTCTTCACATGTCAGGTTGTAGGCCTTGACGGCCTTCCTGAATGTGAGCTCCCACGCATTTGGGAGCTATCGGATGTTAGGCCTTGTCAGGCCTTCCTGATTATGGGTTCCCACATGGTGTAGCTGTCAGGTTACAGGCCTCAAGTTCGGCCTTCCTGAATTCAGAGTGAAGTACACAAACCCATACTTCACCTATTATTGTGGTAAATCACATGACGAGATGTCTGTGTACTTTCTAAAATCCATTTCTTATGGTAAAGGTCACGGGCGGTGTGCTTCGGTCCCTTCTTATGTGGCTCAGACCCCGGTCTTCCCTTGGGTCCCACTTTCAAGAGGCGTCCTGTCACTTAAGTAGGCTACAGGGACACCCTTCTCTGGCTAACTTCTGGAAGAAGTAGCTTCCACTTGGTGGGAGTAAGCTCCCACAGGTTGTGGTCACCAGGCTGGGTCTCACTGACCTTACTGAGTACGAGCTCCTACCTGATGTGGTCGCCAGGTTGTAGGCCTTACCAGGCCTTCCTGGTCATGAGCTCTTACACACTGTGGTCACTAGGTTACAGGCATGGCGGAGTGGGCATGGCATGGCATTACAGGCATCCCTTCAAAAGGGAACGTCTCAGGTTACGACTGTAACCTATGTTCCCTGAGAACAGGGAACGAGACAATACGTCTCGTTGCCATGCTTCGGGGCCTGCCTGCAACAGTCCCTTCAGATGATAGGATGTTGTCATGGTTTCAAGGCGCCCTTCTTATACATCCAGATTGACAAGCTGATGGTGCATGGGCTGTCGCCGGTCAACCTGATTACTGTAAGTTGATATTTGTTTTCAGACACCTGTCACGCCTGGCAGCGTTCCCCATTGCGTCATTCGACGTATTGTCTCCTCCCTGTTCTCAGGGAACATAGGTTACAGTCGTAACCTGAGACTTTCCCTTCTATGAGCATAGTCTTTTCACACAGCTCTGCACTAGTTAGTGTCAAGACTCATCATGATCAGCGATTGAAGTCAAGCATAGATTTTTATGAAGAAATTTCTTACATACATACTCATGAAAAGATATTCAAAATAAAAACACATTTACTCCTGGTCCGCTTAGCGATCACATTGGCATTTTAACAATAAAGTTGAAAAAAATAGATAAATGAATAGGGATATGTTCACAACCTGATTGGCCAGCTTTTTTATGTAGTCTATATTTCGCGGGACAGAGCTATAAACAATTGTTGTTTTTCCATCCAGACGTGAAGCGAATCTTTAGAAAGTTAGCAGAACAAAATGTAAATTAGGTGCGTTTCCAACAAGTTGTTTGATCAGATGACGGCAGTATTGGTAAACTAGTAACCAACAGTGAATGAAACACCATCAACTGAAACAGCGATTAGGGTTTCATCAATCACATGAGTTTCATGTTCGCTATGTCAGAATCTATTTTGGCAAATGCATTCCATCATCTGCCATTATTCGGCATTAACTCTTTTTCGACAAGTCAAAAACGAGCTTGTTGTATGTCTGTAGCCTATATATGTATGGCTTTTTGGACAGCTAAGAACTTCTTGAAGAGCTTATAAAATGTGTGAAGTAGTTAAAACGAGCAGCAAATCCCTAATCACACACAAACGAAGATACTATTTGCCAGGAGACACGGTTCTGCATGCCTGTATATCTCAGGGATTACTTGTTCCACCTTGCTTAATTGATGGTTATAATGCACAGTTATGGTTATAATGGTGTCATGACAACCAAAGTTAAAACCAACCATAACATATGATAGGGTAATGTAATGTTAACACATTACATGTTAACACGGTTATGATTTCTTGGTTATGTCAAGTTGTCATAACCAAGACATTTTTTACTTGGTTAATGTCAAGTTGTTATAACAAAGACATTATTTGTCTTTGTTTATGTCAAGTTGTCATAACAAAGACAATTTAAACAATGTCAACTTTGCATTTAAAGTGTCATAATTTACCAGAATGACACTTAATGACAATAGTCATAAACATTCATAAAGACTCCTTCATGTTCATGACAGGTGTTATGTCATGTTTATGACAGTGTCATGTCAGTCTTATGCACACCCTTCAAATAAAGTGTTACCATTATTCCTTTAAAGAGCAATACATTTAGTTAAGTAAAATGTTTTAGTACTACTTTCCACCACTGGTGATGGGCGACATAATGTCGACTATGATGAGAGAAAAAATCCTTTTTTGGTTCGTTTACATGTCTTTGGTCCATGTTGTGTTTATATTTCATTGAACCCTACCAGAGTTCATTTGGAAGCGAACTGAGACCCATATTGTTAACGGCCTCAGTCCGCTTGTTCAGAATGGCAACGTTCACATTTATTTAAAAAAAAAAAAAAATTTTAAACAGCACTAACAGAGCAATCACACTCATGGGTTAATTTTAATCGAACCATACAAGCCAAGTGTGAACACACTGTGAATCTTTCACTTGTGGCTTGAAGAGTCACCAGTATGTGTGTCTACAGCTGTGTGCATTGAAGCAGGCTCACAATAAGGTAATGACTGCAGCATAGCAATCCAGAGTTAATGTCAATCTGAATTACCATCAGTTTGACCTATGGTCTGCCTAGTGAATCTACAGGTAGTTTTCAATGCACTACTGCACCTGCTGTTTATTATAGTGATGCTCAAACTAAAGAGGTAATTCCAATTCATTTAGAAGGAATGACTGCCATACTTATAAACTACAGGCACTTTTATGTCCTATTAGGTGGATCATTATTTAAATAGACAACCCTTGTCCTTGGTTTGCAATCCTAACCTATGAAAATCCATTAAAAAATATTATTAAATCTATGATGACCTCAGGAATAGAGCTGAAATTGACATTTCCATACTGTCACTTCAATAACTGTGCCAATTATTAACATAATATACTTCTTACTACTTTCTTATTACTACTTAGCTTAACCAGTAGAGCATTGTGCTAGCAACAACAAGGTTATAGGTTTGATTTCCAGGTAATGCACAAAGTATACTATTTTTGAATGCATGAAATAAAATAAAAGTATCAATGTAAGTTGCTTTGGATAAAGGCATCTGCCAAATGCCATATTGTAAATGAGACATTTCACGAGTGATATTATAATAATAATTTGTTACATTTATATAGTGCTTTTTTCAGCACTCAAAGCATTTACATATAAGGGGAATGCTACTCAACCACCATATATATTTGTTTATATATAGTTATATTTGTTTCATTGTCAGTAATAGTACTCTATTGGCCACAACAAATATTGGCCCTTTTTTATCTCTTTACAAGTGATTTTTTTTTCCTTTTAGGGTATACAATTATCCCATTTGATATCTGTTACTCTACCAAACATCTTCATGAACCTCACACAGAGATAGCGTGATTTGCCATTAAGGGACGATACTAGTTCGCCTAGCCAAGCCAAGACATTAACAACACTATGACACCCCCTTGCTGGAAACTTCTCTCGCCACCACATGCAACTCTATTAATGTGAGCGATAGAGATAGAAGAAAAAGAAAACTTTGTTTCCAGGATGACTGACTATCCATTGACTTAATGCGAATTTTATTATCACACTATACTAATGTTCCTCGATTTACCCTGGAAACCCCCATCCTCTTCTCTTGACCTACAACAGTTATAAACTATAATGCAATTTGTTCTTGTGCTTTAATTGAAATCTTCAGGAAGCTTTGGTCATCTGTCAAATCTACTCATATATGATGAGAACCTTGTTCAGGAAATGGTATGTTTCTACAAAACCAACCAAATAATGAAGCAGATGTCAACAGCCATAAAGCCCCAAGAGATAGGCATAAAAGGGCTTGTTTGATGGAAAGCATATCATCCTGGCTCAGGCACACGTGACTGGTATCTTGACATTTACTTAGGTTTCCTAGTTACCACTTTGACACTCAGAAAAAGAGTAAAGTAAACTCTCAAGCTAAGAGAAGGGCTAAACATCAGAAAAGGGTAGTTACAGTATTTGTCAGCAGAGATGGAGTAAACTACATTTATACTTGGATGAGATCAGTGTGTCAGTGTTAGTGAGCCTGGACACTCCTTTTGGTCTAGGCAAGAGCACTCTTTCATGTACCATATCTTCAATAGTTCTCGTCTTTCTGCATGTGATTTTAGTGCTCCACATATAACTAAGTAAATATTGATTTTCCATCCAGACTGTTGTCTGTAGAATCTACTTATAAAGACTGGGGCAGACTTAATAAGGTCTGTCTGTAAAACCGTCATGGTATTGAATCGTGGAGGAGGCTTGTCATATCTCGCTGTCTTAAATTAAAATAGAATGAAATGTGAAAATTTGTTCCTGAAATGATAAAATATTGTTCCTGAAATGATTAAATGAATTCAAAAATTGCAAATGAATAGCTCGTGTGATGTGTGAAAGTACTAATGATACAAGGTAGAGACCATCGTTTTTAGGTCTTTAAGAATAATACACATCCCCACTACATAATCAGATTTTTCTGATTGGATTTTTCCTAATTTAGCTCAGACAATCGGAGACTGGGAACAAATTTAATGAATAAATGGATATTACATTTAATGAATAAATGCATGTGATCACATTTAAAATTGGATAAAATACTAAATACTAGTGCCATTTACATAATCTAAACTTACAATACAGCTGTTATTTTTATACATACACTGTGATACACATAATAAATTATCAATTTATTGAGAACTGCATTGATATACAGCAGACTCTTAAAATAATAAGTGTAGACTGTGGCAGATTATCAAGCCTTACTGTGATGGAGGATAATCTGTAACTCTTTTCTTTTCCCTGCAGCCAGCATGACTCAGATGACACGAAAGGCTCTCTGCATTTAAAACAGCAGCTCAGCTGAGCTCTGGGGTACACTAGAGATTCTTTGTTGGTTGGTGAATCAAGGACTGTGAAAAGTTTAACTCTTGGACCCTGATCGCACTTTGGTATTAACATTCGGGGGCTTTTATTAACATTTACTGGGGCTAGTCTGTGATTTTATTGCTGTCAGAATCCAGAATGTCAGTGTTTTTATCTCACCATCCACATTAAAATCTTGACTTGAATTCAGCCTGTCTCTGTTAGCTTTAGTTTACTTCTAAACAACCAAATGAAATCAATTAAAGTAATCTACCTCAAAAACAGAGAAACAATATTTGATAATGCTTCTTGCAAAGAGGATATCCCAATTTTGGAAACACTTTACAATACAGGTTCATTATTAACATTAGCATTTATTAATCTTAGTTAATATTAATTTCAACATTTACTAATACGTTATTAAAATCAAAGATTGTAATTGTTAACATTAATTAATGGACAGTGAACTAACATGAACAATGAACAGCTGTATTTTTATTAACTAACATTAATAATAATTAATAAAAACTGTAACAAATGTATTGCTCATTGTTAGTTCATGTAAGTTAATACATTAACTAATGTTTACTAATGAACCTTATTGTAAAGTGTTACCCAAATTTTTTGTTTATTCAAAGAAGTATTCCTTTGCAACTTCCTGTTCTGATAGAAAAAAATGTAATTACATGAACAAAACATACCAAGAGCAAAATCTACGGTTACATTTTAGTAGTAATGATTTTATGAATTACTTCAATGAGAAAATAGAAAGCATCCGAAACACAATTATAAATGTACAATCCCCTATGGTGTCTTATGATTCAGCCTCAATTATGGCCCCTCTAGAACAACTACACCGCTTTACAACGATAGGACAGGAAGAGCTAAATAAACTTATCATTGCATCTAAACCAACAACATGTTTATTAGATCCAATACCCACTAAACTACTGAAAGAAGTGTTACCTGTAGTGGAAGAGCCTCTCCTCAATATTATTACTCTCTTATCTTTAGGTCATGTTCCAAAAATATTCAAGCTGGCAGTAATAAAAAACCTCTCATTAAGAAACCGCAATTAGATCCAAATAACTTAGCAAATTACAGACCCATTTCAAATCTTCCATTTATGTCCAAAATACTAGAAAAGGTTGTGTCCGCTCAATTGTCCTCTTTTTTTGCAAGAAAATGATATCTATGAAAAATTCCAGTCAGGATTCAGACCACATCATAGTACAGAAACTGCGCTAGTTAAAATTACAAATGATTTACTTTTAGCTTCTGACCAAGGCTTTATCTCAATACTAGTCCTACTAGATCTTAGCACTGCGTTCGACACTATAGATCATAAAATACTCTTGGATCGGACTACAAAACTACACTGGTGTTCAGGGACAGGCATTTAAGCTGGTTTAGATGGTACTTATCTGACCGTTATCGTTTTGTCTGTTTAAATGTGGAAAAATCAAAGATAGCGTCTGTAGACTATGGAGTACGCAAGGATTCGGTTTTAGGCCCTCTGCTATTCTACAATATATGCTGCCACTTGGTAATATCTATAAGAAAACTGTCTTGGTTACCGTATGTAACCCTCGTTCCCTGAGTACAGGGAACGGAGACGTGTCGTCTGGGGAGTTCCCTGACGAATTGGGATCACGCTAGGGAGCCTTGTTACCTCTGATAGAATTAAAACGAGCCAATAACAATTGGCATGCAATCTTTGCATTCCGCGAGCCGCCTACAAGCGCGGATATGAAAGCGGAAGTAAAGCATTGCATAGACGCTTTTCGCTGAGGAGCCGAACAGAGTCCAGCCCTCCGCGAAGGTACAACAACATGGCGAAGGACGACACGTCTCCGTTCCCTGTACTCAGGAACGAGGGTTACATGCGTAACCGAGACGTTCCCTTTCGTCCTGGGAACTCCAACGTGTCGTCGGGGAGTTCCCTGACGAATTGGGATCCCTAATAAAACACCATGGTGCTGGCCCCTTCCAGCGCCTAGCTACGCTACCCACGCAGTTTCAGAAATAACGGTAGCTAGCTAGGGAGTCACACTGCTGTTCCGCAAGACCCAATCAGTGGACATTGGATAACACTGGGAAAGCGTGCCCAACCCAATTTCTGGGGAAGGGAACGCTGCGGAAGCCAGCCGCCTGAAGAAGGCCTGGAATACACATATGTACTAGCCTAAGGGGATAGTGAAACATACGGCAGTCCCTGAGGTAGTCCCAATCCAAGGGGAAATGGGAGCGTACACAACAAGGACGACAGAACAGGTCTGTCAAGGGGAAGACGCGGCTGGACTGCACGTGGCATAATGGGTCACAGAGGAGACCACTGGACATAACACCCAGTCTACACAACAACTCCCTTGAGGTAGTAGACCTGGCGCCTGGCGGTCCGCCACGTCAGGCACCGGAGGGGTGATGGAGGAACTCCCGAGGCTCAACCGAGGTAGTGCACCAATGGAGCAGAAGATGCACGTATCCGGCTGAGGCACGGAGTGGCGTAGCAAGCCGACACAACCTATTCCCTCGCACCACTTGCTAGGGCTGCTCGATTATGGAAAAAATCATAATCACGATTATTTTGGTCAGTATTGAAATCACGATTATGTAACACGATTATTTCACATGACTTTGGGAAAGTGTTACATTTATTAAAAAACACCTTTCAACAATTATTATTATTTTTTAAATTTGAGCATTTTGTTGTAGCTATTAAACAGACCTGCAAACTCACAAAGGTGACATGTTAAGTAATTTTGTTAATAGGTGGGGGAGGGGGTGTTATTTACCTTTATAAAGGACACTTTTTTAAACCTTAATATAACTAAATATGTGCTATCTTCATGTCAAATTTTTACAATTGATCAAATTCCGTTTTAATAAAAAGACCTGCTATCAATCAAATTAATTAATTTACACTGCAAAATTACAACTGTAATAAATAAATTTATGAGGTTAATGTTTAAACCAATAATAAAATAAAATCAATGATACCTTTAAACAATAAATCAAGTGGTGTGACCATCTTAATAAATGAATCATTGAGTCATTCATTAAAACGATTTGTTCAAAATAATGAATCATTCAATAACAAAACACAGTGCTATAGTGTTGCTTTTCTTTTGTAACTATTTTTGTCGGTGAAATAGAACAAGCCAGTCAATATTGCATCTAAAATGTAAGTTACTACATATACAGGTAACTTGTTTATTAAACTATAAATTCAATGTAATTGCAATCGTGAAACAGCTACTTGGTCATGTTAGGGGACTTAACTATATCATATAGCCTATTATAAATAGGAAACCTTAAACTTTACCTCAGTATGTTTCTTCAATGAGTTTTGTGTGCTGTAATTTTAATTGTTTCACTACAGTCTCAGACAGGCAGCGCAGCTTCAGAAATACACTATCCTCTTATCAATCGCTCTTTATACGGACTGTAAACCATTCAACCATTCACTTTTGGAAAAAATCTACTTTCCCGGACAAGCAGACAAGTGTTCGCGGTGTTCATTCCCGGTGTGTTATGTTTCGTTTTGTGCAGCAAAGCGGCACAGATGATCAGGTCACGTGCGCTCGCGCTGCAGTGGTCGTACAGTCGTACTCAGCGAGTTTATGTGGCTTGGAGAGAGGGCGGATGTGCGCGGTCATTCAGAACAGAAGACAAAATGACATTGTTCTTTCAAAACAGAACGTGGCAAAATGACATCGTTTTTTCTCGATTTTGCTATTTTGGAGATCGTTGGCAACCAAAATCGAAATTGAAATCGAAATTTGATTAATTGCACAGCCCTACCACTTGCCGTAGCGGTCTCGGGAAGGAACCAGGTCCCACACGTAGGCTATAGGATCTAGTGAGCGTGTTCGGTGTCGCCCAGCCCGCAGCTCTACAGATGTTTGTCAGCAAGGCGCCTTGAGCCAAAGCCCAGGAGGCGGCAACACCTCTCGTGGAGTGAGCACCCGCAACCTGGGAGGACAAGGCTCACCCGTAGCCTCATACGCTCGGGTGATAGCATCCACTAACCAGTGGGCTAACCTCTGCTTGGAGACAGCCTTCCCCTTCTGCTGGCCTCCGTACACAGACAAAGAGCTGGTCTGAGGGTCCAGAAGCTTTGCGTTTTTGTCAATCTAAACCCGCAAGGCGCGGACTGGACAGAGAAAAGCTCAGGGCTGGGTCTGCCTCCTCCTGGGGCATCGCTTGCAGGTTGACCTACCTGGTCCGCAAAGGGAGTGGTAGGGACCTTGGGCACATATCGGGGGCGGGGTCTCGATATAACACGGAGAGAGGCCCGGCCTGAACTCTCAGGCACGATTCGTCGACCGAAAAAGCCTGCAGATCCCCGACCCTCTTGAAAGAAGCCAATGCCAACAGGAGCGCTGTCTTAATAGACAGGATATTCAGCTCTACTGTCAGCAAAGGCTCAAAGGGAGGAGCTTGGAGAGCTCTCAGGTACCAGAGCTCAGGTCCCAGAGGGTACAGAGTGCAAAGCCCGAGGCGGGATTAACCTCCTGGCAGGGGAGGCAACCGTGAAGGCTCGTCTGCTCCCCTGGGACATGAGTGGCGCGAAGCGACCTCAGATGCTTCTGACTCCACAGGAGGAGGTGGGAGGCGAGTCGCGACATGCGGCGGGAGCGTAGACCACCTTGGCGGTTGATATACGCAACGGTCGCAGTGCTGTCCGTACGGACCAGTACGTGCTTGTCTTTGAGAAACCGCCTGAGGCGGCACAAAGCCAAGCATACTGCTTGCAACTCCAGGCAGTTGATATGCCAATGCAGCTGGGGCCCCATCCACAGACCCGAGACTGCATGCCCTTTGTACGTGGCCCCCCACCCCATGGCAGAGGCATCCGTGAAAACCACAGCATGCCTGGAAACCTGGACTAAGGGCACTCCGGCCCGAAGAAACACAGGATCCGACCATGGGGAGAAGGTTTGGCGACAAAGCGGGGTCACTTTGACCCTGAACGTGCCGCTCTGCCACGCCCACCTCGCGACTCGATCGTGAAGCCAGTGCTGGAGCGGTCTCATATGTAACAGGCCGAGCCGGCGTTACTGCGGCTGCCATATGCCCCAGGAGCCTCTGAAATAGTTTCAGTGGAACCGCTGTCCTGCCTCGAAAGGACCTGAGGCAGGTGAGCACTGACTGGACGCGTTCCTCCGTAAGGTGCGCCGTCTGAGCGACCGAGTCCAACTCCAGACCGAGATCAGAGATCCTCTGCACGGGGCAAAGTTTGCTCTTGTCCCAGTTGACCTGAAGCCCCAACCGGCTGAGGTGCCATAGCACCATGTCCCTGTGATCGCACAAAACCTCTCCGCGAGTGAGCCAGAAAAGGCCAATCGTCGGATAGTTGAGGATGCGAACGCCTTGTTCTCTCATGGGAACAATGGCCGCCTCCGCAACTATTGTGAAGGACGAGGGGTGACAGGTGAACAATGAAGTGGGGCTGTAAAACCCAGACCTCATCTTGGCAGGAGGGACCGGCTCGATCGCATCCTTCGCCAGTAGGACATCGATCTCTTCCGCAGGACAGGGGCATCCACTGACCGCACACGGGTGAAGTGAACACCCCTGAACCTGGGAGGCCAGCGTGCAAACTGAATTGCATAGCCGAACCGAATGGTGCGGATGAGCCATTGGGACGAACCCGGAAGCGCTAGCCAGGCTTCCAGGTACCGACCCAGACGAGCCCACCCGAACCACCGGCGTACCCGCGGAGGGGCAGCGAGGTGGAAGGCAGGGACCTGGCTTTACTGGCAAAGTAGCCACTGGAAGCGGGATCTGGGCATGAAGTTCGCCAGGGACCTGCTTCCACCGGGGGGCAGACGGCAGAGAGCCCGTGGGCTTTCTGCTGCGGGCCGCCCCGTGGCGAGGGGAGGGGAAGAGACGCAGCACGAGGCCCTGCCTCCTCGTGAACTGGTCTCTGCCCCTCCGAATCCAGTTGCTGACCGGAGCGACGCAGACCGAGGAAGCGTCGCTGCTATCTGCAGACTGGGAAGAGGGGAACGAGAGCAATGCTGCTCGGAGACGGCACCCACTGTCGTTCGGACCCTCTTGAGTGGAGGAGACTGTGTGCCCGACAGTCTTGACCGAAGATGACCTGGAGGAGGAAAAGGAAACCGCTCTTTTATTGAAACTTTGGGTACTGCTGACCGCGAGGTCACAGAACCGTGGAACAGAAACAAACTGAACACAAAATTCTCCGCCCGGCCCTCCCCTGGGGGAAGGAGGTGTGCAGAGGCACCCTCCTGAGCAGTCTCCCTGTCGCTCCACCAGGTCGCCCGTCTCAGGAACGCTTCCCTCCCCTCCTTTACGGGAGGGGGCCGGGGGCGCCTGTGCGGGCTGGGCCGCCCTCTTGCAACCAGACTTCCTCGCTCCAGGGTTGGTGGTCTGCGCTGGAGGAGGAGCTGGCACCGAGGAGCGACCCCGGCGACGGCAAGCAGCCGGGGCTTGTACAGCCACAGGGGAAGAACTCGCAGCAGTCCGCCTCCTGTGCAGGACGTGCCGTATAGCCTCCGACTGCTTCTGGGCGGTGGAGAACTCCTGGGCCAAGTTCTCCACCGCGTCGCCGAAGAGGCCGCCCTGGGATACGGGGAAGTTGAGAAGTTTGTTCTTCTCCGCCTCCCTCATATCTGCCAGGGTCAGCCAAAGGTGGCGCTCCTGGACCACTAGCGTGGACATCGCCCGACCCAGCGAACGTGCAGTGACTTTCGTCGCTCGGAGAGCGAAGTCCGTCGCCACACGCAGCTCCTGCAGCAGAGCCGGGGTCGGGACCCCCTGCCTGCACGTCATGAAGCGCCTTCGCCTGGTGTACTTGCAAAAGCGCCATGGCGTGCAGGGCGGAAGCGGTCGTCCCCACACGCACTGTAGGCATCCCTGGTCAGCCCAGAGGAAAACCTACAGGCGCGGGAGGGGAGTGAAGGGGCACCCCGCCAGGAGGAGGTGGTCTTCGGACACAGCTGCATCGCGACAGACTGCTCCACCGGAGGGATTCCCTCGTACCCATGCGCCGCCCCGCTGTCCAGGGTGGTGAGGAAGGAGGAGCGAGGTTGCCTCCGTCTAAGCGCCAGAGGCGCCGACCAGGACTTCCTCAACTCCTCATGCACTTCAGGAAGAAAGGGACTGGAGCAGGCCATGGGGCAACAGCACGACCCGCTCCGCGAACCCAGTCGTCCAGCCACGAAGGTTCGGGACCCGGTGGAGGGTTCCACGCAAGCCCGACATTTGCGGCCGCCCGTTCGAGCATAGCAGCCATTTCCGGGGTCAGGCTCCACCGATGCCACCACACCCGAAGCGGGCAGCGCCGCGGAGTCTTTGCCAGAAGACTGCTTTCCTCCGATGCTGCGATCGACATCTGATCCTCAGGTGGCGCCCCGAAGAGACAACCGGGACCGCCCGAGGGGGCTCCGGCCGCTCCGCCAGAAGCGCCGATGGCAGCGTGCTGCTAGAGGTGTGAGGCTCCCGACAGGATCTTTCACCTGTCGCATTTCTCACTGTAATCCTCATACGCTCACCAACATGAATCACTGAAGTAGCCATCTGCTGAACTGAACCAGCAGACGAACTAGATCGGAGATTCTCTGAAGGGACTCCCCCATGTCTCAGGGCTCTTAGTCTCGAACGTAGCATCGCGAAAGTCATATTCCCGCAATGAGAACATGACTCGTCCACAAGCGCCGCCTCTGCGTGTGCTAAGCCCAGACACGTGAAGCAGTGCTTGTGGCCATCAGCCTGAGGGAGAAATCGACCGCATCCATGAACGCACGGGCGATTCGACATCCTGAAAAGGAGACGCGAACACACCGTGGAGCTTTCAGTAAAAGAAAACAAAAAAGAAACAAAAAGAAACTGCTCTCCAGTGCCGAAGCCAGGGCCGGCGCGCACGCCGGCGCCCCTCAGATCACAATGAATGTAAACGGGATTTTACTGATAAATATGTTATTTTTTAAAAATCCCATTTTGCCAATTACATTTTCACATTTTCCTTATTTTTGGGAATATTAAGCTAAATTAATAATATTGTAGTCAACCCTTCCACACGTATGTTAAAAAAATTCCATCTGACCCCCAGCGTGAGTTTTTCAAGGCGACGTTCAGTTTTTCGAAGGTCTGTTATTTAGAACCTTTCACTTTGCACCAAGGTTCAGAATATTCTGCTGGATGGACATTCAGCGGATTGTTCTTTAACTCTACCTGTGCTACACTGATATTTTTGTTCTATCTCATGCGGTAGGGGAGAGGGAGGAGGGAGGGAGGGAGGGAGGGTGGGAAGATGGTACAACTGTTTTTCTTTTTTGGTTTGTATTGGATTTGTCACAATTTCTTTCTGTGTTGGTACCATATAATAAATATAATAAAAAATGAGTACAAAAAAAAAGAACCTTTCACTTTAATGTTTCCATGGTGACAGCTGTCATTGCTTGTCACCTGACAGAGCGCAATCACAACACAGCTGAATAAACGATGATCTGCTTTTATGTCATTTTTCCTTTTTTATTCAAAATATTCACAAATGTATTAGCTATAGCATGAAACACTGATATTCCGATTGTCAAATATGTGCAAGTGGATGTGTTTTGTTGTTTAAACACATTTATAACGATTCGCGTTAGTTAGAGCGTATGTTCAGAATCGGATCTGTTGGATTTTGGATTTACAACACGTCAATTTCTCCACTAATCACGAAATACATGAAAGTAAGTGGCCGATGAACTGGGAGAAGAATAGAGAAAAATGTAACTACTTACACAATTACACAATCATGTGTTTCTAACATGTAAAACGTGTCGTATTATTATTAAGCAGTACTAAAGATAAGCTGTCTTAATTATGTTTTATTAACATAGTTCGGGAGGAACACGTCAAATGGGCTACTTCAGCTGTCTACAATCAGTAATCATCAAATGCTCTAGTAACTCCAGGTGTCTTCAATCAGTAATTAACATATCTACCCAATCAGCATGAAGGCTAACCATATATAAGCACAGTCAACTCACCTAAGGATGTTCTACAGTCTTCAGAATAGGTTTGCCTAAACAGCCGCCATGTCGGAGATTGAACTCTTCCCGTCAGATGACGAATCTCTCTTCTCTCAGGACTCTGCTTCAATTCCAGCCACTCCAAGGACCGTCATTTCACCACTAGGTACCATCACCGAGTCTCCAGCTTCAGGGCGCGGTCGCCAGACAATCCGTGCCGCTACTCATACGCCAGAACGACAAAGACAGCGCTCACCTCCACCAACGAGACGCACACATTCTTCTTCGTCCTCATCATCCTCCTACTCACTGGCCCAGCCAACTATTCCTGCAATCGGGAAATGGACAGTGTTAGGTCTAAGGCAAGCTTTGACCAATGCGGACGTCCACTACACCAGACGGATGAATAAAGCAGAATTATACCAACTATTCTGTAACCTTCAGCCAACAGGCGCCCGCTCTAAACCCTCATCTCCTTCTAAGGTCTCCAATAAAACAACAGACAAAACTAACAAAGGTAAAACAACACGTACCCCTCTAATCCGGTATTCCTCCACAGCGAGACTGGACCACCATCGACCTTCAGGTAGGAGCAGCACGCCTTCAGCTAGCCTGGGACGGGCCCCAGTTTCCTCCGCCGTTAGATCACCGCCCTCTCCGCCTCCTGCTCAACAGCACTCATTACCGGTTACCAACAGCAACCGTCTTCCCTCTAGCGTGAGGTTGCCTCCGCTAGCAGGGCAAGTGCAACCTGCTGTTACCATTCCAAATTCTCTCCATCTTTCATGGCCCGCGGCTCCTGACGTGAGGTTGCCTCCGCCAGAATCGCGGGCTCAGACAACTCTCCCTTGTTATTATCCTCCGGGTACCGCTAACCTTTTTCCCAGCCGGGTCCTACAGCAGACCCTCAGCGTGAGGATGCCTCCGCTAGCGGCGCAGGCCCAGTTGCCTTCGTGGCCCGCGGCTCCTGACGTGAGGCTGCCTCCGCCAGAATCGCGGGCTCAGACAACTCTCCCTTGTTCTTATCCTCCGGGTACCGCTAACCTTTTTCCCAGCCGGGGCCTACAGCAGACCCTCAGCGTGAGGATGCCTCCGCTAGCGGCGCAGGCCCAGTCGCCTTATTTCCCACCTCAGCTTTCTCTCTCCTTCCCGGTTGCTTTCCAAGCTCCAGGAGCCATCACAAACGCAAGACCACCTCCGTTTTCCACGGCGCCCCCGGATTGTCTACCACAAAACATGCTTCCTCAGGCAAAATCTCCATTTTCTCTGTTTACAGCAACGCAGATGCCCATACCTCCAAACGCCATCGCCTTGGAACCGCCCCCTGTCGCCAGCAACATCCGAGCGCAGATCCTATCAGAAATTCAGACAGCTGGCTCCAGAAGCAGACCCCAACCCAACGCCAGTTCCTCACTATTCGGAATTGATCTTTCCATAAACCACTCCTTGAGACCACTGCTCGACGCCTCTCTTGATTCTATTTTCCAAGCCTTTTCCCCAGAACTCTCCAATCATATTTAACAGCGTGGAGATGTTTTAAAACTTTCCATTTAATTTATGAACTACCCTTCCCGGATTTCTCTCTGCTCACAATTACATCATTTGTTTCCTACCTCAACATAGCAAAAAACCTCCAGGTTGGTTCCATCAAAGGCTATTTAAGTGGAATCCAATTTTTCCACAAATTAATTTTTGGCTCACCTTCTCCTGCTTTAACAAACTCACAGACATCACTGCTTATTAAAGGCATCCAAAAGACTCATCCTACCCGCCCAGATGCCAGACAACCCCTAACGCTTGGACCTACTCGCCAAATGCATCCGCACCCTCCGTCTAGGCTACCATTCTATTAACACTGCTCGCACTCTGGATACAATGTTCATTTTGGCTTTTTTTGGGGTTCCTTAGATGCTCTGAACTTGCCATTACCTCGAATTTTGACCCCAAAATTAATCCCACCATGTCAGATTTATCCCTAGTAGATGACGAAACAATCTCCTACTTTATCAAACAGAGCAAGACAGACCAGTCAAAAAAAAAAAAAAAAAAAAAAGGCCATTTCATTTATATTTTCAACCTCCATTCACCCATCCAACCCTACCAAACCCTCCAATCCTACCTTCATTTCAAAAATTCAACAAACAAAGACCCTTCAGACCCACTTTTTACAAACGACTCAAATCAACCAGTCACGCGCTTTTGGTTCCAAAAACATCTTAAATTAGTTCTAACTCAATCTGGCATCCCAGCCGAACACTTTTCAGGCCACTCTTTCCGCATAGGTGCCGCAACCACAGCCGCCCAAAAAGGACTCTCACAGCAACAGATTCAAGCTCTTGGACGTTGGTCATCCGAAGCTTTCAAAAGCTACATCAGATCTAACCGCTTCCACATCAAAAACGCACACCAAACCCTTATCAGCTAAATCAACTCTAACTCGTTCGATTACCGGAGGGGCTTACTCATTCAATCAGTGAGCATTCAACTCCCGTTGGACGGTCCGGGAAGCCCGCCCAATCGGTAATAGCTAAACATCTTCACGTCTAAAGCAGCAGGGGCTTACCTGTCCGATCGCAGTGAGTATTGAACTCCCGTCAGACACCGCAAAAGCCCTTCCATATAAATCGTCCACCTCATCACCAGCGGAGGCTTACCCGTCTGATCGCAGCGAGTATTGAACTCCCTCAGACAACGCAAAAGCCCTTCCATATAAATTGTCCACCTCATCACCAGCGGAGGCTTAACTGTCCGATCGCAGTGAGTATTGAACTCCCGTCGGATACTGCAAAAGCCCTCCCAAAATTAATCGTCCACCTCATCGCCAGTAGAGGCTTAGCCGTCCGATCGCAGTGAGTACTGAACTCCCGTCAGACGCCGCAAAAGTCCTCCCAATATAAATTGTCCTCATCGCCCGCGGAGGCTTACCTGTCCGATCGCAGTGAGTATTGAACTCCCGTCAGACGCCACAAAAGTCCTCCCAATATAAATTTGTCCTCATCGCCAGTGGAGGCTTACCCGTCTGATCGCAGCGAGTATTGAACTCCCGTCAGACAACGCAAAAGCCCTTCCATATAAATTGTCCACCCCATCACCAGCGGAGGCTTAACTGTCCGATCGCAGTGAGTATTGAACTCCCGTCGGATACTGCAAAAGCCCTCCCAAAATTAATCGTCCACCTCATCGCCAGTAGAGGCTTAGCCGTCCGATCGCAGTGAGTATTGAACTCCCGTCAGACGCCGCAAAAGTCCTCCCAATATAAATTGTCCTCATCGCCCGCGGAGGCTTACCTGTCCGATCGCAGTGAGTATTGAACTCCCGTCAGACGCCACAAAAGTCCTCCCAATATAAATTTGTCCTCATCGCCAGTGGAGGCTTACCTGTCCGATCGCAGTGAGTATTGAACTCCCGTCAGACGCCGCAAACATCAGCCCTATTATTTCTATTTTGGGGGATACAGTTCCTGGCTGCTGTCCGATAAGCTAGTTTTGCATTTTTGGGGGAATACTCTGCATTTGAGCCAAGTACCAAGATCAGAGCTCTCTCCCCGGACAGCACGCCAAATATGTTTACCAATTGAATCTATCCGACCTATTTGTAAGTGTGAACTCGTGAAATTATGTTTTATTAACATAGTTCGGGAGGAACACGTCAAATGGGCTACTTCAGCTGTCTACAATCAGTAATCATCAAATGCTCTAGTAACTCCAGGTGTCTTCAATCAGTAATTAACATATCTACCCAATCAGCATGAAGGCTAACCATATATAGGCACAGTCAACTCACCTAAGGATGTTCTACAGTCTTCAGAATCCCTCCGCCACCCCATCTCCTCACACTCACCAGGTCACTTCCTAAACACGGGGGGAATACTCTGCATTTGAGCCAAGTACCAAGATCAGAGCTCTCTCCCCGGACAGCACGCCAAATATGTTTACCAATTGAATCTATCCGACCTATTTGTAAGTGTGAACTCGTGAAATATATTACAAAATAAGTGCGCGGAAATAGAGCACTTTAAGTACATTATGGAAGTGTACTAAGTGCACTTAAATAAAATGTATTTTAGTGAACTTTTTTTTTCACCTGGGTTAGTCTCCGCAACTGATTGAAGCGCGTGTCCGTGGGAAGACAGCACGAGCCACAAGACAACACTGTGCGCTTCACTGATCAAAACAAGCACTTTGATTGATTAAAAAAAAAATTCAGCACTATAACGACTCTAATTTGACAAACGATGCCAGTAAATGCTCTGCTAGTAAACTGAAGATGTTTAGGCCTAATCCATTTTTTATGGGTCTCATCCGTACCGCAAAGATGTTTCAAAGAGTAGTGGGGAGCCCCCGAAAAAAAGAGGTGACGTGCGTTAATGTGAAAGCCCCTCTCAGTTTTCAACGCCCCTCATCAGCGCTCGGCTGGCGCCGGCTCTTGGCTGAAGCGCCGAGAGGATCTCCGGACACTCAGACACATATTTCCGGCAGTATCTCTCAGACACTGCCGAAACTGCAACCGCGTGCTGCGCTCGAGACGAAGACCACTGGAAGCACCGTCACACCAGCACCCCGAACGTTTCTTTTTCCAGCTCGTTTCTTCAGAACAGCAGGTAAGCTCTGAGTGGCTCCGAAGCAAAAAGCGTCTATGCAATATTTTACTTCCGCTTTTAGATCCGCGCTTGTAGGCGGCTCGCGGAATGCAAAAAATGCATGCCAATTGTTATTGTCTCGTTTTAATTCTATCAGAGGTAACAAGGCTCCCTAGCGTGATCCCAATTCGTCAGGGAACTCCCCGACGACACGTCCCAGGACGGAAAGGGAACATGGAATTAATTTCCACTGTTATGCTGACGACACTCAATTATATATTTCATCACGACCAGACGAAAACACTAACTCATCTAAATTGACAGAGTGTCTCAAAGATAAAAAATGCTGGATGACGCAGTAATTTCCTGCTATTAAATTCAGATAAAACGGAGGTTTTACTTATTGGTCCAAAAACTACTCACAAAACCTCCTACAATACATCTTTATTATAGACGAATGTCCTGTTACTTTATCCACTACAGTAAAAGACCTGGGTGTTATACTAGACCGCAACTTGTCTTTCGAAAATCATATTTCATATGTTACAAGAACAGCCTTTTTCCACCTTAGAAACATTGCTAAGCTACGTAACATGCTATCTGTTTCTGATGCAGAAAAGTTAGTTCATGCATACATGACCTTGAGACTAGATTACTGTAATGCTTTATTAGCCAGTTGTCCTGCATCCTCAATAAACAAGCTACAGTTAGTACAAAATGCAGCTGCTAGAGTTCTTACTAGGTCAAGAAAATACGATCATATAACACCAATTTTATCATCTCTACACTGGTTACCTATTAAGTTCCGTATCAACTACAAAGTACTACTACTGACCTATAAAGCCCTAAATGGTTTAGCTCCTATGTACTTAACGGACCTTCTTTCGCCCTACAATCCACCGCGTTCCTTAAGATCACTAAATTCAAGGCTTCTGGTCATTCCTAGGATATCTAAGTCCACTAAAGGGAGGCGTTCTCGCATTTAGCTCCAAAACTCTGGAATAGCCTTCCCGATATGGTCCAAGGCTCTGACTCGCTGACACAGTTTAAAACTAGACTAAAGAAGCATCTCTTCAGTAAAGCATTCACATAATGCTTACTCTTTAGTCCTCTGTTATGCCATACGGAACCGTTTGCCACTGAAACTGCTTAACGGACCAGTGGGGCTCGGCAGCCTTTTGAGACAAACGGGTCGGCGCGTATGGTTGGGTTGCGGAGGGTTTGGGTTGCGAGAGTTTGTGAGATAGTGGTTTTCTAACACCAACTCCTGTATAATGGATATCATCATGAACATCAGCTATGCTAATTATTTCCTATCTGCCTTTCTGCTGTTATCTCGGGACAATATCCCGAGAAAAATGGCGATTCATCAGGGTCCAGTTTTGTATCCAGCCTTTCACGGGGATTCGGATGCCCAACGCCTGTGATGAGAAGACCAACGCCTGTGAAGAGACGACTCACGCACGCGATATGTTATGGTGCCGTTTTATATCTAAAGAATATTTAATATTTATATATAAACAATATGAATGCTAGCCAGAGGAGAACTGGCCCCCAACTGAGCCTGGGTTCTCCCAAGGTTTTTTTTTTCTCCATCCAATCTGATGGAGTTTTGGTTCCTTGCCACTGTTGCCTTGCTTTTGGCTTGCTTAGTTGGGGATATTTAATATTTAATAATTAACAATATTATTGTGGCTTATTTGCTTTGATACAATCTGACCTTTGTAATCTAAATGATAGAATGTAGATTCAGAAGCAATTTTTTAATCATTGTTCGATTCATTGTTTTTTATTGTCACCCCTTACAAAAGAGCCTAATTAATTACCTGCCTTTTGGGTTTTTCATCTCGTTTCTCAGGGAAATGAAATGCCCTCGGCAACATTTACATCATGGTTACCAAACATTAGCGGCAGTTATTTTAACTGAGTGAGTGAAGAGCCCTTTTTTAGTGGCCAGTCTTCTCCATATCTGACTTAAGATGAAGGGAGCTTAGAATGAAAGTGCTCTGATAGAGCCATGATTCCACTTGGCATTTCAAATGCAATTTCAGGTGTAATTATCAAAAAAAACTTTTGATGTTTGAAGAGTTTAGGGGGCAACAGAGCAACAGGCAGCCGTATGTGGCTCAGAAGAAGTTAAGTATTTAAGAGAGCTGCCCACTGAAGGGTTAAATTAACCTTTGACATCTGAGTAACCTTAGAGCTGTATGAGATGAAAAAGTTGTAACTCCATCACTCTCGTCTCCATGTACACGGCATTAAACACAGAGGTCATAGTTGGATGTATTTGTTTTATATGCCTAGATGTGCGTAGCCACAAACAAGTTACAGCAACATTGGCTCAACCAGTGAGTGCTTGGGAAACCTCTTTGAGAAAAAAAATCAATATTTTTCCAATTCTATTTGGAGACACTCCACTTTACATTTTGAAAATAGCTTGTATATAACAAAAAAAAGTATTTCTCAGTCAACACATAATCAACGACACTGACATGCTACACTAGAAAAAAAAACAGAGACATGAAACTGCATGTAACGAAGACGCAGGCTGAGTGGAATCCATGTGCAGCTTTATTCAAATATAACAAGCTCAGTGTACCAAACAGTCATAGGTCGAAATACCAGGGCAGACAACAGTATCAGAGACAGGGCATCGAATCGAGGTCAAAACAGGCAGAGGTTCAGGACAGGCAGCTAACAACAGGAGAGAAAGTCCGGGTGAAACAGAGATCAAAAGGCAGGCTGAGAAGAGTCGTAGTCGGTAATCCAAGGCAGGGTCAAAACACAGACAGAGTAAACAATGAGGATAACGCTCAGAAATGTAGCCGGGGCAAACAAGACTTCGCAATGTGTGTGTGAACAAGCAGGGTTTAAATAGTCTGGTGATGAGGATCAGGTGTGCAGTAATCAGTTCCTGTATGTGGGTTCTTGGGAAATGTAGTTCTGGGCTAATGTTTAGTATTCAGGAGAGTGAGACCTCCGGTGGCCGACAGGGGAATCTTCACCGGCGTTCGTGACAGAGCCCCCCCCCTGCGAGCGGCTCCTGAAGCGAGAGCACATCGGACGTCGGGGTCTTCCTCGTGGTCGTGGGGCCGGTCTCTCCGGATGGGTCCTATGAAATTCAACGATGAGATTGGGGTCGAGGATATCGTCCGCATTGACCCAGGACCTCTCTTCCGGACCGTACCCCTCCCAATCTACCAGATATTGGATCTGGCGTCCCCGACGTCTAGAATCTAGCAAATCTCGCACAGGAAATGCCTCCTCGCCATCCACGATCATGGGTGGGGGGCCTGGGTCACTGCCTTCCTCCTCCACCCTCGGACCACCGGCAGGTTTTAGCAGAGAAACATGGAAAGTAGGAGAAATGCGATAAGTGGCTGGTAATTCAAGGCGGTATGACACAGAATTGATTTGTCTCAAAATTTTGAAAGGACCCACATACCTGGGACTGAGTTTCTTGCAGGGTAATCGCAGACGGAGGTCTCGAGTTGAAAGCCACACCCACTGTCCAGGAGTGTAGTTGGGACTGGGGCGTCGATGGCGGTCAGCTTGTTCTTTACCCCTGTTTATGGCACGTTGTAGGTGGACATGCGCCTGGTTCCAAACAGCTTCACTTCGTTGAAACCATTCGTTCACAGCAGGAACTTCGGATGGCTCACCAGACCATGGGAACAGTGGAGGTTGGAACCCCAGAACGCATTGAAAAGGTGTTAATTTTGTGGAGGGTTTGAGAATTGAGTTCTGTGCATATTCTGCCCAGGGAAGAAAGCGGCTCCAGTCGGATTGGTTCTGCTGACAATACATTCTGAGGAATTTAGTGATCTCTTGGTTTAGTCGTTCTGTTTGTCCATTAGATTGAGGGTGGTAACCTGAAGTGAGACTTACATTGACATTCAGTAATTGAAAGAAGGCCTTCCAAAACCTTGATGTGAACTGGGGACCTCTGTCAGAGACAATGTCTTCAGGAAGACCATAATCAGCGGAATACAAAGTGGAAGAGGTGATCTGCAGTTTCGGATGCTGATGGGAGCTTAGATAGTGGTATCAGTCGACATGCCTTGGAGAAACGATCAATGACAGTTAGTATGGTTGTGTTACCCTGCGAGACAGGCAGATCGGTGACAAAGTCAATAGCGATGTGGGACCATGGTCGTTGTGGGATGGGTAGGGGTTGTAGTAGTCCTGTAGGTAGTTGTCTGGAGGTCTTTGCTGCAGCACAGATGTGGCAAGAATTCACGAACGTGCTGGTGTCTGTCTGTAAAGTCTCCCACCAGAACCGGTTTCTTAATAATCTAACTGTGGTAGTGATGCCTGGGTGGCCAGAGCTTGTGGATGAATGCACCCAGTGGATTACCTTTTCTCGTAGTCCTAGGGGAACAAAGGTTCGGTTGAGCGGGCATTCCGGAGGTGGTGGGTTCTGTGAGTGAGCCTGAGTGATTTCGGTCATAATGTCCCACTGAACTGGAGCCAGTATTAGAGAAGGTGAGATAATGGGGTCTGGAGAGGGATTTTGAGGAGTGGCGTCATACTGGCGGGATAGAGAATCGGCTTTGATATTCTTTGATCCTGGATGATAGGTGATTGAAAAGTTGAATCGAGTGAAGAACAGGGCCCATCTGGCCTGTCTGGGGTTTAGTCTTTTGGCGGAGCGTAGGTATTCCAGGTTGCGATGATCTGTCAATACCAGAAAGGGATGTCTAGCCCCCTCCAGCCAGTGTCTCCATTCTTCTAGTGCTGCTTTCATTGCTAGTAATTCGCGATTGCCCACATCATAATTCTGTTCAGCAGAGGAGAGTTTTCTGGAGTAATAAGCACATGGAAAGAGTTTGGGTGGATTACCTTGACGTTGAGAGAGGACGGCTCCAATGCCAGTGTTGGATGCATCAACCTCCACCACGAAAGGTACATTGGGGTCAGGATGATGCAGAATGGGAGCAGAGGTAAATCGATTCTTTAGTTCATTGAAGGCCTGAATGGCATCGGTAGTCCAGCAAAGCTTGGTGATTCCCCCTTTACCATGGCATTGAGCGGAGCGGCGACTGAGCTGAAGTTTCTGATAAATCTTCTGTAGAAGTTGGCAAATCCCAAGAATCTTTGCAGTTCCTTCACTGTAGTAGGTTGAGGCCATTTTAGAACCGCTCGTACCTTTCCCCTCGTCCATAGACACACCTTCCGAACTGATGATGTATCCAAGGAAGGAAATTGAGGATTGATGGAATTCACACTTTTCTGCCTTGGCATAAAGTTGGTGATTGATGAGACGCTGCAAGACTTCCCGGACCTGCTTGATGTGTTCCTCCATGGTGTCTGAGTAGATCAAAATATCATCAATGTATACGATTAGGCACTGGTTTAGCATGTCTCTGAATATGTCATTGATGAAAGATTGGAACACGGATGGACTATTGGACAGCCCAAAAGGCATAACGAGATATTCGTAGTGCCCGCTGCTGGTAGAAAACGCAGTTTTCCATTCGTCCCCTTCTCGAATGCGTATGAGGTTGTAGGCGGAGCGTAGATCGAGCTTAGTGTAAACTTTAGCAGTTCTTAGTTGTTCCAAGGCTGCAGGAATCAGAGGCAGTGGATATCTGAATTTGACTGTTATATCATTTAGACCCCGATAATCAATGCAGGGACGGAGACCCCCATCCTTTTTTCCCACAAAGAAGAATCCCGCTGCTGCTGGTGAAGTGGATGGTCGAATGAAACCCTTAGCCATTTCTTCTTCAATGTATAATCTCATTGCGTTAGCCTCAGGTTCGGATAGTGGAAAGATTCTACCTCTAGGGGGTGTGGTGTCAGGTAATAGTTCGATGGCACAGTCACTAGGTCGATGTGGTGGAAGTTGTGAGGCTTTAGTTTTGCTGAACACCTCCATCAAGTCAACATACTCAGGGGGTACATAAGGTGCTATGTTGAGCTCTTGAGTCATGAAAGTAGTCTTTACCGGTATCAAAGTGGTTGGCTTCAGGCATTTGGAATAGCAGGTGGGGTCCCAACGTATGATCTGTTTCTCACGCCAGGAAATTTGTGGATTGTGGTCCTGCAACCAGGGTAAACCAAGGATGATTGGGTTATGTGGAGAGTGAATGACGAAGAGGCGTGTTGTTTCAGTATGTAGTGCTCCAACTTGTAGATACAGGTCAGTGGTGGTATACTGAACATGGCCAGTCCCCAGGGGGCGCCCATCTAGTGCGGCCACTGCCAAAGGAGATTCACAAAGGGTTAGTGGTATCTTATACTGGCGGACTAGGCCTTCATCAATAAAATTGCCTGCTGCCCCAGAGTCTAGTAAAGCCTGAGTGGTGATCGTTTCAGACTGACAGGTTAATTTAACTGGTAATTCCATACATGCATTGGTTGATATGGCGGAAATCAGCAAACTCACCCTGCGGTTGTGTGTCTGAGAGGGTCGAGTCGGGCAATCAGGCCCTCAGATGTCCTGCTTGACCACAGTATAAGCAAAGGTGGTTTCTGAGGCGGCGTTCACGTTCCTCTGTGGAAAGATGGGTTCGCCCGATTTGCATGGGTTCAGTGTGGTCACTAGGTTGACTCATTTGGCTGGAAGAATATGTGAGTCGGTTAGATCTCCGAGATCGAATAAGGTTGTCAATGCGAATAGCCAAGTCAATGAACTGATTTAGGGTTTTGTCTTCATCACGACATGCAAGTTCTGACTGCAAATCAGAATTTAATCCCTGGCGGAACAGCAGTTTTAATGTGTCGTCTACCCACACAGTTTGGGCAGCGAGAGTGCGAAACGTCAGAGCAAATTCAGCTGCAGTATCTCTTCCCTGACGAAGCGCAAGAAGTTGTTCCCCAGGATTCCTTCCTCCTTCAGCATGTTCAAACACTTCTCGTAAACGTTGAATAAAGTCATTGTAAGTGGTGTGCTGTAGTCCTTGGTTGGCCCAGACGGCTGTTGCCCAATCCAGTGCCTTTCCCGTGAGCAAAGAGCAAACTAACGAAATCTTACTGTTATCCGTTGAGTATAACGAAGGTTGTTGAGCCAGGAAGATGGAACACTGCATAAGGAAGCCTTTACATTTGGTTGGGGAACCATCAAACTTCTCTGGAAAGGCTAAACGTGGATTAGCAGATAGTGGGCTGTGAGGCATTTCAATCGGTACCTGACCTGGTTGAGGCGCTGGAGCAGTGGGTGGAGAAGCAGGCTGATGGAGACTCTGTACCGCTTTCATCAACTCCTCTGTCATGGTGGTGAGTCGACTTAGTTGTTGATGGTGAGTCGCCAGTTGATTCGCTTGGGCAGAAAGCTCGCTGGTAAGATGCCTGAGAACTGCTGGATCTGTAGTTGGCGAAGTCTTCTGTAACGAAGACGCAGGCTGAGTGGAATCCATGTGCAGCTTTATTCAAATATAGCAAGCTCAGTGTACAAAACAGTCATAGGTCGAAATACCAGGGCAGACAACAGTATCAGAGACAGGGCATCAATCGAGGTCAAAACAGGCAGAGGTTCAGGACAGGCAGCTAACAACAGGAGAGAAAGTCCGGGTGAAACAGAGATCAAAAGGCAGGCTGAGAAGAGTCATAGTCGGTAATCCAAGGCAGGGTCAAAACACAGACAGAGTAAACAATGAGGATAACGCTCAGAAATGTAGCCGGGGCAAACAAGACTTCGCAATGTGTGTGTGAACAAGCAGGGTTTAAATAGTCTGGTGATGAGGATCAGGTGTGCAGTAATCAGTTCCTGTATGTGGGTTCTTGGGAAATGTAGTTCTGGGCTAATGTTTAGTATTCAGGAGAGTGAGACCTCCGGTGGCCGACAGGGAATCTTCACCGGCGTTCGTGACACTGCATATGTTGAGGATAGTTCTAGTGTGTTTTGTCTTAAACAACTCTGGATAATGCAAAGCCAAGTCACTGGGGCAGTTCTCATCTGGTCAATGAACAAACAGTGTATGATTATGATTCAGGCAGCATTAGGTCAGAAGACAGGTTGGATTGGAACATTTAGAATAATTCAACAATCTGGAATTCCACAATCTGGCATCTGACTTTACCAATTTGATTTAATTTCTTTAATAATACACACTAGGATGAGAACATGGTCAATTTATGTTTACCAACAAAAAGCTAATGGAAAGACAAGCTAAGAATTGGCAATACATTGCCTTTCACATCATGTTTTATTACTCTTTGTCTTACTGTTATCAGTATTTTCAGTATTCACATTTTATGTGTGTTTATCATATTTCTTCACCCTGTATCTATGTTCTTTTTGATTTATTTGTTCTAAAGTGACCTTATATATATATATAACTATTCCCAATCTTGCAGGTTGTTCCTGAAAGGTGTAGGTTTTGCAGGAATTAACAGACCACAGTGATATATTTTACTAGGACTATACATTGTCACTCCACCTCTTGTACCTGCTTCAACTCTTAAAAATGCTAAAAGGGTGCTATTATGCACGCGTTGTGGGATCTATATAAGCTCTCTGGGTTTGCAATGCAGCAGTGAGTCAACTACCAATGGGAAAATGGAGAGCCACCTGCAGACTGATACAGTATGATACTATGGCTATGAGTAAGACCAACTAGAAGCCACTAGCTCAGAGACTAATCCTCTGTGATTTCATCACTTAATGTGAACGCAGCATAGAGTAACCTTTTACTGCAAAACCAAGAACACCAATAACTAATAAGATAACTATAATGATAAATATATTAGTGTCCACACCTACTGGCGATACAGTCCTGTTTATCGTATGTTCTGCTGTAATGCTGTCTGCTGCTTTAAATGCTCAAGCTCATTAATGCCAAATTAATTCTGATTGGCCCAGGTAACAGGGAATGTTCTTAGAAATGTTTTTAATGTTCTGGCCAGGTTCTCTAATTTTTTTTTTTCAAATTCTGTCTTCCAGAAGCATTAATATAACATTCTTTTAAAGTTGGCCTTTTATAATGTTCTCCAAAATATTATCACAAAGAAACACTTTTTTTAACATTTTTAAAAATGTTACTACTTATTTAAGAATGTTCAGAGAACATTCAAAAATAACGTTCCCAAAGTGTTTGCAGAATGGAACATCCCATGGAAGATTCCAATGATATCATTGATCTGTGTCATTATTATTAGTTGTGGTGTGAAATGTATTCTCACAGAATTAGAAGAACAATTTTTAAAACTTCAAATAAATTATTTGCATCACTGGTGTGAACAGGCCTCAAGGCTTAATCAGGATTCTATAATAAACCTAATTTGTATTAAGAAATGTCAATACTCATGGCACAGCACTATGTCACTATATGTGTATTCAGTAGCTAGTTAAACTGAATTGCAAGTGGTTAGTGAATATTACACACTTTTCCTGAAATGTGTTATGTGGCTTAATTGTTGTGTAGTGAATTAACATGGGGTCTATGTATTGAGAATTGCCCTATCAGCTCTTAATCTGGAACCAAGCAGAGATATTGACTAAAACAGGAAGTCATCCTTCCCTACACGTCTGACATCAGCCTTGTTTGTCTTTCACCATATGCCGCCCACTCCAGAGATACAATATGTCAGTGACAAACACTGGTTCTTATTTTAATACAGCAAGTTATTAGCTGCTTATATTCTTCATTTAATGACTTTTTATGTTGTTTTACTAGACAAACTGGCTACTGTGAATTTCATCCGTAATCCTTAGTAAATTGTTCATCCTTAATAGGAAAGTTTAGAATAGCTAGGGTAGACTTCTGATTACTGTCTGAATTCCCAAGTCTAGTGACACATTTGCAGCATTTTGATTAATGTTGAACACAATTATCCTCACTGGTCATGCAGGTCAACATGCGGGTGGCTCAGCTGCCATGGGAGTAGCACACATCAACTTTATTTAATCGTCATTAACAAGGGAGGATAAAGCTGAATAATTTACATTTCATTTTAGAAGTATGTAAGAATGTACAAAATGTAACATTTTAACAGTTCAATCTGTCATGCATTTGGACATGTTTGACAGAAAAACTTACAAAGTAGAATAGATTCGGAAATAAAGTAATTAAGTAAATAAATAAATAAATAAAAGATTTTGACTTAGCATTTATTGCCACTAACTTGCCAATATGACTGATCAGAAGAGTTTCAGGGTTTTCACTAAATAAGCTGCAGTCATATGCATGTGAGTTGATATTTGGGATGAAATAGTACTGCTGAAATAGTATTGATGAAATAGTATACATTTAGTCTAAAAAAAAAACTTTGTCATACTCATATTCTTGTTGGAATATGAGTCTGAAACTCCTCCGTATGGCTTTGATTATGAGGCGTGTCTTAACCGAACCGGGAAAAAAAACCTCTGCACGCAGTTGGATAGTCAGTAAACCTACAACCAATCAGAGCAACTCAGTAAGTCAACTACTTTGCATACTGTTGTCATACAGTTGTCAACTACAGAACGTAGCGTGAGTGTCATGAGTGCGACCAAAGGAGAAACCACAATAACCAAAAGGCTTTTCATTACATCCCATTTTCTTAGCGACCGTCAGAGTTTTGCCGACTTTTGCCGAATCATGTAGAAAGTAGGGTGTAACGGTACATGTATTCGTATTGAACCATTTCGGTTCGAGGCTTCCCGATTCGGTACGCATACAAATCGAACGATTGCTTGGACCATTTTTCCTACCGGCAAAATTCTGTGCTGACGCGGCCAACACAACGTTGCGCAACATCAAATGGCAAGCATAATGAAAGCAGAACAAAACTGCGCTACTCGTTATGTGCTTCACGGATCGTTTATCAGTTTGGACCAGCAACATCTGTGCAGCGCGAGCCAATCTTGATCAAGCAACACTGTTTCTACACAGCGCTAAGAGATCCGGTAAAGAAAACATTTGAATTTGCCAATGAGGTAATAACATCGCTGCGAGATCTAGTGAGATGCATTCACATTTCTCCGTTATTAACCGTAGATCTCTATTAGATCAAACAGCGCTGTCATGGAAACCAGGAGAAACATTGTGCCGTGAATGAACTAGTACTTTACGTCCACAGACCAGCAACATTCACCATGGATTTAATATAGTAACACTAACTGGAACCAGTTTGGCTGGAATGGTGAAATGCTTTCAAGTACTTCACACATCTTTTTCCAGCACTTTAAAATTCAAATATTATATATATATATATATATATATATATATATATATATATACTGTATATATATATATATATATATATACATATATATATATATATATATATATATATATATATATATATATATATATATACTATGTATATATATATATATATATATATATATATATATATATATATATATATATATATTAAAATGTTTTTTTTAATTAATGTGATCATCAAAACATTATTTGTTCATCCTTCAAAGATGACCCCCATTTATAAACCTGAAAGTTTCAAGATCTAGGAAAACTCACACTTATTTAAAAATATTTTGTTCTTTAAACAAATAGGAAATTTCTCTGGCATTTCTTTCTTTTTGCTGTATCGAAAACGTACCGAACCGTGATTTTTGTGTACCGTTACACCCCTAGTAGGAAGGACGGCAAAAATATATTTCCGATCGACAAATGCCTTGAATGCAGTTTTCTGTTTGTCTATTAAAGTTAATGTGCTGTCGATTTTTTTTCACAAAAGACGCGACAGCGGAATCTATACATCTCAATTCTCCAGCTGCAGTCATCTCTGAGGGAAACCAGTTAAGCGCTCTTTGATAGCGTGATGATTACGTCCTTGCAGATCACCTGTCCATCATTGTATAAAGCCCGCCCTGGCAATTTAATTGGCGCAAACATTTGTCCTCTGTCCTTAAATAATTTCTATGCATCACAGAAAAGCAGTTGACTTCACAAAGGCTGAATTACCTATAGTAAATGTGACTCTGAACCAAAATTGTATTTGCTCACTTGGGTCTATCCTATACATGTACACATTCCTCTTTTTTAGTAAAGTATTGTGCTGTTTTTCTCTCCAGTCAATCTTGTGTTACTTTTTCCCACTGGTTCTTAAGCCATCTGATCTGAACTATATCAGGCAAAAGGCCCATGAATGAAAACAACCTTAGGGTGCTGATAACGCAGTTGTCTTACCTGATCCCAGGGACAGATGATTCCTCCAAAAAACATAAAGAGGTAACCCATGGCAACCAGGCAGGCCCAGATCACCAAGGAAAAAACATGGAGCAGCTTCTTGAAGACGGACTCGAATGCACACCAAAACAAAGATAGTGAGGAAAATAGCCAGCGCAGTGGGGACAGTGATTACAAAGGCGATGTGATCCTTGATATCCTGCGGAGAGATTGCAGTGTTACAAAAATACATTTAACTCCACCTTCCAACTGCATGACAGCCACTAGATAATAGTTAATTTGATAAACTAGAGACTGCCTATCAACTCAAAACCCCACATATTCTACCTTCAAACTGAGGAACTGAGCAGTGACCTTTGCTAGTTAATTTGTTTCCCCTATAGGTTACATAGTGTCCCTGTTACCATTAACAATACACAGTGGTTATAACAACAAATATAATGTATAACAATGCATTCTCACCCCAAGGCATCACCTTTGACCATGCTTCAATATTTGACGCTTTAGGCGCCCTTTAGCGTCAGTTAGATGACGCCGTAGGATCGCTAAGGATTGACAGCAGACAGGAGAATGTGTGGTGCGTTTTATAAGGCTGCATATATCAACTGCCACGTCATGAAGTGCTGCTGAAGGCCGTCTCAATTTGAAGGATCCTTGGAAAGCAGACTTTGTTTCATGTCCTTCATTCAGATCATTTTGAAGTGTATCCTTCATGTTCTTAAATCACCCACAACCCTTTGCACACATTCCAATTCACGAAAAGACTTGATGGAGAGCATTTTTTGGCACTATTGTCCATTATGAAATGTAAGACAAAAATAATGTTATTAGAAATGATGGTATACACATTATCTTTTGTTTTGGTATATATAATATTCACTTAATGCTAAACCGCCATGGTTATGTCAGCCACTGGTATATATTAACAGAAAGCCATTGTATTAACAGAAAGCCAGTTAATATAAATATTTTAAAACATTTAAAAATGTATTTAATAGTATTTTTCCAAATTTAAGTTTTAATAGTATTTTTTGTGCCATGACCGCACATGACCACAAAGTGGTGGACTTATGTTAAAAATTGCCGTGCAGATAATACCTGCAAATATGGACAGCGAGGCACATATCAACTCTAAACTCGATGCCCTAGAGTGAGCAGTCAACAAACATGAACATCGCAAAGCTTGGAAGCTTATTCATAACATCAGTGAAAAGCCCAAAGATGCTTCCTCTAGCAAAGTCGGATCTTTCAGAAGATCTTTTAAAAGAATGGGCCAACTACTTCTCAACACTCCTGAACAACAAGAGTTCCAAAATCAACTGAACAATTGCCCAATTCCAACAGCGGACATCCCAGGTATAAAATTGTAAAAAATATCAAGAGCAGAAGTTGACGACGCCATCACTACACTCAACCGTAACAAAACCCCCCGCCCCAATTATGCCATGACAGCCGAAGTATTAAAAGACAGAGGAGAATTTGTGGTAAATCAACAAATCTGTCAGTTGGTCTACAAACATCTCACAGCACCGACACAATGGACATCAAGCTTGATAAAGCCAGTTCAGAAAAGAAAGTTAGGTAACCCACAGCTCATGCCAAACTATCGAGGAATCAGCCTGATGTCCATAGCAGCCAAAGTTTACAATAGAGTAATTCTCAATCGCATAAAAGTCCCAGTCAACAAACTGTTTAGAAACAACCAAGCAGGTTTCAGAATAGGCCGTAGATGTTCTTAACAGATCCACATCCTTCATAGGATCATGGATGGAGCGTACGCACAAGACGTTGTATATATGTAAGTATACGTTAAAGGAGAGCATTCAAAGTCCTTTGCAAGGAGACGTCCTTGCACCATACCTATTCATAATTGTCATCGACTATGTTTCAAAGCAATCAGCAAGCGATTTCGGTTACCTAACACTCAAGGGTACCCTAGCCCGATCAGCCTCCCGGCCTCTCAGGGGCCAGACCCACAGTTTCCATAACTCTGGCCAAGGGTGAAATATTGAGCCCGCTGCTTGCTTCAGCAGGCCCCTCCTGATGGAGATTTCCTATCTAGGGCCTTCAAACAGTGATATTATGTCTGAGAACCATATTCAGGCCGGCCTCAATGGGGCTACAAGCAGTAGACAGACCCCGTCGTGGCAGACCCTCTCCAGAACTCCCAGGAGCAGAGTGATCGGGGAAAATGCATACAGGCGCCTCCTCGGCCCTGCCTTCACCATGGCATCCAACCCCAGCATTGCTTTAGATAGGATACCACTGACATGTTGTCTGTTCTCACAAGAACGGGCTGACCACCAGCATTTACAGGCAATTTATTTGCCAGGAGGAATGATGGTCCTGCCATTGACCTCTCGTAAGGCAGCCATCCATGACTGCACCCCAGCCCGTGAGGGAGGCGTCTGTCGAAGCAGCTTTTTTGGCGACGTGACATTCCCAGCAGGGGTCCCAAGTTTTTTTCCACATAGATAGGGAACGACGGTATCTCTGCATAACCGTGATCATGCGGATTGGTAAAACCACCCCTCAGGGAAAACCACCTGGTTTTCAACCCCCACTGCAGGGCCCTCATGTGCAGCAGGCTGGATGGAATCACGCATCGTAACCAAGTCCCCCACCACCCCCAGGAACGTAGTTCTCTGGGCATGTGCCAACACACTTTCCTTTGTGTTGAGTATCAAAACAAAAAGCTCTGGATGTGGGCAAGAACGACATCTCAATGCCGAACTGCCAGCTCTCTACGACTAGGCCAGAATGAGCCAGCCATTGATGTGATTTAGCAACCCCCTGATCAGTGTTGTGCATGAACGCGTTAAATGAACGACGTTCACTGAACTCGTTCATATTTTCGCCGAACGCTGAACTGAACGAATCACTTTTCCTACCATGAACGCGAACGAGAGCGTCGCTCACTCTGTCCGGAATGAACGAGCAGCACGCGCAGTTCACGTTCACGCTCATTTGAAAAGTCAGGTTTTACCTCCAACTCCCGTTTTGAGTCGCCGAATCCAACCCCCGACAGTATTGTTGTAGACACTTTGTCTATTATCACCTCTGGGTATGTTAGACGAGGTCGAAGTATTCATAGTACGGGTAACGTGTCGTGAAGGCAGGGGGAGTTGCAATAGTATGCATACTTGGCGCGCGCGAGGTAGATCTGGCCGTGTGCTGCTCGTATCATCACTTATGATCTGCGCTTTTCCACAACGAGTGATCTTTTGAACTAAACAGGTCTTATCTACTTATGTTTGTGTGTCATATGAATATTAAATGCCCCATACATGGAATCAGAGTGCCTACTGTACGTAGTAAGTTAAGTTGTTCAGCGGGTAGCTGTTCATTTTCTTTAGACAAATATAATCAGGAAGATTGTTTTATTATAATCAATGTAAATGGCATTTTCATCGTTTATTCACTGTTTGCTTCCTTTTGAAGGTGTGAAAATGTGTTGGTTGAGTATTGCACATTGAGCAGGGTAAGCCCAAGCTAATATGACATTACAGTACATGACTACTTTGGTCTGGTTTACATAGTTACTGCCGTTCAAAATATGCTGGATTTTTGTCAGTAGACTGATCTTTCCCCATGAACCTAAATATACCTTTTTAAAGTCCTGGGTAATTTGGTTCATGCTGGCTAAATAAAATTCACTGAACATACAGTATACCCTGATTGCACCTTATTTCCAATTGCTACATATCATGATTACACATTATTTAAGGGGTAATACATTATTTTTCTCCTGGCTATAATAATTGTCTCTTGTTTATTGGTACAATAATTTTGATTAGTTTTGGAGTGGCAGTGATTTGCAGCTGGTAATGGATGGTAAAGAGGTTCTATTGAGTAAGATAGTGGCCTAAAGAATTTAACAAATGAACGTGAACTAGTTCATTTTTAGATATGTGAACTTAGTTCATTTTTTAAAAAAATGAACTATGAACGTGAACTAGTTCATTATAATCTGTGTGAACTGAACTTTGAGCTAGTTCTTTTTAAGTATGAACTGGCACAACACTGCCCCTGATACACTTAAGCCTCACGCTTCGCCTCGAACTGCACATGCATAATCTGCTCCCAGCTCAGTCAGATGATTATTTCATCTTTTTTAATAAAACATGTCTTTTAAAAAGGTAAAACATGGTCTGAATTGGCTTAAATATTTAGCTCAAAGTCAGATGTTCCACCATTTCTTCATGTCACATGGGGCGGGCACGAGCAGTTAAACCTCTGTGCCGCGAAGTTTTTCTATTTTTTATAATTTCGATTCAATTATTGGCAATGGCGCCCTGCTTGCTGAGAAGGTGCCGTGCGCAGAAGCGATGTCAAGGGGATCTCCTGATTAGTTCACGTATCGCGTCTTTTGCGCGCTCGAGGTCATTATTTCAATTCAAATCCTCTATATTTCAAATAGGCACACGGGAAGCGCGCTATGCGCTCATGGGAAGCACGCTCATAAACTTTTCAGTATGGGGGTGCACGTGCACCCAAACACTTCAGTGTTTTTTCTCTTCTCCGTAAATAAATCTTTTAGCAGAACTACAGCTAGTGTTTTTCTGTGGTGGAAATACATTAGCTACTAAAACGTCTTTGTTGTTGTAGAGAGAGCAGTGGAGTGCATGGTTCTTTAGCAACGACAGCCATGGTAAAATCGGTATGAATTTTACTATTAATAATAAAAGATAAGCTAAGCTGTGCATTATAAATGTCAGGAATGTATCTGTATTGACTCATTCTTTTTATAGAGATGATTTAAATGCTGAAATATGAGGTTTATCTTTTTATAAAACCTTTTTTTGTGTTAACCTTTTTTTAAGTTTAGTATAGATAAGATAAAAGACACTCCTTTAAAACAAATCTTTAATGTTATTAACTTGGTGAATTGATATCACTGTGTATTAGGCTTTTTGAACAATATTCTGTGTATGTGATCATTTTGGTCACTATATTATCTAATCATTTTCATAATGATCAACTTTAATCATGTGCATCATGTGTTTTTACAGAAGTCTATAATATGCAAAGTTAAGGGGGTCTTGACCTGGGTGTAATTCAAAGTAGAACCGCCACTGATTGAATTGCTGGCTACAAAGAAATCTCTAATGATAATTTTAGTCATTGCTTGTCTGTTGTTTGTTTTGAAAAACAAAGACAATTTGATGGTCGTCATAGAAATCACACAGTGAGGCAAATCTTCTTACACTGCCAAAATTTCATTATGGAAAAATTTTGATTACAACGGTCATTAATCAGCTGTCGGTGAACATGTCAAACTAACGCTAAAATACTTTATCTTAGATTTTACCCTAGGATCAGAGGATTCTTTTAGGATTCGCAAAATGTGTCTCAGACAGACAAATAAAAGCCAAATCGGTGTGCACCCTGCTAAAGTTGATCATAGAGACCATTGAGGGCAATTGTTCTAGGATCATCAAATTAGGCTCACGATGCTTTTAGGAAATACAGCCTAGGACAGTAGGAGAGACAGGAAACAATGGGAGAGGCATGAAGAGAATTCGAGCTGTAAAGTTAATTTAGCTGGGACAAAAACTCATGCTGTCTGAGGTGCAGTTGTGTCTCAATGCCGATGTGCTGCCCACAAGGCTATATGGCTCTGACAGTGTCACAGTCCTCGTCTGCACCATGCTGTCTTCTAGGGGTGCACAGATTCAGAAAATGTCACGAATTCGATTCAATATCGATTTTTAGGCTCAAGATTCGATTCAAAAATCGATTTTCGATCCAAAAAACGATTCTTGATTCAAAAAACGATTCACAGTATGTAAATGTAGTTTACTTTTTCCTATGTGATTTTTTGTAGTAGACATACAATTTCAAAGAAAAGAAACACAACAAATTAAATGTAGTTTGATATTACTTTGTTTTCATATACAAAAATAAAAACTTTTACAACAAAATTGCAAATTGCCAAGCTTTTGCTAGCTTTCAAAAACATTTTCTTCAAGTTTCATTTAGCTTTAAAGTGCTGTAGGCTACCAGGTAACATGTTGAAATTTGAACTTGACTGGGCACATTGAACTTAATAAAATTAGGCCCTTTCTTTTTAGAACTGTGGCAACTACAGTCCATTCAACAGAACTTTTGTGATGTGTCAGAATCACATAATGGATCAACATTTAGGTGTATGTGTGTGTAACCAGTTCATAGTCCTCCACTGGCTGGAGTGTGTAAATTCTTTTGCAGAAACAGAAGCTGGTCAACGTGTTCTGGAGTGAGCATGCTCCGCTGTGCAGTTACTATGTCTCCGGCAGTTGAGAACACTCTTTCTGACGCAACGCTAGTACTCAGGGATGCATAAATAGCGCTTAGCTAACTTAGCCAGGAGGGGAAAGACAGTCTCATTGCTCCTCCACCAGATGAGGGGGTCTTCTGAGAGTGATAATGGGGGGTTTCCAGATACTTTTTCATCTCCTCCTCAGGTCTGGTGTTGGAGGATTTAGTAATAGGGACCACCTCGGCGTCACTGAATGTCTTGCCTAACAGGCTCTCCAGTGAAGTACATCTTCTTTTAGGTCCAGGAGGGCCTTCATCATGTAGCCCCTCATCTGGGCCACTGGGCACCTCAGTATGATCCTTAGGCCCCACCTCTTGCTGCAGTAAAAGATCATAAAAGAAATCACAATCAACAAATAAGCCTCATATTTAAATTTCCAAGTTTAGTTCAGTGTTATTATCCCTTGTATATAATAACAAGGTCCCATTAAAAGATAAAATGGAATACATCTGAAATATGTGACCCTGGACCACAAAACAAGTCATTCACGAGTTTACATGTTAATGCAATCGGATTAAATATTATAATGCGTATTTGGCTTGCTGTCCGGGGGAGGGCTCTGAGCTCAGAATTCGGCCCGACCCCAGAGAACTCCCCCTCACTTTAGGGATCATAGGTATCTATGAGCGGACCCAGCCGAATGTGGGGTGAAGGGGTGGTGGTGGGATGCTGAGAAATTAGTCATGAGACAGGAGGTAAGGGAAGGCTTTATTTATACTGGCTTTCCTTGCGCTGATTGGATGATTACCTGAACATGCTCCTCCCGAACTTTGTTACATAAAACTTCATTTCACGAGTTTACATGTTAATGCAATCGGATTAAATATTATAATGCGTATTTGGCTTGCTGTCCGGGGGAGGGCTCTGAGCTCAGAATTCGGCCCGACCCCAGAGAACTCCCCGAAATGCTAGATAAACGAAGGACAGCGAGCGTAGAATTTGAACCCCCCCAAAAAGTGAAGTTTATGTAATTTTATGAAGGAACGAGCTTGCCTGTTCGACTGGGAAGGCTCTCGCAACGACCGACGGGAACTTGGATGCTCACGGCATCGGACGGATAAGCCCATTCTGCAGTCGAACTGACAGCTCGCAGACGTAAGAATTAGCGAGCGTGAATTTGAGGACGAATTTAACCGTTCACCCGGGAGGGCTCTCGCGGCGTCCAACGGGAACTTATGCTCTCGGCATCGGACGGGTAAGCCTCGCCGGGTTGGACGGGGGGAGCGTCCGCTGGCCTCGGTCGGGAGGGTCTCGACCAGTGCTTCGAAGGGGGGCTGGGGCACGGGAAAGGCCCCTCACGTCCCAACGAATGGGGAGCCTCCTGGCAACGCGAGCGCGGACGTCCGGGCGACGCCTAA
Organism: Hybognathus amarus; assembly: GCA_030378365.1. Classification (NCBI taxonomy): domain Eukaryota; kingdom Metazoa; phylum Chordata; class Actinopteri; order Cypriniformes; family Leuciscidae; genus Hybognathus; species Hybognathus amarus. The sequence continues at coordinate 216,201 of JAQIUQ010000247.1, read as the reverse complement.
GACGGGCAGACTCTCACTGCGATTCGAACGGGAGGGCTCAGCCAGTGTTTTGGAAGGGGGACGGAGCCCGGCCTTCGAACAGGTGAGTCATCTCTGCGTGCGAACGGGGAGTCTGCATGTGATTGAAAAACGTAGGCTACTATGAATGTTAAGCGATCGTGCGAGCGGCGAGCCCAGATCAGAAGGTAAAGTGTAAACGGATGTAATTGAAGTGAGGCGCGGCAGGTGATAGTTATTAGATTAATTAGTTAGGGCTTGGTGAGCATTTCTGATGTAAGAACGGCTAGACCTGATGTAGGTTTTGAAAGCATCCGATGACCATCGGCCGAGGGTTTTGATCTGTTGCTGGGAGAGACCTTTTTGAGCGGCCGTGGTAGCTGCTCCGATGCGGAATGAGTGGCTGGAGAAATGCTCTGCTGAGACGCCGGATTTGGTGAGAACTGTTTTAAGATGCTTTTGGAACCAGAATCTCGTAGCCGGATGATTGGAGTCGTTAGTGAAAAGTGGGTCGAGTGGGGATTTGGACGTGGAAAGTTTGTACTGCAGGTAATTAAAAAGCGCATGGTATGGATGGATGGGAGTTTGTAATTTGAAAATATATACGAAGTAACCTTTTTTGTCTCGGTCCGTTTTGCTTTGTTTTAAGGAAGAATGAAATTGATTCATTATCTACGAATCTGGAGGTCTGAAATAGTGGGATGGATATTTGGGTTAAATGAGGAGGTGATGGTCAGTTCGGAACAGCGGAGACGAAAACGCTATACATGGCTTCTAATGTATAGGCGGTGTTGGTGGAGTGGTATCCGAGACGGAGTGATGAGATGCATCTGGTGAGTATATCGATTGTGATTGGTTGTCTGGTATCTGGGCGTGTGGGGTGGAATCTTTGGATTCCCTTAACTAGGAGAGACGTTTGGGAGTTATTAATTGCAGGTGCAGGTTTACCGTGGATTAATTTATGGAAGAATTGAATGCCGCTTAGATAGCTTTTGATGGATCCGGCTTGGAGACCTTTAACACTATGAAGGTGAGATATGAATGAAGTAACTGTTAAAAGAGAAAATTCGGGAAACGACAGGTTGTGGGAGAGGTGGAATGATTTGAACGATTTCCATGCGGTGTAATAAGTTTGCAGGGTTCTGGGAGAAACGGCTTGGAGGATGAATTCGATGGACGTATCCAGGAGGGATTTTAGCGGATGGTTTATGGGAAGATCAGCTGGAAATAAGGAGGTACTGGAGTTGGAGTGGGGTCTGCTTCTGGTGCCAGCATCCTGAATTTCTGAAAAGAGAAACGGGAGAGAGAATCAGCGATTTGATTTTGAAACCCTGGAATATGTTTTGCAGTTATTAAGAACTGGTCACAAGCGGAGATCCATGTGAGGCGTCTGAGGAGTGGCATGAGCGCCGGTGAGCGAGAACGACCTTTATTAATACATTGTACGGTTGCTTCGTTATCGCAATAGATTTGGATGCTTTTGGTTGACCATTCCTTCCCCCATAGGGCAGCTGCGACGACGATCGGGTAAAGCTCGAAAAGGGCAGAGGAGGCTGAAACTTGAGGTGTGTCTAGGAGCTGGGGGGGCCAGGGAGACGCGAACCAGCGTCCTTGGTAGTAACCGCCGAAGCCGATTCGAGGGAGCTGCGTCTGTGAACAGTTTGATGTCGAGGGGGAGAGAGATAAAATCATCGTAGAAGAAAGTCAAGCCGTTCCACTGATTGAGGAAATTAATCCACAGTTTAAGCTCGTTTTTTGACTCGCCGGACAGGATGATTCGATCTTCCAGCGCGTGAACAGATGAAGAGAGAGCTAAGAGATGCGCGATAAAGGGGCGGCCCTGTGGAATAATGCGCATCGCGCAATTTAAGTGGCCCAGCAGCGAGAGAAGTTCGCGTTTTGAACAATCTGTGCTGTCTGTAAAGTTGGATGCGATTAAAATGATGCGATCGAATTTTTTCCTTAGGCGAGGCCTGGAATTCAGATTGATGCCTAAGAACTCAATGGATGTAGTTGGACCCGATGTTTTCTCTTGGGCTAATGGAATCCCTAGATCGGCGAAAACTTTTTTCACTATGAGGAGGTGAGCCCCAGGGAGGGTATCGTGGGGTGAAATTATTAGGAAATCGTCGAGCAGATGGAGAAGATGAGGAATTGCATAATTATTGGAAAGGATCCAACATATGGCTTCAGAGAGAGTGTCAAAGATTTTTGGGCTGCTTTTGCATCCGAAAGTTAAGCGCACGGCGAAATAATACTTGTTCTGCCAGTTTACGCCGAATAGGTGCCATGAATCGGGGTGGATTGGCATTACTTTAAAAGCAGAGGAGATATCTACTTTTGCAAGCCATGCTCCTCGTCCGGCTATTCTAATCATGGTTATGGCTTGTTCGATGTCATGATAGTTGAGAGAGTATTCTTCGAGAGGGATGAGACTATTGATGCTCGGATATGGAGAATTATGTGGGGCTGAAAGGTCGATTATTAACCGCTTTTTCTCAGAGAATTTCCTGGTAGCCACTCCTATGGGGCTGATGCGAAATTTGTCGAACGGGGGGCCTCGAAAGGACCGATCATGAAACCGGATTCAATTTCTTTTTTAATTAGCTCATTTACTATCCCAGGCTCTGCTAAGGCGGACTGAAGGTTAGCGCAGATAACGTTTTGCGTGGGATGACTTTCTACGCCGGGTTTAAAGCCTTGTTTGAGACCTGACAATAAATAGTTTGTGAAGTTAGCATCTGGGTGGTGAGATAATTCTTCGGCTAGACGGAAAACATTCACAGGAGTCGAGAGATAGTTTTTTGCGTTTTTATTGACAGATTTTTTGACAGGGCATATCACCCGGGCGTGAGCGCCGCCGCAGAAATCACAGACGTGGAGAAAACGACATCGTTGTCTTGGGCATCTTCCTTCGTTGAAGTTCCTGCAAACTTGTCTGTCGGGTGCGGAGTATGGTGCTCTGATTGACGAATCCTCTCTTGCGTGACGCGGAAAGTAGCTTGTAGATTTTATGGCGTTCTGCTCTGGGCAGGGAGGGATCGATGGATTTATTTGGGGGCATGCCGTGGTGGCATGGATTGTGGATCTGCAGATTGCGCAGGAGATATTTCTGCACCCCAGGAAGACTCGGTTATGGAGATCGGTGTCCAGCGCTCCCCAATAGGGACACTGATTCCATTGGGAAACGCGGACGGCACATTTTGCGGAAAACAGCTTGTGGTACGTGTAAAAATGACTACCCCCGTAAGACAGCGCGAGCTCCGCTATAATAGACAGATAGTCATTCAGCTCGCGCCGTCTATGGGAAAAGACGCGCATATGATTTCCGTATAGCGGCTGAAAGCTATACAGAATTCGGCTAATGACAGTGTACGTGAAGTAACCTGTGAATTATTTTTTAGAGTGACTGAAATGTCGCCGCAGTCTACTTGGCGATTGGACTCTGCCGGGGGAAACAAGGACAGGAGAGAACCCAGGTCTACGTCTGCACCTGCGAGGATTTGGGCTCGGATGTTATTCGTCACTGGAGGAGGTTCCGTAGCCACAGCATTCGGAGGGGCTGGTTGAGGAGTGGCTGAGAAGAGAGAGAAAGGTGAACGTGCTTGAAGAGGGTTAAAGAGGTGGAAAGTCGGGGCTGCGGCCGTTTGCGGAGGCATCCTCACGCCGAGATCGGCCCCAGGGTTAGATGGAAGAGGAGGAATGGGGAGAGCATAGTGTGGGAAGGGAAGCGGAAGGAAATGCGCCGGTGAATGACCGGCTAACGGAGGCATCCTCACGTTAGGGTGAGCACCTGGCGCTTGGGAAGGAGGAAAACTGAAAGAAGTAGAAGGGAAGAAACAAGTGTGGGGATCCTGTAAGAAAGTGGAACTGCTGGGATCTAAGGAGTGAGGTACCACGGTGGGAGGGGCTGAGGAGGGGAGTTGGCCTGGAGGAGGTTGGCGCCTTTCCGTGACGGGTTCCGGGGCACGGCCGAGGCTAGCGGAAGGTCTGTGACGGCGAGTCGCGGGGGCGGGGCCCGGAACTGCCATTGCGGAAGTAGGTACTGCGGGACGAGCGATCGGGGTCCGGCGAGCCTTGCCTGTCCTAGCTGAAGGCATTGGAGCTGAAACAGAAGGTTAAGAAGTTTGTAAGGTAACGTATAAATTATATAATTCTGCTTTTTTCATCCTGCGGGAGAAATTTGTATCGGAATTAATTAGGGCTTGTCTTAGCCCCTTAACTGTCCACTTCCCTATGGGAGGTATGTTTGGGGTAGATGGAAGATAAGAAGGTGCAGAAGACGATGATGATGATGATGATGATGATGAAGATGAAGAAATCCTCGCTGGTGGTGGTGAGGGGAGTCTTCGGCGTCTTGGAGTGTGCGGAGAGGATCTAGAGAGCCGACGTCCCCTGGATAGGGATGGGGGCTCAATGTTGTCGATTGCTGCTGGAGAAAGAGGAGTCGCTGGATCTGCGTTTTGCAGTAGAGATGATTCCGGGATGAAAGAATCATCGTCGGAGGGGAAGAGCTCTATCTCGGACATGACTGCACGGAGGCGGAGTCAAATGCTGAGAAATTAGTCATGAGACAGGAGGTAAGGGAAGGCTTTATTTATACTGGCTTTCCTTGCGCTGATTGGATGATTACCTGAACATGCTCCTCCCGAACTTTGTTACATAAAACTTCATTAAGTTGCACGGGTATATTTGTGGCAATAACCAACAAAACATTGTATGGGTCAAAATTATTGTTTTTTCGTTTTTAAGTAAACATAATGATCCATGAAGATATTTTGTAAATTTCCGTACTGTAAATGTATCAAACATTTATTTTTGCGAGTGAATGCAGCACAATTGCTAACAGAAATGGAAAACTTTAAAGGCAATTTTCTTAATATTTTTATTTTTTGCACCCTCAGATTCCAGATTTTCAGATAGTTGTAGTTCAGCTGAAGTATGAATCTCAATTTTAACAAAATGTATCCATAAGACTGGTTTTATGGTCCAGGGTCACATATTGGTGCATCTCTCCACAAGTAACATTCATCACACACACGCATGCATATATGCACACACACTGTGTATGGTTGTGCTAATAAAATCTGTATTATAAGCTAATTATGTTAAACACATAATTGTGATATAATACAGTTGTACAACATTGTTTTACATGTTTTATTTTTAAAGATAGAAATAGTTAGCCTACCTCAAGTGCTGCAGCTTCAGCTATCACTTTGGACTGTATGTCATCCTGCTCATCTTGGGAAATAAATGGAAGGGCATTAAATCTTGGGTCCAAAGTTGAAGCTGTGTAGAGCATATTTTTCTCAGCCACAGTCGAGTATCTCTTTGACAGATCTTCGTGAATGGCCTGCTTGATTTCTCGGACCATTTGAGTTTCACCGCTGAAGCCTGTTTCTGTGTCGTGGAGTAACTGTGCGTGCAACGGAGCAATCACGGACAAGGTCGGTGTGCTATCCTCACACATGATGTTGGTTGCATCCTTTATTGGTTTCAGGGTCACAGCGATTTCTTCGGCATTAGTGACATCCGCTTCACTCAGGGTACAGATATCTGTTCCACTTTTTCTCACCTCGGAGAGAGAACCCCAGCGCAAATGGCTGGTTGTTGCTCGAGGAATCTTTCAGATCATATCGAAGGCACTATTCCATCTAGTAGCCACGTCCGTCTTTAACTTGTGAGGTTGTAGTTCGAGTAGCTTCTGTTTCTGCTCAAGGATATGACTTGCGCTGGTGCTGCGGTGAAAAAATCCAGTGATTCCCGAACTTTGTTACATAAAACTTCATTAAGTTGCACGGGTATATTTGTGGCAATAACCAACAAAACATTGTATGGGTCAAAATTATTGTTTTTTCGTTTTTAAGTAAAGATAATGATCCATGAAGATATTTTGTAAATTTCCGTACTGTAAATGTATCAAACATTTATTTTTGCGAGTGAATGCAGCACAATTGCTAACAGAAATGGAAAACTTTAAAGGCAATTTTCTTAATATTTTTATTTTTTGCACCCTCAGATTCCAGATTTTCAGATAGTTGTAGTTCAGCTGAAGTATGAATCTCAATTTTAACAAAATGTATCCATAAGACTGGTTTTATGGTCCAGGGTCACATATTGGTGCATCTCTCCACAAGTAACATTCATCACACACACGCATGCATATATGCACACACACTGTGTATGGTTGTGCTAATAAAATCTGTATTATAAGCTAATTATGTTAAACACATAATTGTGATATAATACAGTTGTACAACATTGTTTTACATGTTTTATTTTTAAAGATAGAAATAGTTAGCCTACCTCAAGTGCTGCAGCTTCAGCTATCACTTTGGACTGTATGTCATCCTGCTCATCTTGGGAAATAAATGGAAGGGCATTAAATCTTGGGTCCAAAGTTGAAGCTGTGTAGAGCATATTTTTCTCAGCCACAGTCGAGTATCTCTTTGACAGATCTTCGTGAATGGCCTGCTTGATTTCTCGGACCATTTGAGTTTCACCGCTGAAGCCTGTTTCTGTGTCGTGGAGTAACTGTGCGTGCAACGGAGCAATCACGGACAAGGTCGGTGTGCTATCCTCACACATGATGTTGGTTGCATCCTTTATTGGTTTCAGGGTCACAGCGATTTCTTCGGCATTAGTGACATCCGCTTCACTCAGGGTACAGATATCTGTTCCACTTTTTCTCACCTCGGGAGAGAGAACCCCAGCGCAAATGGCTGGTTGTTGCTCGAGGAATCTTTCAATCATATCGAAGGCACTATTCCATCTAGTAGCCACGTCCGTCTTTAACTTGTGAGGTTGTAGTTCGAGTAGCTTCTGTTTCTGCTCAAGGATATGACTTGCGCTGGTGCTGCGGTGAAAAAATCCAGTGATTCTCCTAATCCTCCCCAGCAAACGTGACACAGTCGGCAGTTTCAAAGCTCTCTGAGCGGCGAGGTTAATGGTGTGTGCGAAACACTTAACGTGCTCAGAGTTGCCCAACTGCGTAGCAGCTAGCATGTTGGCAGCATTATCTGTGACGATTACTAGGTCGGAGGTTGTGAGATGCCATTCCTCAGCAACAGTCTGAAACATCTCATTCATATGTGCTCCTGTGTGGCTCTCATTCATTGCACGAGTTTGCAAAATACGACTCTCAAGTTGCCAACAATCGGTGATGAAGTGAGCAGTAAAGGTGACATAAGATTGAACTGCTCTGGATGTCCAGGCATCGCAGGTTAATGCAACTCGTATTGCTTTCTGCAAAACGCCCGTGACCTGTTCCTTTGTCTCTTGATATAGTTGAGGTATCGCTTTTCGGTAAAAGGCGACGGGATGGTATAGTATACCTAGGCTCAATTATGTGGATCATATACCGAAAGCCTTCACTGTCTACCATGCTGTAGGGGCGCAAATCTTTTGAAATGCAATAGGCTATGGATTGAGTTATTTTCTTTGCCCGTTCAGAGTTCGGCGGGAGTTTAGAGCATTGAACGAGAGTGCGTTGGTTGGCGGGCAAATTAGAGACTTTAGGTTGTTGTTCGTCCGCGTCCTTGATATTAATCTCTGGGTGATGGCGTACCATGTGATTTCTCACATTTGTGGTGTTTCCAAAATACTTCATCTTTGCTTTGCAAAGCCTGCATACAGCATGATTCCTATCAAGTTCCGCTTTCCCTTGAGGTTATAAAAGCCGAAATGCGACCAAACTGTCGCCTTCAGTGAGGATGGAGCAGGTTGAATAACTCTTTCTGGGAGGTTTGCCATTTTTGCGCCGACTGACTTTTGCTGCAATTCTTCTTTTGGTTATGACAAGAATGTGCAGGCGTCAGTGTGAATTCGACGCAGCGCCATCTATGGGAATGCCGAGCTAAACTCATTTCAGGACAATTATAGTATACGTGGCACAAAAAAAAAAAATAAATAAAATAAAATAAAATTCTGAATCGATTTTTGGAATTCTATGAATCGATTTTGAATCGGCAAAGCTTGAAATCGCGATTCAAATGTGAATTGATTTTTTTGCACACCTCTACTGTCTTCGTCATCTTCACTACACTTCCCAGCATCCTCTTGTCTCCACACCTGAACTCACTCCCTCAATCATCCACCTGTTCATCGTCCTAGGGTGCGTTTCCCGAAAGCATCGTTAGCCAACTATGGTCGCAAGTTCCGTCGTTATCAGCATAGTTCAACGATTCGGTGTTTCCGAAACCATCGTTCCAACGAACATTCGCAAACAGCATCGCAAAGTTGTGTGGTTTGAACGACAGCTCTCGACCTATGGTTAGAGGCATCGTTTCTATTTTGCATGACATTTGGAGGTAATAAATCCTTATCTTGAGCAAAATGAGCAAGCTGACATTCGGTACAACTGGTGTCTTTTATTTAGAATACATACAAATGTAATTTACGTCTTTTAGTTTGTCAAAAGATTTGAAGTAACGTGTTTGAAAAGTGCGCATGTGCGAACGCGCTCCACTATGTAAGAACGAGCCAAATATTGAGTCTGGTAATAAAGCAAAACAACTGAGAACAATTAGAAATAGTCCTCAGATGACATGTCTGTAATTTATATAAAACACATCTAGCGTTAATTGGATCTCAAACAGTTTCATTAAAAGTAGTTATTACTCCACCACGTGCGAAACCAGCGTGGTTGAACGATACTTTGCGACAGTAGGTTTCGGGAAACAGTCGTGACAAGCTAATTGATTTTTCCAACGATGCATCGTACTATGGTAGTGAAACAGTGAACTACGGCGTTGTGCGGGAAACGCACCCCTGATCATCTGTGTCACCTGTCGTCACCTTGTTAATGTTACCATGTTTTTGTGTGTGTACCCGTTGCCTGCCTGAACCTGTGTGTTGTTTTGTTTTTGAGTAAATCTTTGAAGTGGAGCCTTTTTGCATCTGTCTTTCTTTATCTACACCACAATCAAAACAAATCTTAGTTATGTTAACTTAACATTTAAGCTCATTTATATATAAAAATAAGACAATTAAATCAGTTGAACCAACCATTTTAACTTATTTTAGATCTATATAGAGGGAATGCGCGTGACGTCACCTCCGGCCGAAGTGCTGCAGTTTCTCACCGTGTGAGTGGCAAAAAGACTGAGCGGCTGTATACATAGGCTGTATATGTGTTCAGCGTGAATGCCGCGGAAATCAAACACAACACATATAAAGTGGGAAAGAGTTTTGCGATTGACTGTACAACTAGATTTGACAAAAAATCGGAAGTATATTTTTACAGACTGCGATAGAAAGAGGAGCAAATGGATCACTGCAATTCACAGAAACAACTGGACTCCAGTCAGCGAAAGGTGGATTTCCAGTAATCATTTTGTGTCAATATGCTGAATTTAGCTGTAAAACCATACCCATATATTTTGTATTGTTATATATATATTAACAACTCATCAATTAAATATGTATCATTCCATATTCTGCATTATTGGATGTTTTTTTTAATAAACACTGACTAAAAAAAAACTATAAAGTTTTAGGGCTGGACGATATGATGATATATAGGCTATATATAACACTGATATAAGTAATCACCCAGATTTAAACCTATATTGTATTTATATAAAACATTCACAGGCAAATTTGCTTTATGTTTACCGTCTATATTGCTTCTATTTCCCCAGTGTCGAAATCAGGCAAACATAAATGTCAGGCGACACGATTCCTGGCTGCATGTCAATAATATCCACACGATCTTTAGTAAGTTGTAAGGAACACTATATTGAGTCCAACATTTAATTGAAATTGATAAAATTGTTCGTTTTAAGTCGCATTTTCGCAGTTTCCCCTATTAAATCCAGTCACGCAGCAGATCTTTTGCCACTCGGTCAGGCTGAGAGGGGGTTGTTCCGGCGGGAAAGTCACAGTGTATGCATTTGGTCTGCTTACTGCACTGCTCCAGATAATTCAATGTCTTAAAATAAATTAAACATGCAAATCACACACAATAAAGCATTTCACTTATTTATTTTTTTACCCAAAACTTTTAAATTGCATCTTAAAATATATTCAAATAGAAAATAGTTGTTAAAATAATAATAATAGTCACAATATTACAGTTTTTCTTGGATCAAAGAAATGAGGGCTTGGAGGGGCAGAAGAGACTTCTTTTAAAAATATTAAACAATAAAAAAACAGAAGTTAATGACTTTTGTCCAAAGGTTTTGAACAAATCTCTTCAGAAACATTTCAATAGTAACTACTGGAAAACAGTAAAGATCTACAATCTTTATTTGAAGCTAAACTTTTGTTTAAAGGGACTAATAATTTTGAAGGTTATTTGAAGGAATAATATTGTGCTTGAATCAAGATTGCCATTATTTAATGATAAATCGTGCACACTGAGCTGTCAATGTGTTTTCGAATTTAATAGTTGAAAGTAGGCTAACCCACGCGAGAGCCCGTCAGACATTCTCTGCCCGCGCCCAAGGCCCCCTTTCCCGCGATCCATGTATAGATATTAGAGACAGAGAATATGGGAATTTGTAAATATGCAAAGTACATTTGTTTTATCCAAAAACAACTCGTTAATAAAGTAGGCCTACGAATCTATCCGTGGGGAGAGAGCGCCGTCTGAATTGGTCACACCGAATGCGTCAAACGCGTCGCGTCCATAGGGTCGCGTCTTCCGCAGCCAGTTCAAATTTTTCCACTGAGGAAGACGTTCGCGGCAAACGAGTCACCCAATTCGCGACTGATGCGTCTTCGCGTCTTTGCATTGACTATGAATGTAATCTGCTATCGCAAATAAATAAATTTGCGTTCGGTGTGAACACACCATTAATGCATACGAGCCAACATCATGGTCATATATTTTGAAAAAATAAATAAATAAATAAAAATAAATAAATACTGACACTTGATTCATTCGATGGAAGCACACTCTTCAAAATCTCGCGTGCAAAACACGTATCTCATTCATTAACATGTAGACTAAACGTTTACATTTGTAAGTAACACGTTTCTAATTGTTGATGCAAAATTCGTAGCAATTCTGAAATTCAGTTAAAAGTAAATTTCTTGACCAAAAATGCAATAAATGATCATGTGTAGGCTTACATTAAGTACAAAAAATAAGCTTACCACTTCTCAACGTCTTCACATGTGTTTCACAAAATGGCTTAAATTTTTTGTCTGGATATATAGGCATCAAGGGAAATTGCTGGTGACGTGGCTCATATAGTTACTTAAAATGATATGCTCGATTTACTTAATTTTGACGCAATTATTGTAGTTGTTTGACATGACTTATGTTTTTTCATTTTATTTATGCATACATTTAAGTGCACTAGTAACTTATATTTTTGTGTTACACACACTATATAGGCTATGTTAAGTAAATGTTGAAAAGTTATGAATACTTATTTTTTATGTTTGATCCAATTACTTTTATAAGTAATGCTTGTTCAGCCAACGAATCGTTTTTTAGAGTCCTCTTATGTCTCATTTAGGTATGCACTTTGTCTTCAGTTTTTTCAATTTTATATTTTATTTCCAATCTGTTATATTCCTAATTATATAAATACCTAAAATATCATTTACCATTATACATTTCAAAATATTAAGGGTTTCTAGTTTATGTATCTTCAATGCCCAGCATTGTTTATGCAGCACATTTTCCAAACACACTAAAAAGGGATTGTATATGTTTAGTGTTTTGTAAAAGAGATAAATACTTTCTTTTTGTCAAATGTAACGCTTGTGTACCAGTGCTTCGTGGTTGTTGCATTACCTTTTTTTTCTTTGATTAGCATTGAAAATATAGGGGGTTGACATTATAGGGAGTAATTTTCCATTTATCTTAAAACTATACATTTACAATGTCACATTTAAAGTGTGCAGATGTTATCAATTTCGACATCTTTATTCTAACCTTATCAGCTTTAAAGGGTTAGTTCACCCAAAAATGAAAATTCTGTCAGTGATTACTCACGCTCATGTTGTTCCAAACCTCTATGTGTTTATTTGTTCTGCTGAACAAAGGAAGATATTTGGAAGAATGTTTTAATCAAACAGATCTCAATCCCCATTGACTACCTTAGTATGTATTTTTTCCTACTATGGTAGTCAATGGGGATTGAGAACATTCATCCAAATATCTTCCAGCCCTGGTGGCCACTGAAAGGCATCTCTGGTTAAATCTGACCGAATTAAAGGACAGGGATCGTTCTTTTCTCCTGGATGCCCTGATTGATCCTGCTGGTCTCTTCTCTCCTCCCTGTCAGTGAGGTCGTTGATAGGCTCCAGGAGGCTAAAAAGCAGTCAGAGGTATTTAAAAAATTTCTCCCTCACCATGTCCTCCTGGGCGTGAGCATCCCCAGCCACCTGGCTCCTCATATCGTACGCAAGCAGACGCAACACTCTCAGCTGAAGCCTTCGAAATTGAAGCCAGATCTGAGGACCGTTCTTCAGGCTAAGAAGGCTAGCCTGTACTGCAGAAAGCCACTAGGCTTTCTGCAGTACAGAGAACCCCTTTTCTTGGTGTGGTATGGGATTCAGTCATGATCCGAGGCACTCTGTCGCCCGCCCGTGTAGCTGCTATCCTTACAGCCACAAAGGAGCTAAAGCTAGGCCTGTCACGTTATGTGAAAGAGTGCCTCTTGGCAGCAGCGTCCAACATGATACCTTTTGGCCTGCTGTACCTTTTGGCCTGCAGAGACAGGTTAGAGAAATCGAAAATCGAAACGACCGCAGAAATGGGAAACAAGACACGGGATGCAATTGGCTCTGTTATGGAGAACAATCCGGGGTTTTTCAAACTGAAGCAAAAGTCGTTTACAGCCATGTTCACTCCGGTATTTCGCTCGCGACGCATCAAGTGTTTACAGCCAGGACCGGCACGTGCACTTCTGCCGCTCTAGGCGAAAAACTATTTTGCTTCCCCTCTCACTTTGATTCCTCTCATCAACACAGATGCAGCCGTTTTTATTTTTGCAAATCATTATAACAAGGAAAAATATTAACACTTCAAGCTTAGACATTTAGGCTTCCCAATTTTTTCAGGCTAATTGTAGTAATGACGGATCAGACCTGTTTGGCCATAACTATATGCATAACTATAAGGACATAACTTACCCCCATTCAACGTTACTTCTTTGTCTTTAACGGCCATGACAAGAACGTCGGTCTCCTCGGCTGTGAACGCTCCTGGCGCGCTCTTATTATCATATTATTAGTATCATAATAATGACAACAATCCATTATATTTCGTGTTGACATCCTGCTGCATTAGTTCCAGATATGTGATTCATGAACGATCTGTTCATTGCGTATGTCACGTGACAAATGAACGTAAGACTCGGGAGGTAAAGTGGTTATTTATGTTCCCTGTAAAACATTTTTTACTGCATTATGATTTCTTAATTCAGAATATGATCAACATTGCGTAGGTGGATGTGATCGGGATATTTGGCTGTTACGATTATAACTTTAGGCCACTTAAATAAATGAAATTACTCAGAGAATCAGTAAAATGAACTTCCTATTCATGACTCGTGAGAGCAGGGGCTCGGGCTCGCCCTCGCGGCGCTGTGGGGCGGCGGAAGCAATCAGTCATGACTCGTGAGAGCCGGGCATGCCGACGCTGCGGGGCGGCCGCAACTCAGTAAATCATATAAAAAACCTAGTTTGTGAATTGTTCATTCCCAGTTGGCACACATTTTGCAGCCAAAGCGCCACTCCCTCTTTACAGTGGAAGTTCGATCATAGATTTGAGTTCGATGTATAATGTCTCGATGCGGCTGTGTCGGCGCATAACATACGTTGTAAATAAACTTATCTGATTGGCTACGGGTAACCAATGATTTTAAACTTCAGAGAAGTGCCTCCTTGCGAGAGAGAAAACACTTCTCTATTATGCCATTCCAGACTCTGTCTACGAAGCAAGTGAAGTAGCAGAGTCTGGTATTACCAGGCTAGGTCAAGAGGGCACCAAATTCAAAAATTCTTTTACATTTCGACTACATATATGATCCACTTTCAATAAAGATTCATGTTTAAATGGGTGAAGTGCTCATTTTAGAGGTCAACTAATGCCTTAAAATGTCAACAAATAAATGCAGTCATTTCATCAACAGTGAGTGTGCTTGAGAAACACTGAAAAGATATACGCTTTATTGCTAAAATTGCTAATCGGAACTATTGGTTGCCCCATGACACTTTATTTAGATAAAACTAAATGTGCTTTTACCACAACTTACTGGACATGTAACTTTGAAACTGTCGTGAAACATGCAAGAAGCAAATATCTTCTTTGTTTTCAAATATTATTATCAGTATTATTAGTATTATTACTATTAATAATAATAATAATAATAGCATGCATTTCACTAGATATTGTTTGATGTGAGCTTAACATGAGAAAGAACAATGGAGTATAAAAAAACTGAGCTAAATAATAATAATATTATTTGTTTAATTCAAGATTATTTCTTTGGGAAAAATGTCACATTTACACAATTGCTTTTATTATTAATATTCGCTTAAACGAGCCAAATATTTTCTCTAAGGCGACGATCTTTGTTGACTCAATACTGAGCTGACGAGGAGGGAGGTAAGTAAGTAAGTAAGAAAGTAAGTGTTTTTAATCTAATCTACAACATGTATTTCATGGCATTATATTGTTTTGTAACAATATTTATGTGATGTGTGCGCTTAACTTTCTCTGAGACTAAGTTAGGCCTGCATCTTCTTTGACTCGTGATGCAGTGCAGACACGGAGTGCTTTTAACAGTAAAAACAAATAGTAGGCCTAAGTGTTATAACTCATTACATTATGTGTTTTATATTGTTTATGACAATATTTGTGATGTGCAAATATTAAAAGTATGTATTTATCCTCAAACAGACTGCAGACCAACAATGCACGTGAAATTGTCTCTTTATTTCCTTTTTTGGAGGATCAATTTTCTTAGAATGGGTAACTAATTCTTTCAGATTAAATATTTATGCAAAATGTACTTATCAGAATAACTTTTGATGTTGGGTGGTTATGCTTTCATGTTTAAATGTAAGTTATTGATTTAGCTATTTGTGTTTTCTAGGAGCATTTCTATGATGCACCGAGTAGCTAATGCTAACCAGGCTTGGTGTTTAAAGACTGTACAGACTAGAACTTGGTGATGGTAAGATTTAACAGATAACATGAGAGAATCATGGGCACAGACATAAAAAATAATCATAGCTTTCTTGCTATTTGGTATAACTAAGATGTTCTGTGTTTCATAACACTCATTTTGAATTTGTCCAGTCAAATAACTTTACACACATAATTTTTTTATTTTTTTTATTTAAAATTAGTTTTCAAACGAATTGTTTTCATGACTTGACAGGTAAATGTTTTCTTGCTGTTTGATTTTAGACTCCACTGACTGGGAAATATCTGCCTACCACCTGTCCTACTAGCCTAGCTAACGCCAGACCACGTATCATTGAGAATGAAACATGGTCTGGAAACCACATGTTAAATTTCTCGTATTTGAGGCGTGGTTTTAAAAAGCCCAGAGCCATATTATTGGGTGCTACGAATGTCTATCAAATGCGCCTGTACGTCTATCAAATGCACCTGTGCTCCCTCCCCATTCTGTGGTTGGTTCCCTATTTTAGGGGAAAAATCAAGGCCTTCAGGATTACTAGAAACTTCCTTACAGGTGTGAGTTGGAGCTAAACTGTGAGATCTAAAGTTTGAGATCACTGCTATAAAGGTACATCATTATATGCTATGTTCACACGTATGCGCTTGAACACTTGGAATCCATTCGCAGGCAGGCTCATTTTTTTAGCAGTGCGCAAATTGACGGCAAAGTTAATTTTTCAACGGGATTTTTTACGTGCGTAATGCGTCTTTGCATTGACTGACGGTAGAGATCCACTTTTGCGACATGACTGTCGCGACGCCTCCGCACATTTGTCCTTTGATGGGCGCTCCTCAAGTCCTCAAACCACTAAGGATGTGGTTTTGACTTGATTTCCTTTCCGTGGCTTTGGAAGTGGTAGTTGAATAGGCTGTCAATGGAGGGACAGAAATGTCTTAGATTTCATTAAACATAACTTCGTTAAGTGTCCCGAAGATGAGCAAAACTCTGGTTTGGAACAATGTGTGGGTGAATAATGACAGAATTAACATTTTTGTATGAATAAAGTCTTTAATTTACTTGAAAATCAGAAAATTCTAGTCTTAATCTAACCAAAATAGTTTCTTGTGTTACTCAAAGTCTAAGATGATTTAACTTTTTCCACCATAAACTTGCTGTATTTATAAAACACAAATTGTATTAATTGTGATCGATCTGGTTTTGTGTTGTATTGTCCAGAGAACCAGCACAGCATTTTTCGAGAAAGTTGGATCTGCACAGCCGTTCCTGCTTTATGAAACTCTACTGTTAGCAACTGGACACAACTGATCCACTCGTCGGTGAATGTTGTTGACTCGAGCACTGCTGTACTGTTGCAGATTCGAAGGTACTGAATCAACTGCACTGACACAGGACTTACATTCACTGACATGTTCAGGATTTGAAGTATCACAGACCATTTGACAGAAATGCCTATATTGTGCATTTATTGTTTATTTTAAAGATTAACCTATGATGTAAAGAGGCTTGTTCGTTAATAAAATAAATTGTTTGTTAAAACTACTGTTTGAATTTGGCCTTTTTTTACTTTACAATGAACAGAATTCTGCACTGTACAATTTCAGTGCAGTCTCATCCCAATTTGTCATATAACTGACATTTTGGGACGTCTTTTGACCATTCGTCAATATACGATTTTTTAGGGCCCCCTTAAACATCGGTAGATGACGTTATGGGATCCTAACTCTACCCCAGACCTAAACCTAACCCTAAACCCAACTCGTCACCAAACTGACGTTAAAGGTAAAGCGTCAGTTGTATGACGACCCGGGAATCGTCATCTACCGACGTTTAAGGGCCCTAAAAGTCGTATATTGACGAATGGTCAAAAGACGTCCCAAAACGTCAGTTATATGACGAATTGGGATGAGACTGTGTTAACAATTTCCAAATTTGCAAACTTCATATAAGTGATGTTGGTCATCTAAACATGAAATCTGTATGACACACTTTTTATAACAAGTATAAAAAATTACTCAAAATGTGTATAAATCCTATATGACTTTAATTTGACTAGCATATGATTCAATATAAGAACTTTAAATGATTTGGATATGAATATTGTGTGTTTTCTACAAATACCATACACCATTCCATACTTTTGTCATGGACAACTCATATAAGACTTTTTACAGTATTCATATATGACACAAAAATCCCCTATAAGTTGCATGTGTGCTATTTAGTATGAAAGGGGCCATAATCGGTCTGATTTTGTACAGGACATGTATTGGTCTTACATGAAACACAAAAGGTAATTCTGGCCAATTTACGTAAGGAAGTTATATGGTTGCTGTATATGAACCATGCTGTTTTTTTTTTTGTTTTGTTTTTTCCATATGGGATGTCTTTCAGAATTCAAAACTTCCTTGTTACTCCACAAACTTTAATTGAAACCAATTTGCCAAAACTACAAATTTTCTACTTCTGGATTTTTAATGCAAAATAGAGATAAATACATAAGCAAAAGACTGCCTGCACAGACACAGATAAAAGCCTCATCGTTGTCTCTTAGCCCACTCACACGTTACATATAAAGAAAAAAAAACTACAACAGGATCACTGGACTAAAAGTAGCATTGCCTTCAATAGGATCCTAATGTTAGGAAAGTGGTTGTTTATTTTCAACAATGTGAAAGTCTCAGTAGAGCATTATTTGTTTGTTAGGTTCATTTCATTGTGTGTTGGTACCAGTTGCAATAAAATGCTAGCTTTGCAAACATATTTTTACCAAAAGAAATGGACCCAACATTAATTCCCAAGATAGGTAACAGAGTTTGTTCTAATCTCTGATTACAGATTATTTTGATAAATAAAGGACTTATGTACAGTCAGACATTTTGTCACAAAATTGTTCATTGCTTTTAATAAATCGAGCCTGTTCCTCTTAGTAGCATGAAAACCATCTCTAATTTAAAATGTAAAGTCTATCAGTGACTTGAGTTCTGCACTGAATTTTGCTTTAGATCCAAATAGCACAGACCTTACGGACTACACAAAATTCGGTTTGTGTCTGTGTCTGTCTAAAACAGCTAAAAGCATTTATTTGTGTGGGTAAAAGTTGACAGCTCATGACCCCTACAGTGACTGTTCTGTCTTTTAGCAGAATGGGTTTTTTATAAAAAAATTTATTATTATTTTATTTATTTATTCGTTTTCTGATACACAGTTTTTAAATAAGAAAAAGTTCAACTGAATTAATGATACATTTTTTCAGTTCCCTTCCTATGGTAAGAAGTCAGTAATGACTGTTTTAATTACTGTTCCTACTGTATTTAAAATAAAAAAAAAACATTGTATATATGTACATACATCTGTTTATCTGATTTGTTGTATGTACAGATGTATGTACAAAGTATTTTTAATGTAAATATTGAACAAATTCATTTTTAATTAGACTAAATTGTTTTCTATTTTTTAAGTCATTTTTCAGTATTGAGCAATATGCATTATTTATAACATTAAAAATAACAAGGTGGCAGCATAGTTGCCTACCATTTGAAACAAATATTGTGTGTAAATGAAAAGGCAAGACAATGCTTTCTCCAGAAGCTCAGGTTTTGGAATAGCACTATTGACTATAGCACACCAAAAAGTAACTCAACATTCTCAAAATGAACCAGCAATACACATGAAACTCTAATCAAATTCAAGCTATAATCAGTAGCCTCTAAAAAGTTTCAGTGTTTAAATAGCCCAGGATGTCTGTGAAAAGCCTTTTCACCTCATAGCATTATAATTAAAGCTACAAAGTAAGACAGCAAGACACAGCCTGATTATCAGCAACATTTTCTGCAATCATTTTCTCAATTAGGAGCAAAACTAAACCTCTCCTGGCACCACTATATTGACACTCTAAAATGATCTTTGTTAAAAGTCATGGTGTCAGGCTAAAGTGACATGGTGAGATTTTGATGGTGTCTCATCTGGCTTTTTCACAGCGACAACATTTGCTTCTCTTTTCTATAATCCCCACTGTTGCAGCATTGAAGTACTCATAGCCAAAACACACAAAACCACTAATAGCAAGGGAAAACGGCCCAAGACTCATGCATAATTGATTCAGACCAGCTTTTAGAAGCGCATAAGAAATTGAAAACGTAATAGAAATTGGAGGTTTTAGCCACTATCCTATCTATTTTATCATAGAGGACACAGAACAGGACTGCAATCACCAAAACCCACAAGCATGATCTTCTACTAAATGCCACAAAGCATGCACAGGAAACGTTAGCCCTGCGGCCACTTATCGGATGTGTGAGGCTGAGTGAAAACAGGTCATGGGGGGAGCAAAACGTCAGGGTTTCAGAGTACGATTATAAAAAAAGGCTTTTTTTTCACAATCAATGTGATGTGTGCAACCATGGGAGTCACTGAGAGCATTCCAGCAACCCAAGGCGGGCTCAACAGACACTATGATTTGATATTTAGGTCAGGCAGTCAAACGACAAGAGAGAAAGTAGCTCACGCATTGAGAGCGTGTATCTACACAGGGGTTGATGTCACACTGTGAAACGTCGCTTACTTATTCATTTCCTGGTCTCCCTAATGCATTAGGGCTGATTTAATCGGGCAAAACGTATATTTCAATGTAGATTCCAGGTATTTTGCAACATGATTTGCCTTAAAATTGAGGGAAAAGCAAACATAACTTTTAGACAGCAACTCCTATGTCCTGTCCATGTGAATTCTGTTTTTAGGCCAGACAGTCGAACTGTGATGAAAATACCTCAAAACTTCTGGGAAAACCTGTGTAAACTGTCTTGGCATGTGAGCCAGCAATATATGTACAAAACTCTGATTCAGACACCCTGACAACACTAAAGCTGCTAGTTCTTCTCGGTCCCATGATCGCTTTCTGCTTCATCTACAAGTGGCACCAATAGAATCTTCTGAAATGTCAAAAAAAATATAAATAAATCAATGGTGATATTGTGATAGTATTAGCACAAAACTCAAATATCTGCCTGCAAAATAAAAGCCTAATTTAATCAAAATAAATCTGGCACTGTGCTCTATGCATAAACATACATAGTTTATTAGATTTATGGATATGTTTTCCATATAATACAAATGACACAGCTAATGGTTGAATATTATTAGGTTTGAATTGACAGGGATTTTAATTTTGCTCCAGCTGAGCTGGTCAAAAATGCAAACAGCTTTACTGTTGAAAGGTTAATAGTTTCTACTTAATCTGTTCTACTTCATTACCAATGACCCATGAGTTTCCAAATGTATTCCCTTTTCTTCCAAACATTGATTACTCCCTGCTGCTTCTTTATGACGTTTACATGAATCACAGAAATTATGCTTTGAAAAGAGATTACATACTGCTCAAGGTAAACAGAGACATATGGTTCCTGCAGTCCGTACAAACAGAGCTGATTGGATGGAACTTCCTCTTAAGTGTGATGTTTTTGGGCACAGGAAATGTATTTTCCTATACACATGCCATAAAAAAAATTTCCAGGTGTGGGTTTGAAGAAGTATGGTTAACTGTTTTAAAACTCTTTAAAGAAATAAGCAAAATATAAATTGTAAACCCTATCCTGTGTCACTTGCTCAGTACAGTAGCAACAGGACTCTCTCCCTCAACCAACCTAAAAACAGTTTCCCATCCTTTTTCAGCCTTTTCCCCAGTCCCCTTCACCCCAGTCTGCAAACACTCACCAGCCCAGAGGCGAAGAAGACAGCCAACAGAGCCAGGCAGGCACCCATCACAATGAGGAGCAGAAAAACAAAAAGTGGATGCTGCTGGCTCATGAGATAGTACGAGTCATACAGCCAGTCTGGGGACCTTTGTCTCCGGCCACGCACACCTCCTCCTCCTGTTACATCTCCTCCTGTCCGGGAGCCCCTCTCCAGCAAGTAGGTCCGCTTACGCATGGCCTCCCTCCACATGGAGCTGGCGTGGTGTTCCTCTTTTTCGGACGGTGGCTGGGGTTTGTGAGGGTCGCGCTCCTCCTCACACAGGTCCTTCAGATGGAGCACTGAAGCTCGGGCTGTGGTGCGGCGAGCCGGTACACCGGCAGGATGGCTTCCATTGTGGAGCGCAGCATCGCTCAGGCAACATGTTGAACTGCAGACTGGCAGAGTGAGAGTGAAAGGAGGCAGTGTGTGTGTGTGCGAGTATGTATGTGCGAGGGAGAAAGAGAGAGAGAGAGAGAGAGAGAGAGAGAGAGAGAGAGAAATGGGGAGAGGGAGGGTCTGGATTGAGGCAAGGAGATAAGTAGAATGCGAATGTGAATGAGAATGAGAAATACAGAGAGAGAAGGGAGACATGGATGGAGGGGTGGAAAGAGTTTCCTATCAAGATGATGTGCTAGGTTTTATTGTTCACCCCATTTTTTTCATAATTTACTTATCAAGTTGTTTCAGCCCTGTATTATTTGTCAGAATAGAATTTCAAAGCCTCTGTTTTACATACAAGGAAATAGATAGTAGTTTCTCTGAAAAGAGCAATATATGTAGGCCTATTATAAAAATAATCCAGCCTTCTCTTTGTGCTGGAGATTTCAAATCTCAGTTTTGACATGCAAAAGGTGTATATGAGGTTACAACTGGTGCAATGTGTCTAAATATACCACAAATGAGATTTAATTTGGAGGTCTGCATTCCCATGGGACACAATTAGATTTGTTGTGGTGCAGGATTAAATTAAAGTTGATTAAAGATGGAAATGTGCAGGACTTCTATAGGCGTGAACGAGCAGCCTGACAGTAGCCTTTAATTAAAAAATGTGCACATATTTGTTAAAAAAACAGAGGGTATAGTATCATAAACCATGCAGCCATGTACACAGCAGCACATGCGTCAAATATGCCAGCCTTAAGAGCAGGCTAAGAGCAGGTGGTTCGTTAGTACAATGACCAGCCTGTTCTCAGGTAAATACGTCTCTATAACACGCATTGTGTATTGTCGTGAAATTTATTCGCGAAAATGAGTTTTTACGTGCATATGAGACGCAGTTTTCGCGTGTATTTGATACGCAGTTCATTTGCTGTAATACACACGCACCCCACACCACTACTAAACCTGCCCTAACCAACCCATGCGTTTCCTATGCCCGTAAAAACTAACTTTAGCGTATAAATTACACGACAATACACATGCGTGCTATAAAGATGCATTTAGTTTGATCGGGTTGCAATGACAGATCAAAGTGTGGACACGTTGTAGTCAGACTTTGGATCTAAATTAAGCGGGAGTGGACAGGAAAAAAATCAATGTAAGCAGAGGGCAGGTGTACAAGGACTAATGCCAGGCAGGAACGGGTGGCACTGGATTAAAAAAAAATATTGAATACGAATGTTTGGGAGAGAAATGCTTCCGGACTTCCGGAGGCAATGTAGATTTGCAAGTGAGAGGAGGTAGGAGGGTACAGACCAAATAGATGCTCTTGATACAAGCATCTTTGCCTTGAATTTGAGCCACTGGCAGTTAGTGAATTAAGACAGAAAGGTGTAATATGTACTCTTGAGTTAAAGACCATGCCATCACATTCTAGTTAATTTGCAGAGATTTGTTGTCTGTAGACAGCAAGGTAGATTAGAAGTCTAGTCTGATAACAAAAGCATAGACAAGGAGATGTACAGCCTGGTAAGTAATCCTAGCCTTAGGTAATCTGGGATTCTGATTTTCTTGATGTTTACTGTATTTTGGTCTGTGAATTACAAATTTGTACACAAATAAAACAATAAAACTACCCAGAATAACACAATCTACAGCTCTGAACTCTTTTGCGTTGAAAGCATAGATTAAACTCTCTTGTCTTTTCCATACTGTACGTTCCCCTCCTCCTTCTCTACCACCTCCACCCCCATCTCCCTAGACAGCTTCTAGATTCAGCTTTCTTCCCTCACACAGCTTCTTTGTTTATCCTTTAAGGTGGTTGTCAGATGCTAGTTTTGCATCTGAGTTTTGCAACAAGTACAAGAGAAAGAATACCATGCAGAATTCACAGTAAATAACAGGGTTTTTTTAACAGTTAATAAGCTGCCATTTATAAATTGAATCTTTAATAAGGCTCAGATGGAGACCCTCCAAATTGACTCTGCTGGGGACAGAAAAAAAATGTGTGTGTGTGTGTGTGGGTTTGTTTATGTGACTTATGAGGACACAAGTTTGTATAATGACATGTGTATCACACTGGTATTACAACTTATTGGTGGTTTATTAGTACATTTCAAAAGTCCTCATAAATCAAATGGCTTAAAAAACATAAAAAACGATGTTTTATAAAAAAAAATTAAAAATGCAGTATGTCTCCTGTGATGGTTAGGTTTAGGGATTGCGTTAGTGTAGGGGGATAGAATATATGGTTTGCACAGGATAAAAACTATTACGCCTATGGAGAGTCCTCATAATGCTGTTGCACCAACATTTGTGTGTGTGTGTGTGTGTGTGTGTGTGTGTGTGTGTGTGTGTGTGTGTGTGTGTGTGTGTGTGTGTGTGTGTGTGTGTGTGTGTGTGTGTGTGTGTGTGTGTGTGTGTGTGTGTGTGTGTGTGTGTGTGTGTGTGTGTGTGTGTGTGTGTGTGTGTGTGTGTGTGTGTCTGTGTCTGTGTCTGTGTGTGTGTGTGTGTGTGTGTGTGTGTGTGTGTGTGTGTGTGTGTGTGTGTGTGTGTGTGTGTGTGTGTGTGTGTGTGTGTGTGTGTGTGTGTGTGTGTGTGTGTGTGTGTGTGGCAAATTTACATCCCATATGGATATTTCTAAAATGCTTTCTGGATGTTACTGTAGGCTTTTTGACCTATACATAAACACACACAATGTAAATTGCTTAAAGCATGAAGATGCATTTTATTTCCAACTCTATAGACAGGGGGCCTGAGATGCCTCATTGACTGACTTACAAATCAGTTTTTAAAAAATGCCTTTCCACTTGAAGGTAAGACAGCCCTAGTAGAGGATTTCAAAGAAGTCTGTTATCATTGATTCTTTGGATGGGTGTTTATGAATTCTGTTTAATGGATATTCATATTAGAAACGGATACACTTTAATGTGGTTCTCTGAAATTGAATCTTAAAATTGTTAAACTTGTCAGATATTGTTTTGTGGACTGAAGTTCTTAAGTAATTTGTGTTACTTGGAGCATGGTGAAAACTGTCTGCATGTTAATAAGAATGTCAGGGTTTAGAAAACCCGATGTTTGCTAATGACACAGTTAATCACTTTGATCACAGCATAGCTGGGGCTGCTTATCTTAATTTGGTGTCACGTCGACCCTCATTCGTTTGAATGAACTTAACGACCAAAGGGTTTGCACAGTTCCCATAGATATCACCACACAGACACAGAAAATATAATTGGGTTAATAAACCCAAAATATAACATAGAGAGTTAGTCAACAAACATCCTTGAATCATAGATGTCGTACTTGAGAAACACAAAATTGTTGAATACTGTAGGACTCATCCAATGTTTCTGGTAAGCAGAGAGAGAAAACAAGTCTACAAATCATGGTTGACTGAATTTTGCAATAATGATTTTTGAGATACTTTTGCATTTCCAATGAAAAATGATGAATTTTGTGCCCTTTCCTCTAACAGGAAGCTGCCCAAACTCTGAATATAATTGACTAACTGTCCCTCAGTGTCTCACAGTGAACCTTTGCCTACTATTAAAGGGATAGTTCACCAAAAATTTAAATTACCCCATGATTTACTCACCCTCAAGCCATCCTAGGTGTATATGACTTTCTTCTTTCAGACGAATATTAAAGTAACAACAGGTAACTTTTCAACCTTCGTAATATATTTTCAAGTCTCTTGTGATGGTACATCAATAGGTTAAATGACTGCCATAGCCTGATGGGGTCTGTAGCATTTTTAATCCTACTTTTAAACTTCGGGTTTGGGGTAGTAATATATAAGATGTACAAAATCATATTTTAGGATACCTATTAACATGTCTGTGATATTCGTTTATTTTTCTTGCCTCAAGCTGTAATGCAAATCGATTTGTAAAATTTGCAGATTCATTTATGGTAGCTTGATATCATTATATATGGTCATTATCTACCACTCAAGCATTGCATTGAAGTATCATATAGATTCAGTAAAACGGTAACCAATAGACTAGGCTACTATAATGACGCTGGCTTGCAAACGTGAGCATCGCGATCATTTGTCGATTAGAAAAAAATAAAACCCATGAAATGATATTCATATGACATGCTGAAATATATGCCACTGTACCTGGGATGAAGACATTTCACACGTGACGCAAGCAGAACACCTGCATGTGACCTCAGTGTTCAGGGCTATCATGGTTTTTGTCAACAAATGCGCGTGCATGTAGGATGACAGAGTTTACGACAGCAGTAGAGGACAATACTGTTTCCCAACTGTAGGGGGACCCCGAGAGCAAAATACCTGGTGTTACTTTAAAAATATCCAACGCGTTCTCATCCTTTAGCGTCATATAGAATGTTATATGACAAAACGGCGTTATACTGACGCGCATGGTACCCTTTATCGTTTATATAACACGCGCTGTGATGGTTAGGTTTAGGTGTGGGGTAGGGTAGGGTAGTCTCATATTACGCTAAAGGATTTATGACGCCTTGAGTTCGCGTGTTATATAAACGATAAAGGGTACCATGTGCGTAGTATAGCGCCGTTTTGTCATAAAGCGCTTTATGTGACGCTAAAGGATGAGAACGGGCTCAAATATCCTGGCTCTTACAAGCTTTATAATGGCATTTAATGGAGGATGAGGTTTTATAGCCTAAAAGTGCATCCATCTAACATAAATGTAATTCCATTGGCTCCAGGGGATAATAAAGGCCTTCTGAAGTGAAGCGATGCGTTTGTGTATAAAATAACTATAACCAACAGACGGCAGTACGCATCGATTTTCAGGGGAAGAGCCCCTGACCTGACACATGACGCATCAACAAACGTGGAAGCACAGAGGATAGAGGAAAGATAGTCAAAAATTAGAAGTCTAAAATTCGATTTTTTAAAGAGAAATGTCAGCGGATTTCAATAGAAGTGAAGAGGAGGTTGAGTTTGTTGCGCAGCCCTATTTGTTTGAACAGTGAGAGGCGTCAAAGCTTATGCTACTCCTACATTGCATCAGGGTTTCCTCTTTTGGCATAAGCTGACTTGCATAGGCCATCTGCCGGAAGCTAGTTATTTTAGTTTTTAAAGTTTTAAATATGGGTATTTTTCTATAGCAGGGCATCAATTAAAAGGTGTCCATCTTTCTCCTTTACATCTGATAGACTGAGCCAGAGATGTCTCTCTGTCTTTCTGCCATAGACTGAGCTCTAGTGATCTAATTGGTGCCCCTGAGAGACAAATCTGTGGCCCGACGCAGTTCTCAAACCGCATGAGGCCCTACCCCCTCCCTCACCATCATCCATGTTCTTTAGACAATCAGCTTGGTATGCCTGCAGAATTGACATAGTGTGTAGACTAAGCGGCAACCTTCCCATCTCTCTCTTGAAACCAACACGGAAGTGAATTAAACTGCAATTTATCGAGTGGCCGCTTGAGGCAGGCTGCAGAAGCGAGTCAAATCTGCATCTCCCCCATGTTAAAATGCCCAATTTACAGCAGAAAAAAACATGTTTACAGCTTGGACCAAAAAGTAGCTTTGGTAGAGCTCGTCAGAGAATCACATTCAAATTGTTTGCAACGCCCAACCTCCAACGATCCAATCAATTACCGAAGGATGAAATCAAGTCCTGTCCTACATTTTTTCTAATTTCAGAAGCCATTTCACTTGAATATACGTCATGACAAGGACAAGCTGCCGACTGACATTATGTGCTTGAATCACTGTCACTCACATGCACAAGCTTAGAATGATAAACATTACAATGCTCATGATAACTTTTGTTAACTCTACAATAAGTAAATCCACTTCACCAGCTAATTATTCCTTGACAGCGATGCCATAGAAATATACAGAGCGACCGCGAAACCGGAAAGTTCAAAGACAATATTTTAAAGATGATGGCGCCCACGTTTCTCTGGTACATAAGGTCTCTAGCCATTATTTTTAAGATCACTGGGAATATGTGACCATATAATCACTGAGAAGGTTTACACTGACTAACACATGTATCTTTTTCCAGGTTTCTAAATTAAAGGGATAGTTCACTTTGAAATTAATTTTTGATATGTTTTAGCTTACCTCAAGGGCATCCAAGATGTAGGTTTCTTTGTTTCCACATCATTTTAAATTTTTTAGGTCAAACCGTTCTTGTCTGTCAGTCATATAATGGCGGTATATGGGGTCCACCTCAAAGAGCATGCACAGAGAAGTCCAAATTAAACATGATTTAATGATTAGAAAATGTAAGTATGGCCTAAGACACGAAACGAGCGGTTTGTGTGAGAAAACGAACAGTATTTACATCATTTTTACCTCTTGTAATCACAGTCACGTCCAAGTACTCTGGACAAGGGTACTCCTGTCTCCTATACATATTTAGATATACAGGAAATTGCAATTTAAGTTGTTTTCGATATATCAACAGACAACGTTGATTTTTTTTTCACAACCACGCAAGAGATTCGCGTCCGCCGCTTTCCGGCACTTGCACAGACCAAAGCCCCCGTGCCTTGAACTTGCTAGTGTTGCGGAGTAATTTTTTAGCAATCAAAACACATGTCTAATTAATTGAAATCATGTATTATGAACATTTACGAAAATTATAAATATATATATATGTATATATGAAAAAAATTCCACACTAATTCTGTGTTGGGTTTTTGCTGGTAATAAAATGAAGCCATAAAACACACATTTTATCATTTATCATAAACTTTTTGTAAAATAACATGCTGCGCAATGAGCTTTACTGTTAAAATTAAAACATGGATTATTCCTTAAATTCAGTTTTGTTTAAAAAATTCATCATTAATTTGGATTAGTGTTAGTGTATTATTACATTGTCAAAATTGTACTCTACAACAGTAATATATTTCTGTCAAGTTAAACCGAACTTTTATTTTGACGGGATACCGCAAAGACCTTCAGAGTTTCTGTGTGTTTATGTCATGATGATAGTTTCTCAAATGAAGCGGTTAAATGATCACAAAGTGACTTTCAGAGTGGATCTAGAGGAAGTTCATGCATTTCTGTATTCATATAGGCAAAAAAAAACAGCGCAAGCGACACACGTGCTTCAGTGTCTTCAGTGTGTGTGTCTGTGATACTGTAAATTAAACTGCGTGTCAGATGCACCATTCATCACACGGAACAAGGCAAGCAGGATTTGTATTTAAATAGTCTTTGTGGTTTAATATTCACACACACTGGTCTACATCACAATATGATTTCAAGTGTACTGAACTGCTTTTTTAGCCTGGATGTCAGCCCGAACTACGCCCACAACATTTTTTGGACGGGAAGTTCGGTCTGGACTCGATCCATAGAAGAGTAATTATGATCGGTTCAGAAATCATCGGGCCAATCAAATTGCCAGGGCGGGCTTTATACGATGATGGACAGGTGATCTGAAGGGACGTAATCATCACGTTATCAACGAGCACTTAACTGGCCTCCGTCAAAGGTGAATTGAGATGTACAGATTCCGCTGTCGCGTCTGTTGTGAAATAAATCGACAGCGCATTAATTTTAATAGACAAACAGAAAACTGCAATCAAGGCATTTGTCAATCGGAAAGATATTTTTGCCGTCCCACATGATTCGAGAAAAGTGTAACTTATGAGCTGGCTCTGACGGTCGCTAAGAAGATGGGACGTAATGATAAGCCTGTGGTCGTTGTGGTTTCTCCTTTGGTCGCACTCATGAAGGAGTAAGTAAAAGAAGCAACACTCATTATTTAACTTCTAAAATAAGTAAAGTTAGGCTACGTTCTGTATTTGACAACTGTATGCAAAGTAGCTGACTTACTGCATTGCTCTGGTTGGTTGTAGGTTTACCGACTATCCAATTGAGTGCAGAGTTGTTGTTTTTTCCTGGTTCGGTTAAGACACGCCTCATAATCAAAGCCAGACGGAGGGGTTTCAGACTCAGGCGAAGTCAGGCTACCGCTTTTTATTTATTCTTCGAAAATATACAGTAAATTCCTTTTTTATGACTGGAGTTCGTCAGCATTTTAGGGGCATCTGTAGCAGCATCTGTAGCAGCATCTGTAGACCTGGAAGACGAAAAGCAGAGACGCTAATTCTTTGTTTAGAGGTGATGAGGGCAGTAACCGTTCTGCGGTCCTTCACGTGGATCATTTGAATTTGAACAGCTCGTGGGCGTGGCTGCATTGACGCTAATCAGCTCGGCCTAGAGAAACTGTACATGTCATTGCTTTCATACGGGTTTTTCTTAAACAGGGAATATTTGTTTTTGGTATGATTTACATCATTTAAAAATTGAGACTTAAAGCTTTGTAAAGACACACCATATTTTCCACACTATAAGGCGCACCTTCAATGAATTACCTATTTTAGAACATTTTCTTTATTTTACAAAAAACACAACATTTTGTTTTTATTATTAGTGTACACAAATAAAAGTAGACATTTAATAGTTTTGAATGTTGTATAACACTTGCCTGTATCACAAAAGAGTTATTTGAGTCTCTTTTGCACTGATAAGAAGAAAAAAAAGAGTGACAATCATGCCGGTGTGATGGCTGACCCCAGGGGGTTAACACCACTAGGGGAAAACTCCAGGCAAGTTGGCGTTATAGCCAAGGCCTGGAGATCCCCCATTCTCCTCAGAGGCCCCTTTTCCACCAAAGCATTTAGAGAGCCGGTTCGGAGCCGGTGCCTGCACAAGAACCAGTTATTTGTGTTTCGACGGCCAAAGAACCGGATACCTGAGAGAGAACCACAGTAGACAGTGGGCCAACTTCTGCTGGGCCAAATCTCACTCACATGGCCACTCCCTGGGCCTGGGCCTCAGCCCCTGCCTCGACAGAACATCTGCTCCCTGATTTTGGTGCCCGTGGACAAACATCGCTCTGAGAGATGATAGTTTCCCCTGGGACAACAGAAGGATCTGGTGTGCCAGTCTGCATAGAAGGTGCATCCTCAGACCCCCCTGATGATCCAGATACGCAACTACAGATGTGTTATCAGTCCGAGCGTATCACAATGTAGTGGCCGCGGAGATTCGGGAAAAAACTTTTCAGAGCTTTGTAGACCACTTGCATTTCCAGGCAGTTGATGTGCCAAGAAGAATGCTCTCAACCACCTCTGTAGGGGTCTCATGTGTAGCAAGCCAAAAGGTATGACGTTGGACGCTGCTGCCATGAGCCCCAGCAGTCTCTGAAACTGATTTTACAGTGAGGTTGGGGCCTAGCTTCACTCTGGAGACCATTGCCCGTATGGACTTCACGCACGCAGGAAACATCTGTGCCCAAATCGATGTGGATTCCCATACAACTCCCAGGAACGTAGTCCTCTGGGAGGGCATCAACACACTCTTTTTTTGTGTCTTGGAGTCTCAGCCCCAGGCATCTGATATGGGCCAAAACGATACATTGATGCCGAACTGCCAACTCGCGCAACTTGGCTAATGCCAGTCGTTGATATAGTTGAGCATCCAGATGTCCTGGAGTCTCAGTGGAGCCAGCGCTGCATCCATACACTTGTTGAAGGTGCGAGGGGAGAGAGCGAGGCCAAAGGTAAGAACCCCATATTAGTATGCTTCGCCCCCGAAAGCGAACCTCAGGAACTTCCTGTGACATGGAAGGATGGATATATGGAAGTATGCGTCCTTCAGATCTATTATGACGAACCAGTCCTCGAACTGGATCTGACTTACGATGGCTGGAATTGTGAGCATCTTGAACCTGAATCTTCTCAGAGAACAATTCAAGTGCCTGAGATCTATTATTGGATGCAACCCCCATTCCTGAGTCTGAGGCATAGGGTCTGAGGTAAATGACACATGTTGTTCTCCAACTTCTCCAGCTGTTTTATGGACATCTTTCTGCAGTTGAAAAACACTGATTGATCGGTTTGATTTCGGTAGGTTAGCAGTAAAGAGTAACAGATGATCGGTTCAAGTGCCGTGTGAACAGAGATCTGTTAGCAATCTTTCATGTGATCACGTCACATTTACAAGCGGCAAAACAGTGTTTATTGTTTGAATTTCGTAATAAAATTGACAGAATCCGAGAGCTGAGAATCTGTCTCATATCAATAACAACCTGCTCTGTTTGGTGTCAGTGTCCTCTTGCTCTTTGCTTCGCGATGCTTCTCTGCATGAAAAAAATGGATGTGTGCGTGATAGGGGTTTCATCAACCAGTCGACTAGTCGACTGTCACAACCATTAGTTGGCGCTGTTGGCCTTAGTCGACTAGTCGGAAACAAAATGATGACATATATATATATATATATATATATATATATACTTTTTTTTCTGAACTATCCCTTTAAGTACAAGCGGCAGTACTATATACCATATTGAGTGCACCTTCAATGAATGACCTATTTTAGAACATTTTTCAAACGTTTGACTGGGTTTGCGTTATGCATCCACTAGATGTGCGTGCTAAAGGGAATGTAGCGAGTGCGTGGCACCGGAGGTGAGGCGTTTATTTAGTAAGCATGAGCGTGCTGGGGCGGACACGTAACTTAAATTCGCAGCCTGACTCATGTGAGTATTCAATGTGCAGCGGCTCGCTGACAGCAACAGCTGGCTGTTTTGAATGAGACGACCCAGTTACTGTGAACGGGGAGCACTTTATGAACATTCTGTGATGCCCGAGTAGCACCGGGGACAGTGTGCCTGTTCGTGTGTGTGTGTTAAGAGTGAGCACTCGTGAGTGGGCATGTGACTTACACACATAACCTGATTTATATGAGGTTGAACTGGCCGTGTGAAAAAGCGGGCATAAGATGGACACGAGCGCGAGCAATTGATCCATATATAAGGCGCTCCGGATTATAAGGCTGTCATTTTCGAGAAAATTAAAGGCTTTTAAGTGTGCCTTATAGTGCGGAAAATACGGATACTACTGTCGCTTTTAGACCAGCATGCGACGTGTTTAATATAGACGCATATTACACCAGATTTTCTCTAAAATGTTTGCTTTCACTTTAGACATTCTGTACCAATTCTGTTTATGTAAACATTGTGTGTATTTAACAGTATTAGCATAATAAGACTCGAAAGATAACTTAGTCCAGTATTCAGGTGCTGTTTGACAGGCTTTTAGTGCCTGTGAGCGTCAGGGGTATGCCGCGCGCTCAGGAAAGCGCATGTTAGAACAGCGCGTGAATTAATGTTTAACCGGCAAGGCTTATAAAAATGATGAACTTTTGTGAATTGCAGTGTCCCGTACCTATTCATTAACGTGAGATGTGTAGGCTACGTCGCGTTGTACAGTTGAGACAGAGGCGCCAGAACTGAACTGATAGAATGCACTGTAACACGATACTACCATATTTCTTCAAAAGCAGATTGTGGAGACATTTACTATTCGTGATATCACACACCCCTAGAATAAACAATTTAACGACTAGTCGACTAGTCGTCGACTGTTATGCAAAACTAGTCGACTAGCAAAAACCAGTAGTTCTGATTAACTCCTAGTGCGTGAGAGAGTGTAAAAAGTGCCAATTGCGTCTCTCACAGTGAATTTGTGAGAGTTGGCGGCCCTGCAGATTCAGCTCGTAAATGTTTTCGGCGTGTGTGCTTCTGCTGCCGTGGTCTTGTTCATTTGCCATGTTGTTAGTGAATCTCTATCATAGCAAGCGCTGAGCGCACTTGGAACTACGGGAGCCCAGATGGCCGCGTCACCGGTTGTTAAAGAGAAAACCGATTTTCATAAAAAAAATCGCCGCAAATCGCCGGAAACTACAAATTCAAGTTAATCGATAAAATTGATTTGTCGCCCAGCCTATAAATTATTTTATAGTTAAAAATAAATATTTGTTTAACCTATTGAGTCCTACTGCCATGAGAGCAGCGATAAGGCGGGAGATGTATAATTTTGACCAATAAAACGTCACGGATATTTAAATGAGTTCTGTTGTCGCATATCGACTTCACAGACAGCGAGGTAGCATTGGAAAAACATGTTTTACTCAAGAGCATGACTCATCAACAAACCCCACCCCCTGCGTGCGCTGAAGCCCAAGCACGAGAGGCAGTGTTTATAGCCATCTTCCTGAGGGAGAGATCGACCGCATCCAGAAATGCACGGGTGAGTCGGGGAAGTTGAGAAGTTTGTTCTTCTCCGCTTCCCTCATATCAGCCAGGGTCAGCCAACGGTGGCGCTCCTGGACCACTAATGTGGACATCGCCAGACCCAGCGAACATGAACTTTCGTCGTCCGTCGCCACACGCAGCTCCTGCAGCAGAGCTGGGTCAGGACCACCTGCCTGCACGCCACGGAGCACCTTCGCTTGATGTACTTGCAAAAGCGCCATGGCATGCAGGGCGGAAGCGGCGTCTCCACACGCACTGTAGGCATCCCTGGTTAGCCCAGAGGAAAACCCACAAGCACGGGAGGGGAGTGAAGGGGCAGCCTGCCAGGAGAAAACGGTCTCCGGACACAGCTGCATCGCGATAGACCACTCCACTGGGGGATTCCCTCGTACCCATGCGGCGTTCCCTTATCCAGGGTGGTGAGGAAGGAGGAGCGAGGTTGTCCCCGCCTAAGCGCCAGGGGCATTGCGAGAGTCATATTCCTGCAATGAGAGCATGACTCATCCACAAACCCCACCCCTGTGTGCGCTAAGCCCAAGCACGGGAGGCAGTGTTTATGGCCATCTTCCTGAGGGAGAGATCGACCACATCCAGAAACGCACGGGTGAGTCGACATCCTGAAAAGGACCCGAACACACCGTGGAGCTCTTTTAGAAGGAAAATAAAATAAAAAAGAAGAAGAAGCAGCACTTTGAAGCGCCGAAGCACCGCGGGATCAGCGCGACAGACACTTCCAGGTGAAACTGCATGCCCTTGTGCCGCTCTCAGTCGCGTTGACCACACAAGCGCCGTCATACCAGCAGCCATCAAAGAGTCTTCTTTCTTCAGCTCGTTTCTCTTCAAAAGGTAAGGAACAGCAGCACAGAGACTACTGAGAGGCTCTAAAGTAAAAAGTGTCTGATACGTACATATAATTACGTTTTATAATTACGTAGGCAAGATGGCGCCGGTGTGTATGGCCTGCCGCCTGCTGTCTATTTTATCTGCCCGTTTCTTTGTTTTAATGTGTTTTATGTTAGTCATTTTACAAAATGTTTCATCACTTTTAACATATGATCGTCAAACGGTGCTGGATATTAAAAATATCATGGAAGAGCAATTTCATGATGTCCAGTCCGGATTTCAGTTTGCCTCCACTTTGATGACTATACCTGACTATCTGCACGGCGTGCCTTGTCATCTGCCACGAAGAAAGCGCCGCAGAAGACGGGGGAGACGTGGCGGCGCTGTGGTGAAGTTTAAGCTCCTTTTGATGGCTGAATCGGATTTCCTGCCTCACACGGGCCTTCGCGCTTCTGCGGCCGGGCACGGTCGCTTCAATGCGGGACGCTTGCTGGAACAATCGTACGCATGGAATATACTGATCGTAGGGGATCAACCACATCAACATCCAAAGAGTTCCTCACCCCATCTGCGCCGAGGCGGCGTCTGCGCTAATCACCTCCGCCCACTGTGCCGGGCAACACAGCGGACTGCTGAGTTGCAGCGGCAGATCAGGATGTCGCTGATCAATGCCAGGTCAGTGGTTAACAAGACAGTGATTCTCAATGACTTTTTTACCTCACGCAGCCTTGACTTTCTGTTTATCACGGAAACGTGGCTTTCTCCAGGGGATAGGAGCCCTTTTACTGAACTGGTACCAACTGACTGTACATTTTTAACTCTCCTCGATCTGTGGGCCGAGGGGGAGGTCTGGCTTCTGTTTTTAAACAGAACTTTCGCTGTAAGATCTTAGCGGCCGATGCCTATTCGAGTTTTGAAGTTCAATTATTTGTCCTGGAATTGGATAATCCAGAGGCAATTGCAGTCATTTATCGCCCACCTAAACCTCACAAAGACTTTATTAATGAGTTTTCAGATTTTTTAGGGGGATTACTCCCAATTATGATGTTGATTATGGGGGATTTTAATATTCATGTGTGTTGTTTAGAAAATCCATTAGCCAAAGAATTTTTGAGCCTTATTGACTCCTTTGATCTGGTACAATTTGTAAACGCTCCCACTCATATTCAAGGCCATACTCTTGACTTGGTGCTTTCACATGGTTTGATAGTCAGCAACCTTGTAATAGAGGACCATGTTTTTTCTGATCACAAGCCTATTGTCTTTAGAGTCCCCTCTTCTTTTCACATTACAAGACCCACTAAGGCTGTTCGTTGGTCTCGGAAAATCACATCGACTACCTATTCTGAGTTTTCAGCTGTTTTTAATGATGTGTCCCAATCACCTGTCTCATTTTGTGATAATTGGAGTGGTGCAGATTCTCTTAATCATTTTAATACCATTTCGGTTAATATTTTGAACTCTCTGGCACCCTTAAAAGCCAAACAACACAAATTAAAACGTGAGCCCTGGCTTAATGACAATACTCGTGCTCTCTCGCCAGGCCTGCAGAAGGGCCGAAAGGAGATGGAAAAAAGATAAGCTCCAAATTTCATATGAAATACTAAGGGACAATCTGAAGCAATATCAGAATGGGGTGAGAATGGAAAAGTCTAAGTATTTCTCAGATCTGATTGGAAAACATCATCATAACCCAAGAGTACTTTTTCCCACCATTAACGCTGCTGTTAACCCTTCCGTCGGTTTTTACCCTACAGAATCTCAAGCGATGTGTGACACATTTCAAAAACATTTTGTGGATAAGATAAGTGATATTAGGCAGAATATTTCCACAGCATTTTATGATTCTTTTCTCCCGCCACTCTGCACTAGTATCCTAAGTCACTTTGAGCCAGTTACTTTGCCTGCTTTACAAGATATTTTAGACGGGCTCAAACCCTGAGGATCCCCCCATGACGCTCTTCCCCACGCTCTTTTAAACTAGTGTTCGAGGTGATTGGGCCTATCGTTCAAAAGATCATGAATAGTTGCCTTTTAGATGCAACTGTGCCAGATGAAATGAAGCATGCTATTGTCCACCCACTTCTAAAAAAAACTAATCTAGATCCGTCAGTGCTGACAAATTTTAGGCCAGTCTCAAATCTTACTTTTTATGTCGAAAATTTTAGAGAAAATAGTTTTTACCCAACTACAGAGCTTCCTAGATAAAAATAAGATCTTTGAGATATTCCAATCAGGGTTTAAGAAAAAACACTCTACTGAAACAGCACTGGTTAAAGTTCTAAATGATATTCTACTGACTCTTGACTCTGGCAAATCTGCTGTGCTAGTGCTGTTGGATTTGAGCGCAGTGTTTGACACAATTGACCACTCTATTCTCATCTCACGTCTGGAGACACTGGGTGGGCATTCAGGGAAATGCCCTCAAATGGTTTCAATCTTATTTGAGAAATAGAAGGTTCTCGTTTAGCATTGGTGAGTTTACCTCTGTTGCAGTGTTTCTCACTTGCGGGGTCCCTCAAGGGTCTATTCTGGCCCCACTTTTATTTTCGTTGTATATGCTTCCCCTTGGGTCGATATTTAAAAAAAAATGGTGTCTCCTTTCACAGCTTTGCTGATGATACCCAAATGTATTTGCCCCTGGAAGGTAACGCGGGGTTAGATACTCTGCTTGCCTGTCTAGCAGAGGTAAAGGCATGGATGTCCCTAAATTTTCTTCACCCTAATGAAGACAAAACTGAAATTATAGTTTTTGACCCATCAGAAGCCACAAGCTCTCACTGCTTAAATCTTGGCTCTCTATCCCAATGTGTTAAACCAATTGTGAAGAATTTGGACGTGACATTCGATGAAGCCCTTAAATTTGATAAACAGATTAATATGGTAGTCAAGACCAGTTTTTTTTCATCTCAGAGTCCTACCCAAAGTTAAATCATTTCTCTCTTTCAAAGATTTTGAAAAGGCAATACATGCCTTTATCTCAACGAGGCTTGATTACTGCAATTCCTTGTATCTGGGCATTAATCGTGCACCACTCAACCGCTTGCAAATGGTACAGAATGCAGCTGCTAGGCTTCGTACTGGGTGCGTAAACGGAATCATATTACTCCAGTTCTGAAATCCCTCCACTGGCTCCCAATATGTTATAGAATTGATTTTAAAGTGCTGATGCTGGTTTTTAAATCCTTGAATGGATTGGCTCCTGAATATATGTCTGATCTTCTATCTAGTCACAACTCTGGAAGGTCTCTTAGATCATCCAACCAGAGACTGTTAATGGTTCCGCGGACCAGATTAAAAACTAGAGGAGATCGAGCTTTTGCCGTGGCTGCACCAAAACTTTGGAACAGCCTTCCTGTCTCTATTAGATCTGCCTCTTCACTGCATGAGTTTAAAACAAAACTTATTATATATAAACTCAAAACATATTATTTCTCTTTGGCTTATAACTGTAGTTGATGTGTGCTGTGTTTGTTTTGTTCAGTGTTTTGTTTGCAATCTATGTTCTTGGTGCGGAATGCTGATGACGTCCGATGTACAGCACCTTGGTCAACAACTGTTGTTTTTAGTGGTACTATATAAATAAAGCTGAGTTGAGTCTATGCAATGTTTTACTTCCGCTTGTATATCGCGCTTGTAGGCGGCTTGCGGAATGCAAATATTGCATGCCAATTTTTATTGGCTCGTTTTAATTCTATCAGAGGTAATAAGGCTCCCTAGTGTGATCCCAATAGGAGGATCTTTTGTGACGTCATTGTTTACGTTTGTCACGTTGCATCATGGGAATCGTGTGGCAAGAAACACCGCTAGATACCTGTAATTTGATTGTTTTGCACGTTTGGAGGAGGATTTAGAGAAGAGGATGGTTCACTATTGCTGTGTGGTCGATTGTATGGCTTGTTGGGGGCTTGATAAAAAGTTTTTCATTTCATTTTAAATAAATAAGAACATTGATCAATGAAGACTTACCCGGCTTTGCAGTGAGCAGTGATTATTTCTCCGTTCTGCGATCACCCACGGGAGATGCGAAATTGCGGAATCACGCTGTGACTTTGCTTGGCCAGGTCTAACCTCTGCTTTAACAGTCTGATCTCATGAAATGGCGCATGTATAACACGCCAATTCGTATTTCCAACACGCATAATCGCTTTTCAGTGCATTTATGAACACCATTTGACTTAACGTTACATTACTGTATATACTGTATATGTTTAAGCAAAAATCATGATGTCATGTTGCTTTTAGCATTATCACTGCTTTCTGTTTGGCAGAAAAGATCGGCCCAAAATAATCATAGACCTCCAGACTTTTGAAAGCCTTTAATCTTTCATGAGTGAAGGGTCCTAAATAAGAATGTCTCCCCAGTAGATTATAGTGGCCAAGACACGGGCGAGTTGCACCAACGTTTTTTGACATCCCAAATCACATATGGGCTTTGAATTGAATAACTTCAATTTTGTCACCAATACAAATTTTGAGCTTCTCTCCAAACCTCCTCCGGTCGTCAGATATTAAAGTGCTTATATATTGAAACTGAGAGGCGGCCAAAATCTGATTGTAAAATGGACAGAATAAAGCTCTTTGCGAACTTGACGTGAGCTGCCGACTGACATTATGTGCTTGAATCACTGTCACTCACATGCACAAGCTTAGAGCAATATTGTAAGTTGCTAATACATTTTTAACTAGCAGAATAATAATTCATCACGATACACATAGTTGACTGCTTGTATGATGTGAGAAATGTGTGTGATCTGTGTAATGTACTTGTATACATGGTCTTAACTAATTACCCCTTGTGAGATTAATAAAGTTGATAAAAAAGTAAAGTAAATAGTCTAACTTTTAGTTACGTCTTAACTATTATAATATTTCGAAGGGCAAAAACATGAACTTTAACCATTGGCTTTACTTTTTCTAACAGCTGTCACTTCAGTGTCAGGGCAGTAGCATTAGTACCTCAGCTCCACAGCTCCCGCCT
This sequence comes from Hybognathus amarus, assembly GCA_030378365.1. Classification (NCBI taxonomy): domain Eukaryota; kingdom Metazoa; phylum Chordata; class Actinopteri; order Cypriniformes; family Leuciscidae; genus Hybognathus; species Hybognathus amarus. The sequence continues at coordinate 177,087 of JAQIUQ010000247.1, read as the reverse complement.
CTTTGCCCATTTTAATTTATCCGGTAGTGACGCACTGCCAAGATGGCGACAGTTGGCCCTGCCCACTTTAGGCTTCAAAAACGCTCTTCAGAAACCTATGGGTGACGTCACGGATACTACGTCCATATTTTTTACAGTCTATGGTTTTACTCCAGTTACCCCATAAGCAGCATTGTTGTGGCAGTTGACCGAATGAAGCAGTTGAAAATGCATAAGATAGGATTTAGATGATGATTGTTAGTTCTGTGCAATGTTTACTCATTATCTTACTAAACATTAGAGGATGTTGAATCTCAAAGTCAGACAGCTGTCTAAAATCAGCAACCAAACACTTTGAACAACTTAGAAGGTCAGTAGAGAAAGGCAAATAGTTCATCCTAACCTTGTAATATACATCATATACATAATTCAGCTGCTATATTGCTAAATCTACCTGAATTTTTATGTCAATAAAAAAATAAATCAGGATAACCTAGCTTCTCTTGAGACTCTCCTGCTTCAGAGGATAGTTAATGATATGCTAAAGCCCACCTGAATGTTGATGGGATTGGGTACAAGGTCTTTTCTGATGTAAAGAACACCTGAGATTTCAGACCAAGTTTTTGAGAAAATCATTTTTTTCACTGAAATAAAAAAAAATACTCCGCAATGTTGACTTATGATTTTGAACATGGTTTGTTTTAAAGCATATTTTAAAAACACAAACATACACAAAATTTAAAACTTGATTTTCAGATTCCATCATCGATATTTGACCAATGTTGTACAATAAAAATATTACAGAGACAGTAATGATTTCCATTACACAAGAGTAGATATTAAAACTTCATGCTGATTTGTACTCGGCTTGATAACTCGCTCAAGATAAGCACAAACTAAGAGTAGCTTTATGCTTCTCTATTGCCATTACGCTTCTTTCCGGCGTTAGCGGCTGCAGTGTACTTGGCACGTCAGCACACACAACGGCTGCAACTACAGCCGTTAGTGTGGTCTGACAACCGTCTGGATTGAGCTGAGTATGGGAGATCTCAAGGGTCTTCAAGTGGGCACCTTCCATCCTCAATGTTTCGTCGACAAGCCCACGATACCTCAAAGAGGGCTCGAACAGTGACCCCTCTGTCCCCCACTCAACTCTGCCCAGCTTACTGACCTTTACATCCCTCCTGCTGCTGATGTTGCTCCTTCCTTCGTAGTACACATGTGACCTAACTACAATCTCACAATCTCTCCACAACCAAACCATACGCTCCAACCCGTTTCACTAAGGCTGTCAAAGCCCCACTGTCTTTGTTAAAGTAGGTTCAGTGGCAACGGTTCCATATGGCATTCTGACGTACTGCAAAACAAAATATCTGCCCAAACACGAACCCTCATTCACGCAATATACACAGGAACATAACTGTAATTACTATGCAAACTATACAAATAAACCAACAAACTCTTCAAGTTTTTCAAGAATTCTATGAAACAATATGTGGCGGCCTGTACACAGCCAGCCAGAATATTTACTTATTTAAACATTATTTAAAGGAATATAATTTTTTGTCCATGTTTTAATGTAATGTAAACCTTTGTTGTGCAGCACTTTGTCAAAAAAAGTAAAATGATAAAAGTTGTTATGTTTTCATTGAGCCCGTTCTCATCCTTTAGCGGCACATGTGACGCTATATGCAAAACGGCGCTATACTACGCACATGGCACCCTTTATCGTTAATAAAATACGTGAACCCAAGGCGTCATAAATCGTAGCGTAAATATGAGACTACCCTACCCTACCCCACACCTAAACCTAACCATCACAGCGCATGTTGTTTTAACGATAACGGGTGCCATGTGCGTAGTATAGCGCCGTTTTGCATATAGCGTCACATATGACGCTAAAGGATGAGAATGCGTTTTCATTTTATTACATTTTAAACATTAGTTAATTTGATAGTTTTATGCATTCGTTTGATTACCAGCTTTTTTGGAAATCTGAAATGCCTGATGCTCCACTATGAGACTTCATCCCTTCGAGCATTCCACTCCGCTGGCTCCCAAGTAGTCTCTTCCTCCAGGGTCTTCTCCTCCACCATGCCAAACTGGGTGGTATTATGTTACATTTAGGCATCAGGAGCTGGCTTTCAGACTGGCAGTACTGTCACTTGTATCTTGGAACCCCTTATACTCTTCCCTGCGTCAAACTTTACAGTTTCAATGTTCACATTGTATACATATTCATGTTTAATGATTAGAGTAAATAATTGTAAAAAATAAATAAATAAAATCGTTGTAACATATTCTCCCTCATATAGGTAGTGTCATGAATCACTGCTCTGAGAAAGGCAAGTTAAGATCCAAACGCAGCTTTTATTCTAATATAAAGGGGTAATCTAGATTATAGTTCAAACCAGGTAAGCAATAGGTCAAAGTCCTGGTAGGCAATCCAAACAAACAAAACATACAAGGCAAGGTCAAAGTCCTGGTAGGCAATCCAAACAAACAAAACATACAAGGCAGGGAACAAGGCAAAATACAGAAACCAGGTAAATGCTCAGACATGCAGTGGACACCAACAAAACTTCGCGAATGAGTGGGTGAATGAACATGGAATAAATAGACAGGGACTAACAGGGTGATGAGAAACATGTGGATGCAATCAGAGACAAACAAGGTGATGAGACACAGGTGATAATGAGTCCGGGCAGTGCGTGATGGGAAATGTAGTTTTTGAGGAAGTGATCATAGTCTATCTGGAGCACCCTGTGGTGGCTTCTCGAGGGCACTCCAGCTGGTGATCGTTACATAGCCCCCACCCAATGAGCGGCTTCCAGACAGGATCCAAAACTGTCCAGGTGGGTGGTGGCATGGAGGCAGATCCGGGGCGGGACGGGAGGGCCAGGTCCGTGATGAGTGAGAAGAGGACCTGGAGACTGCGGGCAGGATGGGAGACCAGGGCTGAGCAGACAGTTTATCGGGCGGCCAGGGTGGAGCCAGACAGTCCATCGGCCGGCCACGGCGGAGCAAGACAGTCCATCGCCGGCCGGCCACGGCGGAGAAGACCCCCTCTGGCGGCCACGTCGGAGAGACCCCTCCGGCGGCCACGGCGCAGGAGACCCCTCGCGGCGGCCACGGCGGGGAGACCCTCGGCAGCCACGGCGAGAAGACCCTTCGGGGGCGGCACGGCGGAAAGAGACCCCTCCGGCGGCCATGGCGAGAGAGACCCCTCCGGCGGCCACGGCGGAGAAAGCCCTCAGCTGGCCATGGCTGAGGAGACCCCCTCGGCCGGCCACGCGGAGAAGACCCCTCCGGCCGGCCACGGCGGAGAAGACTCATTCGGGATGGCCACGGCGGAGAAGACCCTCCGGAAGCGCCACGGCGGAGAAGACCCTTCGGGAGGCCACGGCGAGGAGACCCCTTCGGGATGGCCACGGCGGAGAAGACCCTTCGGGTGGCCACGGCGGAGAGAGACCCTTCGGGTGGCCACGGCGAGAGACCCTTCGCGGGGATGGCCACGGCGGAGAGACCCTTCTGGGTGGCCACGGCGAGAAGACCCTTCGGGAGGCACGGCGAAGACCCTTCGGGTGGCCACGGCGGAGAAGACCCTTCGGGTGGCCGCGGCGGAGAGACCCTTCGGGGTGGCCACGGCGGAGAAGACCCCTCTGGCAGCCACGGCGGAGACCTACTGCCCCCCAAAATTTTCTTTGGGGGTAGCTACGGGGACATAGGCTGGAGCAGGCGTCGGCTCAGAGAGAACAGTCTCTGGCTGGACGTGGCTGCACGTGAAGCGCAGGTTCAGCGTGGCTGACGTGACGAGGATCTGGAAGCTCTGCTGAGACGTGACGAGGCTCTGGAAGCTCTGCTGAGACGTGACCAGGCTCTGGAAGCTCTGCTGAGACGTGACCAGGCTCTGGAAGCTCTGCTGAGACGTGACCAGGCTCTGGAAGCTCTGCTGAGACGTGACCAGGCTCTGGAAGCTCTGCTGAGACGTGACCAGGCTCTGGAAGCTCTGCTGAGACGTGACGAGGCTCTGGAAGCTCTGCTGAGACGTGACGAGGCTCTGGAAGCTCTGCTGAGACGTGACCAGGCTCTGAAAGCTCAGCTGAGACGTGACGAGGCTCTGGAAGCTCTGCTGAGACGTGAAGAGGCTCTGGAAGCTCTGCTGAGAGCGTGACGAGGCTCTGGAAGCTCTGCTAAGACGTGACGAGGCTCTGGAAGCTCTGCTGAGACGTGACGAGGCTCTGGAAGCTCTGCTGAGACGTGACGAGGCTCTGGAAGCTCTGCTGAGACGTGACGAGGCTCTGGAAGCTCTGAGGAGACGTGACGAGGCTCTGGAAGCTCTGAGGAGACGTGACGAGGCTCTGGAAGCTCTGAGGAGATGTGACGAGGCTTTGGAAGCTCTGCTGAGACGTGACGAGGCTCTGGAAGCTCTGCTAAGACGTGAAGAGGCTCTGGAAGCTCTGCTGAGACGTGACCAGGCTCTGGAAGCTCTGCTGAGACGTGACGAGGCTCTGGAACCTCTGCTGAGACGTGACGAGGCTCTGGAAGCTCTGCTGAGACGTGACGAGGCTCTGGAAGCTCTGAGGAGACGTGACGAGGCTCTGGAAGCTCTGAGGAGACGTGACGAGGCTCTGGAAGCTCTGAGGAGACGTGACGAGGCTCTGGAAGCTCTGAGGAGACGTGACGAGGCTCTGGAAGCTCTGAGGAGACGTGACGAGGCTCTGGAAGCTCTGAGGGAGACGTGACGAGGCTTTGGAAGCTCTGAGGAGACGTGAAGAGGCTCAGGAAGCTCTGAGGAGACGTGGCTGACGTGAGCGATGGTTCTCTTGATAGCACGAGCTGACATCAGCGGGGGGTCAGCCACGCTGGAAACAAGTCCTGGATGGCCATAGACTGATCCGATGGCTGGGTTGATGGTGGGTTCACGGAGTTCCTCATCTACCACACCCACCGTATACACTGAACTGCTTAACAGAAGGGCCAGTTCAATATAGCTCTCTAATGTCCCGCTGAGGCTCATGCAAGGGCATGAATGAACTGAGCGGTTCTGATAGCCCTCCACGGAAGAAGATCATCAGGTAGTCCTGGCTCATAGAGGTGAAAGGTGCTAGCTTGATAAAATCTTCTACGTACTCCTCAATCAAACGATTCCCCTGACGGAGACACAGGATTTGGGCTGCTGTGTCCATGGCTGGCTAGCGCTGCTGGATCTAGGTATGGCTAAGTTTTCTGTCATGAATCACTGCTCTGAGAAAGGCAAGTTAAGATCCAAACGCAGCTTTTACTCTGAGTATAAAGGGTAAAGGGTAGAACCAGGTAAGCAATAGGTCAAAGTCCTGGTAGGCAATCCAAACAAACAAAACATACAAGGCAAGGTCAAAGTCCTGGTAGGCAATCCAAACAAACAAAACATACAAGGCAGGGAACAAGGCAAAATACAGAAACCAGGTAAATGCTCAGACATGCAGTGGACACCAACAAAACTTCACGATGAGTGGGTGAATGAACATGGAATAAATAGACAGGGACTAACAGGGTGATGAGAAACATGTGGATGCAATCAGAGACAAACAAGGTGATGAGACACAGGTGATAATGAGTCCGGGCAGTGCGTGATGGGAAATGTAGTTTTTGAGGAAGTGATCATAGTCTATCTGGAGCACCCTGTGGTGGCTCTCGAGGGCACTCCAGCTGGTGATCGTTACAGGTGGACTCCCTCATCACATAATAATGACAAATAATAAAAAATATAAAATAAAGAACTTCTCATGAGGCTTTAAAAAGATTAAAGAAACTAATTATTTTCAGGAAATTACCATTGAGTGACCATACAGAAGTATTCCCTTTAGTCTATTTGTTGTTGCTCAACTCAGCAATCAGAAACAGAGAATGTGTGCTGGAAAAACAGAAATTGAGGGGAGAGAAAGGGAATTTTCCGTTGTATTTGCCCATTTGCCAGGCTAGGTTGAGAAAGATTTGCAAATGAGATACCTTAGGGATTTATCTTACCAGCAGCACAGCCATAAGAGACAAATTATTGAACTACAGACTGGCTCAGAGACACTGTCGATAATAGAGAGAGCATTAATAAGGGTGACTGGAGTTGCAGTCAGGAGTCTGTTAGCAGCACTGTAGCTGTTCCATTATGTCACATCATTCGTACAATCTGGCCATAGGGCCATGTAGCTTCATCCTCTTCCTCACGTCAAACATTTAGAACAAAAAATCAGACTGAAAGAATAAAAGTATTTCAGTTAAGAGACAGAAGCTCTGTTGTTAACCTAGTTGTCTACCTACATATATTATCTTTCTTCCTTAAGGCATCACATTCAGAGACAGTCTCGACCAAAAGGCAGTAAGCTTAAAGAAAAAATCAGGCCATCCAAGATACAGTATATTGTGATCACATGGTCAATGAAAACAAGGCCTCACAGGTGTGTTCGGACTTCATGCGGCACTGCTCAGGCCGATCGGTGTATGACATTGAAGTAACACACTGTACTTTGATGTCATACAACAATTGGTCCGCACATGAAGTTGAACACACCTATTATTTCCAGTTATGTGAATGCTTCACTGTCAGAATGTTTGAATCTATACCACTACTCTACGGGTTTATGGAAGTTCAAGTAAATGCATTTTTATATAGGCCTAAGTTTACATTATCATATATGCTGCCATATACAACACAGGCTCAAAAGTTTACATACAGCTTGCAGAAACTGCAAATTGTTAATTATTTGAATACACTAAGAAGAATCATAAAATATGTTGTTGTTGTTAGTTTATTTTTTATTTACACTGTCCTAAATAAGATATTTTACATCAAATGTGTAACATATGGTCCACAAGACAAAAAAGAAATGACTCAAAAATTACTCAGAAATGTAAATACCCTTGATTCTTAAAGGGTTAGTTCGCCCATTTAAGACATGAAGTTGTATGCAATCCTTACCAGCACTATAGTGCATACCAGGGATGGAAATTAGCACTAAATTCACTTCGCCTACCAGCCACCGTGGCGGGTAAATGAAAATAGCACGCACTGTTTCACCGGGACGGTGGACACTTTTAGGGTTTCTTCCGTCGAGCTCACTTGTGTGGTAAAGAGCTAGCCGCGTGAACATCTACCCGCGCAGCGCGCGCTATAGAGATCGCTAGGACATGTGACCAAATGGGCGGCAACGTCATCAGAACGCAAAGAATTATGGGTTTGTTTGGCCAGTTTACATGGGCTAGCATAGCAGGCTTGCTTTCTGACATGAAAAAAGTAAATCGTACAAAATGCAGCGGGCTAAAGATAACATTGTCGGAGCCAGTGCTTGAAGTGGGGCAGTACCAGCACTTCTACATTTTACTCTTTTAAGCATAACGTTACCTGCACTGTTTCTAGCGTACCGCTATGCAGCCGGTACTAGTCTTTACAACTGACAGAAAAAGTGTGACGGCCGTTTCAACCCTTATTTACACTGCACATGATGTGCGGCATGATACAGCTACCGGAGCTGATTCGCGGCCAACGCAAGCGTGATCAGCACGTATTTTTCCGGTTTGCATGTTAATCAGTGAGTGCGTTCACACCGCGCGGAGGAACGGCGCGTGAGCAGCAAGTGGAGGTTCGGGCAGAGTCTATTTGTGTTGTGCTTTGCTTATTTCAAGTGAAATCACTTTTGATGGAGAAAATAAATATGATTTCACAGAAAAAGTGTCCAAAATGCACAGAATTTGCATGTAGTGTGTTTTAACAAGCACTGGAGTAGGCTACGTCAGAAAAGAAAAAGACTCAAACATATTTATTTAGCCATTTAAACTTCTCTTAATTATTCAGTAAAACTATATGTTTTATTAATAAATAAAACGAGCAAACTAGTCAGAATAAAAGCTTTCTTTTAGTTTATGTAATAGCCACAGACAGGTGCCCAAATCAAACCCTAATGTACTTTTTGTTAATGTTTGCTGTCTTGTAAACATATTGAAGTATGACTGAAAAGACAATATCAGAGCCATATTTTTTTTTGTTTACCGTTTACATGCAATTGTTGTATAACTCCAATCTTAACAAACATCAAGAATCAAGTTTATTGCTGACCAACTTCTAAAAAGAAAATTTCTTTGTAAAGAAATGCACGCACACACACTTGTTTAAATACATTTATGCTGTTAATAAATAACAATAAATTGTTGTTGTACCAGCAATATTTCCTAGTTTTATTTTTCACTGTAGAAATGTCAAATATCATGATTTGCCAATGCAAGCGAGTACCGTACCCCTTTTCTCCCACTTCAAACACTGGTCGGAGCTAAATCCTAATGCATGCAAAGACGAGATATGAAGAGAAAATAAAGGGAATCAAAGGACTGGATCTTAATGAGCATAGTGACTGGCCAGGAGACGTCAACCTGTTGCCCAACTTCCAGCACCCATACACGACTATATTAAATGTTAGAGCATACAGACAAGACACACAAAGTTTTCAGTAACTTCAAGTCACTGCAGCAGGCCCAAGTCTTTTCTTACAGATGGGTGGGTCCAGGACCTGGAGATTGTAAAAGTGGGGCAGCAAACTTGTCCGTTCAAATGAATGCTATCCACACTCATCGCTCTCTGTCATTTGCATGTAGTCAGAATTCCTGTCAAGATTGCAATGCTTGAGTGTGCGTGTGTGCCACTGCCAGTCAAAAGCCCCTTTCTCACCGCCAGCGACTTTGTAGCTGTGTGTCGCTAGGCTACTGTGATGTCGCTTGTGGGCCGCGGGCGTTCGTAGTGCTGTCGCTCTGATGTTATTGGTAAACTGCACTTATTATTATTTGTTATTTTTATTTGTATTTTATTATTATTATTATAGTCATATTATTTGACTTGGAATAAATTACTTTTAAGGCTAAAAAGAAACCGTATGCTGTTGGGAGAGTGTTTATATTACCACAGCAGTAATCAGTGGATTAGATCATTTACTAGATTAACGATCGCTCAATGAACAAATTAAACTCACTTATACGGTCATAAATTATAAAAACGTCATTCGAATTTGACAAATAATACATTTTCTTGTCCCTAATAGTCAACGTAATTGATAATTACAGTTTACAACACAGCAGGTAGACGGCAGCTTGTACACTGTTTGTGCCGTGGATTCCCAAAATGCTTTGCATTCACCACTGGTAATACGTCACTGGTGACGTCACGTTAGCAATCTCTATTCCCGCATCTACTATTAGCTCATAAAAGCGACGCGGCGCGCTGATTTTTGAGGCGCGCAAGTTCATTGTTGCATAGCAACGATAGACGCCACGGGAGAGAGCACGCGCTTGTGGAAAGGAGAAAGCGGTGCAAACTGCGCTCTCCACGATGATGAGTAAGTATTAGCAAAGAATTCACTTTCCTAGCCCCTTGCTGTATTACAATATATATATATATATATATATATATATATATATATATATGTATATATGGAGATGAGAAATATGCGTCACTGTCGGCATCGGTGAACAGACAATGGGCCAGATCTCTGCTCATGCTTAATTAAAGCACACTTTGATTTGATGGACACAAAAATAAATATGATTTCACACAAAAAAGTGCCCAAAATGCACAGATTTTTCATATCTAGTGTGTTTTAACAAGAACTGCAGTAGGTATGTCAGAAAAGAAAATTACCCATTTAAACGTGTTTTTATTCAGTGTGGGTAAAAGTATATGGTGTTTTATAAAAATAAAAATAAAATATGGAAGTCTTTTGATGGAAGAGCAGAGGGAGGGGAAAAGGAGAGTAAGAGCAAGGGGAAATGAGAGATCTGAGCGTGGGGGGTCCCATAAGATTATCTTGTCCAGGGCCCAGGCAAGACTGTCGGAGACAGGCGTCTATTTGGTACTTGCCTAATATTTGAAGTTTTACAGTAACTTACTCTCGCAGAGAGAGCAACCTCCAGCTTAGAGTGCGGTTTAGCATCTGTTCAGTTTTTTGTTTAATCTGCCCTACTAATTTAAAGAAATGTATATCAGTTTATGGTTTGTGTGTGTATAAGAGTGATAGAGAAAATGTCAGTATTTCATTGAGATTTGAGATTAAATAAACTGGTTAAGTAGTATTGTAGATCTTGTAGTGTTAATTTTCACATACAGTTACACATTGTTGGTTAAAAACAAGAAAGTGGCTGGTAAAAACATTGAGTGGCTGGTAGATTTTGAAATCCACCAGCCACAGTGGCCGGTGGACAAAAAAGTTAATTTCCATCCCTGGTGCATACACACTGACCCACTCTGTTGTCACCCCCTGGTGAGTTCTGACCACTGGAAGTTTTTCAATAAAGTACTCCGGTTATTTTCCAGGGCCACAAAACAGTGCGTTTTTAAGTGAAAAAATGATTTGCGTTTCAAAGCTTGATTAATTTACCACAAAACACGCCAGTCAAAATTCACACCTAAGTTTTAATGCGGCACTATTTTCTATCCATTTCTATCAATCCGCACTGCCGCAACGTCAACAGTGCGCACATTACGATCAGCTGTTCCATAGTGTTTACACAACCGATTGACAACTAGGTAAAAATATTAAATTAACAATGGTGCGAACTTGTAAATTCCTAGGCTGTGACCACAAGGATGTGCAGGGATCAAAGTTCAGATTACATAATTTTCCTGTTTCTAATATGAGACAGCTTTGGCTGGTTACCATCGGCTACTGTGCGGGAGCTAAAATATCCAGAATAAAGGATTTTCTTGTATGTAGTGCTCACTTCAGCGAAGATGATTACATCCCCAACCAAGGAGGAAAGGGAAAAAAGATTTTAAAGTGTTTTGCTGTAGCTACCAGTACCACGGGTAAGCTCTATTTACTAACTATGATCCCGTGTCAAGTCAGTAACAAAATAATTAATTTATTAATAATTGTATTACTGTCCACTCAGTATAATAATAATAATGCAGTCAGATAGACTATTATATAGCCAACTGGTCAAGACAACGTTAAATTCTTAAATAAAAAACTACAAAGCAACATGAGCGATCACACTTACTCAGCTGACATCTGATCGTCAAGTACAGCTGGTTTGGGTCGCTTTTTCCAATTGAGTTTAGGTACGTAGAAGAATGTCTCCAGGACACCTGCATTTAGCATTGCAGGGAAAATGTTATTGGATGTAGCTAATGCAGACAGTTGGCCTCCTCGTCAATCAATAGGTTTTGCATCTGTGGCATGACAAGTTCCCATTCGTGGCAGCAATAGCTTTCAACCTCTGTTGGCATAACTTGACAATTTGAACAAGTGCACCACCATTTGTCGTTTATCCTGGCTCTTGCTACAGCTGTGGGCCCAGCATCAACTTGGACAACTTCATTTCTTTCCTCTCGCTCTCTTTCTCTTCACGTTCTAACGTTATCTCCTTCTGCTAAAGTTCGGCATCGAGTATACTCCGGTTTATAAAGGTATCCCTTTGTCGTTGTGCTAAAATTACTTTCATCATCTGATCCATCTGACATTGTGCTAAAATTGGTTTCATCATCATAAGTTTCGCAGTCAGACATGTTGTCAGCGAGTTCGCGCTATCAACAGCTGATCGCAACGTGCACACTGTTGATGTGCACACTGCAGGGCGGATTGATAGAAATAAATAGAAAATAGTGCCACATTAAAACTGAGGTATGAATTTTGACCGGCGTGTTTTTTAATAACTTAATCAAGGTAAATTAATCAAGCTTTGAAACGAAAAATCATTTTTTAAAGTAAAAACGCAGTTTTGTGGCCCCGGAAAATAACCGGGAGTACTTCATTGAAAAACTTCCAGCGGTCAGAACTCTTAACAGGGGGTGACAACAGAGTGGGTCAGTGTGTATGCTGGTAAGGATTGCATACAACTTCATGTCTTAATTGGGCGAACTAACCCGTTAATACTGTTTGTCGTTACCTGAATGATCCACAACTTTTTTGTTTTGTGATGGTTGTTCTTGAGTCCCTTGTTTGTGCTGAGCAGTTAAACTGCCCAATTTTATTCAGAAAAATCCTACAGGTCCTGCAAATTCTTCAGCTTTCCAGCATATTTTGCATATTTGAACCTTTTTCAGCAGTGAATGTATTACACATTATTACATTGTATTACACATCTTCTGAAAGAGTACAGAATCTCCTGATCAAAAGACGTGAAGAAGAAGTGTTAGCATGTAATCAGATAATATGTAAAATAACACGATCATCAACATTTAACTGCATACAAATCAAAAGAATAGTTATTAGTCATGTTACTGATGAAATATCGACCCAGCACGAGCTGTGACTGTGAAGCTTTGGTGGTGTTGATGGACTCGATCTACTACATATTTGTTTTGATCATACTTCTGAATCCGATCTGGATGTATGGATGTCTTTGACAAAAACGCTTTTTTTTCAGCTTTTTGCTCAAAATGTTACTTTTTTATGAAACGCAGCCACATTCAAGGTAAGTTTAATTAAACAGATTTTTTTTGTTTGTTTAAAAGCAGAAGCTGTCTTCTTTTCTTTTGATATTTTGCATGTTCTGACATTCATATAACAAAATATTCTGGGAAACATGACAATTTTGTGAAAATGGTAAAAAAAAATGCAGCCTTAGGCTGTCAACTTTTTTTTAAAGCTGACGGGAAAAGAGTTAATCTGCAAATCAGTAAATCCATGCAAAATGTATAAATACATGATCTACTCATCATTCCTGCAACACTGCAAACTCAGCAAGAGTTCAAACTTTTACGTATCTTTCTTCTATTGGTCACACGTCATCACGTGATATGAATTTTTGTAGGTCTTCAACCAAACTTGAACTTTTGAAGCATAAGCTTGCGTTTCTGGTCTCCTTTGCATTTGCATGCACATGAATGGATGTCAATAGAAAGAAACGTGTACTGTCACCGCCCTTTAACTCTCCATCAAACACTGCATAAAGACTCACCGCACTGGTCTCACAGTGTCTGGTATTATCGCTATCCCCAAGGACTGCACAGATTGCTTTAGCCTTCCTGTAGAGTACCTGATTGATTACCTAGAAATTGCAATTTACAGTGATAACTAGCATGGGACAAAAAATGGCATGTCCAAATAGATACACACAATGTAAATGCAGACCAATAGATTAACAGGAAAATATTGATATAAGTATATTTTTGATATTCCATTCCAATTAGCCTATTTGTATTTGTAAAAGTGATGACTTGTAAAGTCTCACATACATTGTTATTCATGTTATGGTGAAGCTGTTGTGTTGTGTTCTGTGAATCATTGTGATGCTGAGTATGTTCGCTAGAGGGCAGTGAAAGGCAGCTTGTTTTGGAGGGTCAAGTCTTTTTTGACTTTCCCAAATTTTTCCAGACATGAAAATATCCTAATGATGTGTCATTAGTTGTCCATTGAAATAATCAATAATAAAATTAAAAAAAAATGAAAAACTGTGTGTGAAACATTGTGTTTTATGGGATAATGATAATACCTTTACGGACACTTGTACAATTATTTTATTATATATTTATGGTGGGATTAAATGGGTTAATCAACAGTTTAAACATTCCCCAAAGTCGTTCTGAAATTTTATGGTTTTAAATTTTAAATAGACTTTAAATCATTCAACCGCTATCGATATCACTGCAACGAGAGGCAGTTCTACGTAACTCTCGCAAGAGCATTTTGAAAACAGGAGAATTTGGAGAGACCAATCCATTGACAACAGGACTCGGCTGTGCTCGGGAAACTTTTGTCTCGCTGTTTCGGAGGAGATCAGTTGGTGTGTTCTGCTGTAAGGTCCTTGTTTTTTCCCATTTTATTTTATTAGTATTATAAGTAATAATAATATTAGATTAGTGGTGGAAAAGGAGGGGGTCTGGAGGCCCATGGCTTCAGGGATTGGTAGGGATGAATACAGTGGATAATGAAAAAGGGGGCTCTAAGAGGGTGGCATCGAGTGAAAGACCTGAAATGTCAGGAGATGAAGGAAATAAAATTAGGAGAACAGGAATGTCTGAAGAGTTAGTTGTGCTGTTTAAAGTCAAGGGATCTAATCAAGGAGACGCAGGATTTAGAGCAATTAACCCATTAAAGCTTACTAATGCTTTGGAAAGTCAGATAGGCAAGGATTTTCAGGCCAAGATTTTGTATAATGGTATGTTAAGAGTTTGTTGCAAAAATGGAAAGCAGTATGATGATGCTAGAGGTGTTGGAAAGTTGGTGGTTAAGGTAGAGACTTTGGTTCCTAGAGGAAGCAATCAGGGAGTCAAGGGAGAAGTGTATGGAATGTTTGCTGGCTTGTCTGAGAAATAAATCCTATAAAATGTTAAGGGGGCCCAGGTAACTGATGTGGCAAAATTCAAGCGTAGGGATGGAGCCGGGATCCGCCCATCCAGTTAATGTTTAAAGATAGTGTACTACCACAGAGAGTGTTCCTAGGGAGTATGGCGTATCATGTAAGGGAGTACATTAGACCACCCTTGCGTTGCTATAATTGTCAGAAGTTTGGACATGTTGCTGGATCATGTCGGGGCAAAAGAAAGTGTGCAAAGTGTGGTGGAGATCATACAATACAAAACTGTAAGGCAGAGACTCCTAAGTGCTCAAACTGTGATGGGGATCATGCAGCAGGGTTTTATGGTTGTGAACACTTTGTCCAAGCTAGGCGGGTGCAGGTTGTGAAGGACCAGAACAAAGTAACATATGCAGAGGCGGTTCAAAAAGTGATTAGAGAAAGTGGGAATGGAATATCTGGGGATAGGCCAGTGTTAGGAAGCAAGGTCTCTGTGCCAATTCTGCCATCTCCATCTACATCTGATATGTTCATTTTCAGTACGGAGTCATTTTTGTCTTTTGTTTCTGATGTGTTGGTGGGAGCTAAGAAAGCAGCTAACCGATCAGATGTCATTAGGTTAGTGGTGGGTGCAGCGGAAAGGTACTTGAGTATAAAGCAGTTGCCAGAAAAGTTATCAATACATGATGGAGAGTCAGTGTATGGACAGGTCACAGGGGTTAAAGACTAGCAGTATGGAGGATGTTAGTGAGGTGGATGATGGGGATCCTCATTAATATTTTAATGTTGTATATTCTTCAATGAAATGCCCAGAGTCTGATTGGAAATGGTCAGGAGTTGAAAAGATTTGTAGATGATTTTAGAGAAACACTAAATTTGATATGCATCCAAGAGACATGGCTAAAGCCCTGCCTAGATTTTGTAATTCCAGGCTTTGAATGTTTGAGATTAGATTGGCCTGATAGATCAGGTGGGGGTTGTGGAATATAGGAAAATTGACATTAATTCTGAAATTGAGTGTTTGGCTGTGGAGGTTTGGAGTAGTATAAGTTCTATTACTGTGATAAATTATTATAACCCTTGTAAATCTTTGGTATTATTAGATTTTGATGAGATAATGGAGAAGGTAAGATGTCCTGTCATTTGGATTGGGGACTTTAATGCGCATCCAATATGGGGGAGTGACCACAGGGATAAAAATGGTGGTATTGTGGAAAATTTTTTAGATAAATATGAGTTGGTAGTACTAAATGATGGAAGGCCGACTAGGTATGACATTGGGAGGAATTCCTGCAGTCATATAGACTTATCAATTGCATCATCAAATTTAGCTAGAATTGGTTAATGAAATGTTCTAAATTCCTATACAATGGGTAGTGACCATTGTTCAATTTTATGCAGGTTTGGTAGGGATTTGAGAAGAGAATTGGAAGAGAACATCCCTAGATAAAACTTTACGCAGGCCAATTGGGATAAATACCAGAAGAAAGCTCAAAGCTCAGTAGGAGATGTTGATAGTGAGGGTTCTGTAGATAACTGGAATACTGGAATTAGTCTCATGACACATGAGGCTGCTTGCTATACCATTCCTGTGAAGCAGGAACCCAGATCACGTATGCTGGTTCCTTGGTGGAATAGAGGATGTGATGAAGCTGTAAGGTGTAGGAATAAAGCGTACAGAAGATTAAGAAAATATCCAATGTTGGTTAATGTAATGGAGTACAAGCGTCTAAGGGCAGTAGCAAGACGAGTTATAAAGGACGCAAAAAGGAATAGTTGGAGGACGTTTTGTAGTACGTTAGGTCCTGAGACTCCAGTAAGACATTTGTGGTCAGCAGTACGTAGAATGTCAGGGCTATATAAAAAAAGATTGATACCAGTATTACAGAAGGGAGAGGTGGTAGCAGTTTCTAATAAAGAAAAAGCAGACATGTTTGAGGGAATGGGGGTTGAGAGGTGTAGGAAGAGGGGTGAATTGATTGAAGTTAATCAGTGGAAGCTGGAGAGGAGTTTAAAAAATGAAAATCCTATTAATTTGTTTTTCTCGTTAAAAGAGTTGAAGGATGCAATTGGGTCTGGGACAAATGAAGAGTTCAGATGCAAAAGCCTCTAAGTGCCATTTGAAATTTTCTTTTAAAATGATCATTTTTATCAAGCTTGTATATTTAAGTTCAGTAATTTCACTTAAATGGCAATATAGATTACCTATTAATTGTCATTTAAAGGGTGATGAACTGATAAATCAAATTGTCCTTGAGCTTTTGTCATCTAAGAGGTCATCATATTATAAGAATATCCTGTAAGTTTCAGAACTGAAAATTACCTTGTTAGTCCAATAAAAGCTTTTATTGACACCAGCCTCGACAAACGTCTCGTTTTTGAAAGTGTGGAAGTATGATGTCAATGACGCTAAAACCCCACCCGCTCATCAACGCCTACTTCAACATGGCGGTTTAGCCCCGCCCACCGATTCGCGCATTCATGCATAGGTAAACAAAAGCATACCTCGTGATGACACACTGGAGCGAGCTACCAGCAATAAACATTCCATTGACAAAATGTTGTGCCGTGCCTGGCTGTGGAAGAAGACAGTTGCTGCAGAAGCTTCCTCTGGATTCCAATTTTAGGAATGCCTGGTTAAAATTTGTTTTTAATGACGTTCCACCAGATGAGTGTAAAACATTATCCGTATGTTCGCTTCATTTCACAGAGGATTGTTTTGTCAACAAGACACAGTTCGAGGCTGGATTTGCAGACCGATTAAGAGAAAAGAACGGTGATGTGCCGTCTATATTGGATCTGACAGGAATTGTGCAACACACGAACTCTGGGTTGAACATGTATGGGTGAATCCGGTTGCCATTTGACAACATTGGCGTTTTCCCCACATGCACCGAGTCACCGATGGGTGAGTTAAACTCATTATAATATAAGAGGGAGAAATGAAGACGACACAGATATGCATTTTGTGTATGACCTAGAAGTATTTATTCAGCGATCAGCGGTTAAAGTTAATCTGTACGGAACATCGTTGTTGTACGGAACATGATTAGTCTACGTTACAGGAGTGGTGCAACACACTTACGTGAGTAATATTTTTATTTTTGAAATAATAATCTACTCGGCTAGCATTGCATTGTTACAGATCGTTTAAAATCTAATAATTATGTGTGTCTACAAGTATCCGTTGTATTCGAGGTGCTGTTGGTTCATTGTCCTGCGATTCGGGATCGGACTCTGGGTCAAACATGTATGGGCGAATCATTCCGGTTGCCATTTTACAACAGTGGTTTTCAAAACAAACTTCCCCACGTGCACCCACCGAAACCAACGACAGAGTTGAAGCTCATTATAATATGCAAAACTGTTATCCACTCACAGCAGTGGGCGTTTACTTCCTAGTCTTCAATGCAATACACCCATAAAATCTGAGCATTTTTCAAGTAGGCTGAAAACTAGGGAAGAAAATAGCCCATAACTTATTCCTTTTTATATTTTTGAATGTAAAAACCAAGCGAACGTCATAAGTTGACCTCGGACAACAAAACAAAAACATTTAAAAAGCCAGTTCATGACCTCTTTAAGTAAAATTACTGAACTTAAATATACAAGCTTGATAAAAATGGTCATTTTAGAAGAACATTTCAAATGGCATTTAGAGGCTTTTGCATCTGAACTCTTCAAATACTACCCCAGGGAGAGATAGGATATCTTATGAGTTGTTTAAATACCTAGATGATTTTGTACTTGAAGAAATTTTAGCTTTGTTTAATAGTGTGTGGGCAGAGGGTTGTGTGCCTAAGGAGTGGAAACATGCAGTTGTGGTCCCTGTCTTGAAACCAGGAAATAAGGCATCAGATCCTGGCTCATACTGTCCTATAGCGCTCACAGCAGTGATCTGTAAGATTATGGAGAGGATGGTAACTAATAGGTTAGTATACAAGATGATGCTTTGCTGATGTGCAGAATGGATTTAGGAATGGAAGGTCTACAATGGAGTCAGTTGTAGTTTTAGATCAAGATATTAAAAGGGCATTTAACAATAAGGAAGTAGTAGTGAGTGTATTTCTGGATATTGAGAAGGCGTATGATTAAGCAAGGATTGATGATTAAAATTTTTGACCTGGGAGTTAGGGGACGAATGTTTAATTGGATAAAGGATTTTTTTAATGAAAAGAACAATTCAAGTAAAGGTTGGTAATGTTAGTTCCAAGACTGTGGGCATAGAAAATGGAACCCCACAGGGAAGTGTAATTAGTCCAGTGTTATTTAATATAATGATTAACTATATCTTTGGGAAGGTAGAGAGAGATTTTGGGTTATCTTTATTTGCAGACGATGGAGCCATTTGGAAAAGAGGGCGTAATGTAGAGTTTGTTTTAAAACAGATTCAAAGAGTTTTAGTATCTGTAGAGGAATGGGGAATACATGGGGCTTCAAAATCTCTGCTTTTAAGACTAAATATATAGTATTTGGTTTTAAAAGAAAGTTACCAAATCTATTCGTATGAATTTGTATCGAATGACCTACCCTAACCCCGCCCCTAAACTTAACCATCACGTGGGTTTAGACAAATCGATACGAATTTGTACGAGTGAGGTCGTACGAATTAGTACGAATTAGCCACTTTTTAATCACTCGTATCGAATTCGTACGAATTGGTCGTAAGATAGGGTAGAATAAATTACATTAAAAACAAACATGCAGGTTATCTTACCTCAAAAATCAAGTCTTCACTAAAGAACATGGCCATTCGTATTTCCAATAGTTTCCAACAGACTCGAAACTAAAGTCCAATCAAACAAAAAACAACAAGACAACCTCCTAACATGGCTAAAAACAGTCTCTTACAGAGCATCGTGCAGAAAAAGCACAGCATCCACTGTGGAAAGTTTTAATCCAGTCGTACTTTTTTCCAGCTGCGCTGAAATCACGCTCACTACTTCTGCTGCTGGCGGGACACTACACAGAACAAGCCGGTCGCGCGGATCACGCCGCGGGAAACCTGTATGCATGCGCGTGAGCAGACCGTCAGTCATATATGTCAGTATGATAGATAGGTTATAAAAGGTCTTTCTATGTTTGCTTTTCAATAGTCATCTTCTCATATTTTATTTTAATTAATGTCTAAAATAGGCTATAAAAAAATAATCCTAAAACAGGCCAGAGGCCCGGCCCGTGTGTGAACTATGACGTTAAAATTGGCCTGAAGCCCGGCCCGAGGAGTGTAAATAAGTTCGGGCCCGTCGAGGCTCGGGCTGAAATGCAGGCCTCTAGCTCTGATTCTGTAGGTGCTCTAGATAATTTAAAAGTAGGACAATCTAAATCTCATCCTGACATTGTCAATGACATCTTGAATGTGGTTTTTAGTATTAGGATTATTTGCAACATCAGTTTTTGCTGGGTTCCCGGGCATGCTGGGGTGAGTGGGAATGAACGAGTGGATAATATTGCAAAGGAGAGTTTAGGAAGAGAAGTAGACGTCCATGTATTATTGGGGAGAGTGGAATTAAGAGAGACAATTAAAGAGGGATTAATAAAAAAAATGGCAGAGAGGGTGGGAAAAGGAAATTAGGGGTAGACATTACTTTTCTATACAACCTAAAGTTAGGAAAATATGCTCATGTAACATTTTGTCCCGCAGAGATTGGGGCACTGTTGGTTGAATTATTCTTTGCACATTTTAGGGAAGCATGTTTCTGGCTTTTGTGAATGTGGGAGTCTTGAGACTGTAGGGCATGTTTTCCTGGAATGCAGAAAGTATAGGGTTGAAAGAATGTACTCTTTAGTAAACTGTCAGGACATGGAGTTAAGGCTTTTTCTGTTTTATCTTTGTTTGGACACAGTGACAAGCATAAACTGATCTCCAAAGCAGTTCTTCATTTCCTGCATGACACGGGATTGTATGTAAGAATTTAGTTCAAACTTTGACCTGTGGAGGGTATCAGACATCATTGGAGAAAACGGAGCAGACAGAGGCCACTTAATGAAAGTGTGGGGCGTGTGCTTGCGTTTGATTCAGCGAGAATGAGGGTGCGGCCTTGATTTTGCGGCCTTACTTCCTGCTCACGACTGCGCATTTTTGATCCTGAAAACTGGTTTATACAGTGGCCGAGAATACATCAGTATTCTCTCATTAACTATTTGTTAATGGTCATATTCTGTTACCCACACCAGCAAATTAAGAAATTTAAGAACACTTCTACAACAACAACACTTTCTCCAAAATTTTACACTCAAGAATGAAAGAAACCAGCTACCCAGATCGAGCTACCCAGCAACAATTTCTGATATGTTGTCCAATTGTTCAAGTTCAGACAGGTAATCTTTCTCTCAAAATCGTTCAATACTGTTCATGCATTGGTAAGTCAAGCCAGTGACTAAAATATCAACTTCACATCATTTCTTTTAGTACGATGAAAATAATCGGTAACACTTTATTTTACGACCCGCAACAAACTGTGTAAGTACACTGAAATTACGGTGTATGTTTCTGTAATTATAGTGTACTTCTGTGTAGGTTTATGGGAACAGTATGTTAAGTTTGGGGTAATAAAGGGGTAACAAACAGATATACAACCTGCAAAAAACTTTGTAAGTACACTGAAATTACGGTGTACGTTTCTGTAATTTTAGTGTACTTCCATGTAGGTATAAGGGAACAATATGTTAAGTTTGGGGTAATAAAGGGGTAACAAGCAGATATACAAGCACATTATTTAATTAGTTAAAAAATAGCAGGTAGCCTACCTATTCTTTTAATATATTCCAGGCAAAAATTGTACGTCTATTGTTTATAAAACATGGCAAAATATGTTCTTGTGCAATGTTACTGTAACGGTCACCGTGTAGATCTGCACTACATTTCCCATAAACCTCTTCACCACACACCTGCAGTCACTCTCTTGATTCCAAATCACCTGCACCTGTTCCAAATCAGCAGCCAGCTCCTTATAAACTCCCAGTTTTCTCTCAGTCATGGTCAAGCCTCCAACAGGAACAGACAATAACCCGTCTCAGAGAAAACCCTCTGATTCATCCAGCACCAATAAAAGTAACGTACACTCACCTGAAGTTACTAACCTCTCTGTCCTTGTTCTGATGTTCCCAGACTCGAACTCCATGATCCATGTTTCCTGAGTCCGTGTTCTCTCCCTGAGTCTTGTTTGCTGATGGATGTATCTGAAAGAGGAAAAGACAAGTATCATTGGACTATGTCAGTTTTATGTTGATTGCACTGAGGAGGAGCCTGGCTGCGCCCTCCTACGCACTTCCGCTCAATTTCATTTTACTTCAGTACTACGTCTGGGATCGCTCCATATCCTCAGGTTTCCAGAAATCAATTTTTTGTAGGACCAATCAGCGAATAGAGGGAGTGGCTGAGAACGATGACGTTGATGTAGTGCGTCAGTTTGAGTTCAGTAATGGCAGCGGAGAAAGACGTGAGAAAAGCTATTCGGTCCGTTGTTGGCAAAGAAACTGACAAAAATACAGGATTTAAAGCCGGACTGTTGTCGTCTCACCTCTTGTTGCACAACGGAGGACCACGTGAAGGAGGCAGAAAGATTGGAAGTTTGTGCTGGGCAGCTCATGCACGATGACCGTGACATTTTGGACAGACGGTTTAGCCTGGTGTTCGGAAGCCCCGAGTCCTGGCTGCTAAACTGTTGTTGAAGATCCGCTCAGGAGTCATGTCAGTCGCTCATATTCCCAACTGTAAATTTACGGATTCTTGTGATGAATAGAACATTTTGAGCCCCTTTGTGTACTCGTGCAGGAGGTTGGTGTGTCAGTTTTACATGTTGTAACGTTAAATCATACAAATTGGTTGTGATTTTTAAAAAATAATTGTCATAAATAAAAATGTGAAAACCCATACTTTGAAGATATTTTATTTTCAGTTTTAGATGGCAATGGTTAATTTGTTTTAATAAAAAAAACTAAATGCCACATAAAATGTACAAACACATACTTTGAAGACCATAATTAAGGTAATTAAGAAACTTTAAACTTTTGTTTATTACACATCTGCAGATAGAGACAGACTGATCATTCACTGCAACAGCTAGCTGCTACAGCATTTGCGGCAGATCAGAAAACGACCACAGCAGCATATTTGTAATGATTAGACACAGCTTCCACTGTTGAATGAATATATCACTGTCCTTCGTGTCAAATATACATTTCGAATTATAATAATTGTTTCTACATTTACAAAACCTGCAGCTCTTGTTGACTGAAATCCTATTGTAAACATAATCCTCTGACTATGGCAGATCCTGAGTGACTCTGGGCAGATCCAATAGATTTGAACTTTAACAGTGAACCCGCCTACAAGGAAGGAAACGTTTCTCAATTGAGAGGGGCCAGACTCTATGTGCAAATGAAATGTACTAGAGTCAGGTTGAACCAGGCTACTGAAGAGGATCTGCTCACCTGAAATCCTTTCGACGAAGTGTCCTCCTCGAATTCACCTCTGAAACACTAAAACTTTGAACACTTACCTTTTGAACTTGAAATAAAGATTTATGTTTATTCACGTACTTCTGTCTCCGGGCCTGTATCCTGACAGAAGGCTTGACCCCCACAGAAAGAGGTGAAGATAGTGATTTCCAGACAATCACCAGCAACGATGAATCAACAGTTTGTGGGAACTCGGTTGGCAAGGTTTACGGGAACCCGTGGTGGCCGCAGTGGGGGATGTGATTGAACCTACCAGCACTTGACCCATAAAGAGAGGAAGAAAAATAAGGTGAAACCAAACCACACACCTATTCTTTTCCAAGAGGAACGCTCACTTGAAGAGTATGCAGGACCATACTTAAATCTCTACGATGATGTGACTTGGGATGAAGAGGAACTGACGCAAAGTTTCTGGGGTGGATTAAAGGACCCACTCGCCCAAATTATTTTGGTAAAAGATCTCAAGATCCTGTGCCAGAGCCCGCTGATCCTGCGCCAGAGCCCGCTGATCCTGCGCCAGAGCTCGCTGAACCTGCGCCAGAGCCCGCTGAACCTGCGCCAGAGCCTGATGATTCCGAGCCTGCCCGCCAGAGCCTGAGCCCATTGCCTGCCCGCCAGAGCCTGAGCCCGTTGCCTGCCCACCAGAGCCGGAGCCCGTTGCCTGCCCGCCAGAGCCTGAGCCCGTTGCCTGCCCGCCAGAGCCGGAGCCTGTTGCCTGCCCGCCAGAGCCGGAGCCTGTTGCCTGCCCGCCAGAGCCAGTGTCTATTCCCGTTCCTGAGCCGGTGTCTGTTCCCGTTCCTGAGCCAATGTCTGAGCCGTTGTCTCTTCCCGTTCCTGAACTGATGTCTGTTCCCGTTCCTGAGCCGGTCCTTTTCCCCAAGAAATGTTTTTTTTTTGGGGGGGGGGTCCCACAGATCTGCCCTGGAAGCCCAAGGGGTCCTCACCACCATGGATGTCCGAGGGTCTGACAGCTCCACCCTGGACGCCCGAGGGTCCAACAGCTCCGCCTTGGACCCCGGGGGTCCGACTGCTCCGCTCTGGACGCCCGAGGGTCCGACAGCTCCGCCCTGGACGCCCGAGGGTCCGACAGCTCCGCCCTGGATGCCCAAGGGTCCGACAGCTCAGCCCTGGCCACGCCCACAGTCTGCTCCGCCCTGGACGTCCAAAGGTCCGACAGCTCCGCTCTGGCCACGCCCACAGTCTGCTCTGTATCTGAAAGAGGAAAAGACAAGGATCATTGGACTATGTCAGTTTTATGTTGATTGCACTGAAGAGGATCTGCTCACCTGAAATCCTTTCGATGAAGTGTCCTCCTCGTATTCACCTCTGAAACACTGCACCTCTAAATACTCACCTTGAACTTGTAAATAAAGATTTATGTTGATTCACTTACCTCTGTCTCCAGGGCCTGTATCCTGACAGTTACAGGGTAATTTTGACATCTGTGGGTTAAAAATTAAACACACACACACACACACACACACACACACAAACACATTAAATTTATTGGCTTTTCTTACTAATTACTTAATGTTAGGTCAAAATAATTCGTTTTTGCTATGATTTTAATTTAGACCTTACCATGTGGTAATTAGTACTTACCTTATCCCATTGAATTGCAATGACACTTAAATGTCAGGGCAAATACACGGTGTAATTAAAACGTTTATCTATTTATTTATTTATTTATTTATTTTTGATAACAGTACCTTTCTCTGTAATTATTACAGTGCAAATAGTGTTGTGTGTAGTTACAGGGTAAGTGTAACTCCTGTGGGCTGTAAATTAAAGTGGTGCTTGGTACACCCTTGTTCTGCGTAGTTACTGGGTAAGTGTAACTCCTGCGGGCTGTAAATTAAAGTGGTGCTTGTGCTTGTGACCCCTTTATTACCCAAAACCCTTAAGATATTGTTCCCTTATACCTACACGGAAGTACACTATAATTACAGAAACGTACAACATAATTTCAGTGTACTTACACAGTTGTTTGCGGGTTGTAAAATAAAGTGTTACCAAATAATCTTATTTAAATTCTGAACAAATTATACAGAAAGCGATCAAAGAACAATCTTTCCACACAGTGTGAGTTTATCTGGACAACCCGTTATGAAATCAATGATGCACACTGCAATCACAGCAGTGGGCGGTTACACTGAATCCCCTACACATTCTCCAGACACGCCCCTTCAAACAGAGCGTTCAAATCAGAGGCTAAAATCATTTTATTGATCATATTATTACAAAATTATGTCTATTTTTAATCTAAAAAACATACTAACACTATAAGGGCAACCCAGGAAACATGATAAAATAACCACATGTCAGGGGACCTTTAACAAATAGTTGCTAGAATCTCGGACAAGTCTATTGAACAGCAAGAAGAAGTTTGTGACAGGTTATGTAATGATTATTTCTTACATAAGTCTACACATTATACTGTATTTTTGTATTTTTGTCTCATTTACTATCTTCATTCTTGTCCATTTCTTTCTCTGCTCTCATTCTCTCTTACAGTCACCAAAAAATAATAGAAAAAAAAATCAGAGTGTAAAAAATTACACTAGCCTACTGACTTTTGTTCCATTAAATAGGTTTGTTCCTCGTATTAATTTTTGTTAGACTAGCAATCAGCCTTTTTTCCCTTCTTTTTCTGACCTCGCTCTTCATCATGCAGGAGTGAATGCAGAGACAGATTTGTCTCTTTAATGCAAAAAAGCAGAGCACTTTCAGTAACTGTGTAACTGTTGCAAGTTGAGTAGCGCAGGCCTTTCATTCACATATGAAGGATGAAAGAATTTGAATCCAAACAGAACAGCAAATGCTACAGCTAACTATCTTAATCCAATACTGTTTAATAATTATAATAATATTTTTTATATAATAAAAGTTTTGTTTATGATGTGCTTTTCTAAAACCCATAGAGCTACAAACAATAAAACAAGTAGTACAGGAGTAATACAAAATAATCATTGCAGTTAGTTCTCTTACACTCAGGGCAGGACAAAAGCATTTCAACCTTTAAATATAAAATTGGCTTTCAGAAGTCTGATGTAATAACTACAGGTGGTCCAACGGTTCAGCGTTTTAAAAAATATCTTGCATCAGACTACTGCCTCTTTTCTTTTGGGTTCTCTGAAATCTGAAACAGAAAGCAGGATGTTACTTAAAGCTCCAATATGTAACTTTTAGTGGCCACAAGAGGGCGCCGTTTCCAACAATAACAAAGGCGAATGTGTGTGACGCATTAACGAGCTGAATGATGGGACTTGCTGTCAAGCTGATGGATCTAATAATGTTTAAGGATTAGTGAAAACACTCATGTTTTTTAACATTACAGTGCTATGAAGCAGGTCGCGATTGCTAATAAGATACATATATCACACTCAAGTCCCACGGATATAAAGGAATAAGGAAATTTCATCCTAATGAACTACACGCAAGTGCTGGATTACTCACACAGGTCAGTTTATTAGATGAATTAATCTTGTGAGGGAAACGCAGCGCTGTTCCACTTGGTATAACGTTACACTATCACACTAAACAGCAATTAAATGTGTGTTGAAAGTTATAATGTTATTCTACGTGTTACTGCAGTTTGTCTGCTATACGAAACTAGCAGCTAGATCAACATAAGAATAACATACTGACCATATTCTAACATTTCATCATGTCAAGCTAACGTTATAACATTCATTTGTTTTATGTACTTTTGCTCACCTGTCTAATAAAGCTGTAAAATCGTGACTCGTGAAGTTCTGTCAAGTCCAAATTAGTCATGGACGCTAGCTCTCTGTCGAGTGGAAGTCAGTCTCGGACGCTAGCTCTCGGCATCTCAGAAACATCACGCTGATATTGATCCTCATTCTAGTTATCCTTGTTTTTCCCAAAGTTAGCTTGCTTGCCATGGTCTATGATTGAACGAAACAAGAACTGGGTGCCGCTAAACGTTACTCACTATGCAGTTGTCCGCGTCTGTCACCATGGTTACGTCATGGCTATGGCAATACGAGCAGAAACGAGGATAGCCAAGGGTAGCCGAGGATAGCGCGGATATTGCGTCATTTACAGGCGACATTTTTTTTTCGGGACGGCCACTTATTTAAAATTGTAATTTCTTCTGAAATAAAAGAACTTTGGAGACTTTCGGGATATTTTAAGTACACAACTGCAGGAAATATATCACACTGTGCAAGTGATTTTTGGATATTTTATTACCAGCGGCGGCTCGCCCATAGAGGGCGCTGGGCGCCGCCCTCCCTCCGACCTCTCTGTCTGTTTTTTTATATTTATATATATATTATAATTTATGAAAAATAATCTGTGTTAATTATATGCTAATAATGGTTTTACTTTGAAAGGCGTTTTGAACTCTCCAGAATGATATTTGCATTCACGTTAGTTACGTTTGTCATGTTGGTGTAGTAGTATAGCCAATAGGCTGTCTTCTCTGGGCTCCAGTTCGCTCAGCCCCACAGTGCTGGAATTTAAGCCAATGGTTCCCCGGTTGCTATGCAAAAAAGTTTATATTTCGCCAATCAGCGTCGTCGAATTTTATGGTTTGGGGCGCTGAAAATATCGCCCGCAGTATCAGATTAGAGGAGTGCACCGTGCATGCGCACCACGGGACATATTTTACCTCAGATGAGTGCAGAATGGCAGCGCCGGTGACGTCGAGTGGAAATAATGTAAAGTTATTCTCTTACTCACTCACACACACGCGGTCATTCTCTTACTCTCTCTCTCTCTCTCTCTCACTCACACACACACGTGGTCATTCTCTTACTCACTCACACACACGGGTCATTCTCTTACTCTCTCACTCACACACACACACACACACACCCTGTCATACTCTTTCTCTCACTCACACACACACACACTTGCTGTCATTCTCTTAAGCTCTCACTCACACAAACACACACTCGCTGTCATTTTCTTGCTCTGACACACACTCACGCTATCTCAATTCAATTAGCTTCATTGACTGTCTCTGTCACTCTCTCACTCACTCACTCACTCACTCACTCACTCACTCACTCACTCACTCACACACACACACATAAACACTATGTTTCACACACATTTGATATTAAAAAAGTTATAGGAATATACCTGTATGTTTGCTTTGTTTTTTTATGTTTTTAAGTTCTGAGCTAGATTACTGTTTCATACTAGTTAAAATCAAATTTCTTCTCATACTTGGGTGTTCCCCTCAAGAATGTTGTCCCACCCTCTCTTTCAGAGCCATTTTTCTCTCTCTTTCTCTAGTATCAACACTGTTACTCATTACTGTTATCCATTATCCAATTTGTCAAAGATATGTGGTCTACAGCTGGGGATTGATTAAACAACTAATTTGTATTACCTATTATTTTTTGTATTACCTATTATGATTGATCATTATGCGTTTGCACTTTTTCTGTCAGCACACAGAGCATAATAAACATGCAACTTGTTCATTATCATTAACTGTCAAACTGTTATTATTATTATTGTATTTTTTGACCATTGGTATTGACTGGTTTAAGTTATTTTATTGGTATAGGGCATGGCCCAAGGTCTAAAACGCACCAGAATGCAGGAAATCACATCTACGAAATTCAAAATTTTCTGGGGGGGGGGCAGACCCCCCGCTTATCCAGCCCCCCCCTAATATATTTTTCACCAGCCACCACTGTTTATTACAAAATCCTTACATATTGGAGCTTTAAGGCCACACAGTGGAACTTTTGGCCACTAGTGGCAATCGACCTGTAACTTTCACGTCTAGCGTCCCTAGAGGCCACAAGCTCCGCAGCAATGTCGCAAATTAAAGTCAACAACCAGTCAACCGCTGAGCCTCCCATGTCTTTGGATTGTGTGCGCTTGCAGTGTTTGAGGTGGGCTGGGCAGCCTTGCCGCACTCGATTCTCATGTCTGTGAGTGAACGTGGGCGCGGGACAGCGGGCACATTTACTACACTGAAACCACCGTCGGCCTGAGCTTACTGTAATATTATGTGTGTTGGTTTATTTTTACAGAAACCGTGGGAAATGTTGTGTGTAGTGTTTGTGGGTAATTACTACTGAGTCGTGGGCACATTCACTACATTTAATGTAACGTTATATTTGACATGAGTCAATTTTATTTGCGCGAGCCCTGCACTGCCCTGTGTTTGTGTGTAGAAATAAACACTGGGCTGTGGGCATTTTATAACACTCATAACACCATCTGCTGTGCTCAGGATAGCAGAAAATACTACACTGCTTATATGAATTTATCTGGGTTACCTTGGAAACGGCATTTGTGTGCAGGCAAGCATCTGCATCAGTCGAGCACCCTTCTGCTCACGCCACCGAGCGAAGCGAAAGCTGGACCAATGTTAATCCTCGTCCTGGCTTTTTATTTGTCACTCTCCCCTTTTTTTAGCTTCCTCTGATAAAACCGTTGCCTTCTTCCTTGTAGATGTTGTTAAGCCTTGACAAAAACATACAAATGGCAATCAAATGCGAGTTGAACACTAATGTCAGAATCTGATAAAGTTTGGGGTGGTGGGGAAGTGATGTATGCCGTAATCATTAGAATTTTCTAGTTCTTTTTGTCCTTAGGTTCCTACCCTAAGTTACAAAGTGCTAGTAAAAGCGATACAGACACCTTTAGGCTACGGCAGACGTGTCATTCAACCTATTGTAAGTCGATGTACCATCTCAATGGGTTTTGGAAATATATTATAAAGGTTGACAAAATACATAGTGTTACTTTAATAACAAGTCATTTCAGTTGTCATACACACAGTCACATTCAAGAATGTTTTATATTTATATTTCCATAGTAGGACAAAAATACCATGGAAGTCACTGGCTGCCATCCTTCACTCTATCTTCTTTTGTGTGCAGCAGAAGAAAGACATTCATAAAGATCTGCAACAACTTGAGGGTAAATAAATGATGACATAATTTTAATTTCAGGCTGAGGTATCCCTTTAAATATTCAAATGTCAATCTCAACCAAAATGGATGGTTTCGATCAAACCTCAACATTGTATCAATGTCACCATGCTATCTGGGTTACCTTTTGAACTTAATAAACATATCCGCTTGTTGCTAGGTTGCTTGTCTGGACTTGTGGTTCTTTGAACAGCACATTAGTTGTATTTCTTTTTAACCCTCTGATGGTCTTCAAAAAAAGTAACAATTCTGGTCTTCGGGGTCTACTGGACCCCAGACAATAACGTTTAATTTTGTAACCGAATAGTATATTTTTTTATTAATGTTTTTACTCAACATTTGTGTAGTTTTTGGAGGATTTATGATTTTTTTATTTATTTTTATAAATAAATAAATATTTATTTAAATAGGATTTTTACAAAAAAAAAACCCAGCATTTTATGTTAAATAAACTTTATAAAAGACCCAGATTTCTATCTTTCATTCCTGAGGATACCATGGATAATTTTACAAGGTTGAATATAAGATTATTGCCTAATTTTTGGAAAATACAGGTTAAAATTTGTAATAAGTCACTTTATCCACTAGATGGCAATAGAGCTCCACTAGATGGCTTTAGATACAGTCGGTTGGTCTGGGAGCGCCCCGGGAACGCCCCGTCACGTGATGTGAATTTAGCCCGTGGGGGAAAACATTGCCTTGGCGCTCATTGAAATACATACGACAATCATGCCGAAGAGTTGTTGTGTCGTTTTCTGTGCCACCAATAAACTAACAAATTATAAATTGAAGT
The DNA here is from genome assembly GCA_030378365.1 of Hybognathus amarus. NCBI lineage: Eukaryota > Metazoa > Chordata > Actinopteri > Cypriniformes > Leuciscidae > Hybognathus > Hybognathus amarus. Next base: position 146,670 of record JAQIUQ010000247.1, on the reverse strand, counting down.
TCTACATCCTTTCTTACATACATACAGAACCGGATAGAAGGATAAAATGGCTAAATTAATCATAATTTATTAGATTACTGTGCGAGTAGATCCCTGTGTGGTATAGTAGTGGGTGTTAAACTCGTATTAGACAGTGGGACAGATTTGTCTGATGTTACATCCCTTACGAAAAAGAACTATAGTAATTCTATGGCTATTATTAGTATTCTATAGTAGCCTAGTGTATAATACTTCTGTGATGTTCTTTAATACCTCTACTTCTAGGCTATGTCCCAAAATACTATAGTATTCCTATAGGATTAACGTTACTATAATATTTTGTCCTAAAATACTACAAGATTCCTTTAGTTGTTTTTCATAAGGGATGTCTTATTCACATTAGCGTTATCAGCTGAAGGTTATCAGACTGCAGTCTGTGAGAATTCGGATAACGTTAACTGGCAGCAAAGTCCCTCTGCAACTTCGTAGCTACTACTACTGATCACCGTTTTACAAAAGGTCAAAGGATTAATAGTTTGGAGTGAAGCATACGTACAATTGGTAAGTGACAAGGTTTTATGGACTTATAGTAACTCATACGCAAGTTGATTGAGTTATAGGCTTATGTTACCGGTAGATACCGCTGTCTTACCTGGAGATTCAACCAGATAACAATAGTCTGGAAACGACACCTTCGGCCATTTGGTTGGGTCATTGACCCAGTTTTTAATTAAATAAGGGCCATCATAACCTATTACAGTTCATTTTGCAATGTACCGTTGCCGGTCGGCAGGCGCAAATGACTCGCAATATGACATTTTTGTCATTCAAATTCATACGATGGTCGCGCTGCTTTCCCCCACGCCGACCACGCCCCCAACTATGACGCATTGCCGACTGTATGTATAGAGCTCCACTAGGCCTATATACTATTTGAATTACTGAAAGATATAGTTTCTAAAGTTGGATTCAGTTGGATTCATATCTAAATATTATAAAATCACAATTATAACAAAAATAAAATACTTTTTGTCAAAGTTTGGCATTTGTTTTTGTACTGAAAAAAAACAACAGTTTTTCAATAATGAACAACATGTTACAAAGAGAAATGTTGGAGTCTTAAGATTTGATCATTATTTCAACTGAACAGCAATAACAAATTAGCAAATAAAGCAGTAAAAATAAAATATTTGTAAAAAAAATAAAATAAAAAGTAACATGGGAAGAAAATTGAACAACTAGGAACAATAGTTTGGAACAATAGAACAGTTGGTCTCATCTCTTTTATCTTTTTTATAGCCTTACAAATGTATTCCTGTGTGTGTGTGTGTGTGTGTGTGTGTGTGTGTGTGTGTGTGTGTGTGTGTGTGTGTGTGTGTGTGTGTGTGTGTGTGTGTGTGTGTGTGTGTGTGTGTGTGTGTGTGTGTGTGTGTGTGTGTGTGTGTGTGTGTGTGTGTGTGTGTGTGTGTGTGTGTGTGTGTGTGTGTGTGTGTGTCGTGTGTGCGTGTGTGTGTGTGTGTGCGTGTGTGTGTGTGTGTGTGTGCGTGCGTGCGTGTACACATTTTCAATGTGTCTTAGTGTTAGCAATTTATTTTTGTGGTGGTTCTGCATTTTAGAGTATTTTATTTTACAAATGATAAGAGAACAGTTTTATAGTCTGTATGTATTCCTGTATATTGTATTCCTCTATATGTGTGTGTGCATGTGTGTGAGCATGATAATTTTGGATTGTGGATGTTTTTTGCATTGTTGGAAGTGTGCCACTTCATTTCTGTCAGTGTTCTGCGTTATTTCTGATTTTGATGATGAATTTTGTCTATTTTGAGTCCAATGATAAATAAATATGTATTTATTAATTTATAGATATTTAAAAGATATCATAAATCCTCCAAAAACTGCACAAATGTTGAGTAAAAACATTAATAAACTGCAGTCTGTGAGAATTCAGATAACGTTAACTGGCAGCAAAGTCCCTCTGCAACTTCGTAGCTACTACTACTGATTATGCACCGTTTCTGCCAGCGGGCTGAATTTTTCATCTATTGCATTACAGATATTTTCAGTCATAATTTGAAGTGCTCTTGCAAGCGCCGGGCTAAGTTCAACCTCGCTACCCGCATCTGCTTGATCCCTCGTCGGCCAATCCCTCAGCGGTCAAATCTTTTTCGACATTTTCTTAGGAGGTCTTGGCATTTTCGGCAAAGATTGCGGCCAGAAAGTCTCTAGCGACATACTACGCAAGATTTATAGTCGAAAATCAGAGCTTGCATACATCATTTAACAAATATGAAAAGAAAACAAAAAAGAGTGACTGGAGTGACCTAAAACTGCTGCTACTTCCCAACCGCCATCTTGTGCCTCCTGATTTAGAGTTATTTTAGGTGAGGCAAGATCTCAAGAAAAATATCAAGAGCGCTATTTACGAAAGCAGCCTTTCTGTGCTGGCGCGAGGGCTTCTTGTGACTGGACGAAGAGCAGAGCGAGACATCTACCGAAGTTAACGCGGAGGCTGAGCCTGAGACCAAGGCCATCTTGCTGCCTTTTGATCCATGTTCCCCTGTTTCTATTGGGTATGGGAACGGATGTTTGAAATTCTGTTCCCAGTATGAGGCACAGGAAAGGGCTCAGGCGCATCAGACTGAGTTGGACTCGAAATCCGCAGGTTTGAGGTTTAAGCCGTGGAGGTAAAGCTACGACAGCTTGAGCTAGAAGCATTAAAATCCCACTGGATCAGCTGTGCAGCCCACTCATACTAGGGGTTACTTTGCAGCTCCAATGGTAGATCCATCCTCAACCACCTTCGATGTTAGCAAGCATATTACTTTAGTGTCTCCATTTAAGGAAACGGAGGTAGATACGTATTTTAGCTCTGTCAGAGTGTATTGCTTCTTCCCCCAGTAGCCGAAAGATGTAAGGTCCCTTTTTACTTCAGTGTAAACTAATTGGCAAGGCTCAGGAGGTTTTTTCGATGCCGTCATGAGAAGAAAACTTGAAATGTGACATGGTTACATGTGACATGGTTACATTTTACATGGAAGTAAAATTGCCTACAAAAACGACTCGTTTTGGACTACAGCTGGGTTATGGTACGTCACTAACCCACACATTTGCATCAACCACTCCCTCCGGAATATGCAGGAAATGGCATGGCCATATTTCAGCAGCTCCTCGTCGAGTGAGTTGTGTTCACGCAGCTGTCAGGTCTTCTGTGTTTCGGGCTTCCACGGACACTGTACTTCGTCAACAATGGATACAATTTGTGTTTGATTATATTCCTGAAAGTGACGATCGTAAACTAGCTCTCTGTGCTGCGCAGTTACGAGACAGCTTCCAGAATCTCCATCGAGTTCAACACTGGATTAACGAAAACAAGAAACTGTTTCTAAATCATGAAGCAGATCCAACTTTAAAACCAGCAGTTAAAAGTCAGCAGTTGTTGGGCCACAACCTGTAAGTAGTCTAAGACTTCATCATTTTAAATGTATTTGCATGTATAATTCCCGACGTAGCGTTGTTTTTTTTTTTGTTTTTTTTCAAATGCCAGCGCTGGCTTTGTAGGCTTTATGGGCTACTAGTTAGGCTATTTTGTGTCTACGGTAAACGCGTACAAACATTATGGACCTGAATTTTGTATAAGTACTAATGTTGTAAATGTCTTTTTCATACATATATGCTTTATGACTTTATTTTCGATTTGATCAAGAGCGTAAACCTGCAAACGCTGTTTGTGTTTAACATTAGTTAGCCAGTCAGTTGCTATTGTTGCCAGTCAGATGCTATTGTGTAAAACAAACGTGTATAAAGTTAAAACATAAAGCAATTTATCATTCAGAAACCTTTATTAAGAGCCGTTTGTGGTGAGGTTCTGCTTGACTCGATTCATCGCGGCTTTCTCGGTCTGATTCTGCCTCACTGATGCTGCAGTCTCGACATCATTATTTACGTGTATCCACCGTCTATGTTATCCACATTTGGCATGCCCGCCGTTTCGCCCGTAAAGGTAATGGGCGTTAATCTTCCGGACAACGTGAGTGACAGTTTAGCCAATCACAACACACCGGCCCAAACGAACCAATCTGAGCCCGCTACGTGGTTCTGAGGGAGTGTTTTCATAGACTCAGGAAGTCAACCGCTCGTTCAGGGGACAGGGGAGAGCGCGGCTGACAATAAAGGTGAAATTTATGAAAAATAAGACTTTTAAAAAAAGAAAAACCACGGATACATGTTATATTGCACCCCATCAACACAATCATGCAAAGAAAAAGAGCAGTAAACCCGCCCTTTAAATGAGAGCAAATGTTAAAATTAAAGCTGCAGTAGGGAGTTTGAGAAAACGTTAACTTAGCCTGAAAATTTGAACAGGCACAACTCACAGGTCCCCTTGCTCTCTGCGCTACAGCCCTCCCTTCACAGCTCCTCCCCTACAGCGGAGCCTGCAGTGAACGCTCAGGCTAGTAAGCAGGGCCACAGATGACAATGGATAAACAGATATGGCACATTCACTAGAAGGAACGGAAACATCAACAATATGCCTTACATTGACTAAGGCCTGCCCATAATTCACTACAAACTTTGACTGTCCCTTGGCCTCGTCCTGCTCTCCACAGTATTATTTCAGCAACATGACAAGCCAGTGAATTAACAGGTTTTAATAGGTCCTTTGCGCAGTGTGTGACATTTTACCTACGTCATGCGGCTAGAGTTTTGACACCGAGTCAATGAGCTCTGTCTAATTCTTTCATTTTCGCTTGTTTATCGTCATCGTTTTTTTTTCCTTCAGGTTTTTTTTCATCTTTGTTTTATGAGCAGGAGTCACTCGAGAAATCGGCAGTGTTGGGTTGTTTCTCCGCCATTAACACAGCTGCAGCACACCGCCAATCTTGAGTTTGAATGACGGTACGCGCTGTGCAACACGTACACAAGCATGATTGACACTGCTAAGACATTCCTCCTGGCTGTGATTGGTTGTTTCTGACCGGTAGCAGTGTATTTCTAAAAATGGCAATGGAGGAGCCAGAGGAGCTTGATTTTTCACAGATTATCTGTCTCATATTCTACTGTCAGGACATAATGACAGTTTTAACAAATATGTAAAAAAAATGTTTACAAAAGTTACCTACTGCAGCTTTAAGTGTTGTTTAATGTGTTTTGCTTTATAATAAGATTAGGGGAGATAATTTAGTGTTTAATGTTTTTTTTATTAATATATAAAGGTAGAAATGTTTGAGTTCATACTGAGACATTTGCTTTTCAAAGTTGTTGACATCTCTTCTAAACTTTAGAGGAGAAAAATCTCAGCTTCCATGGTGTAACAAGTAGAATTAGGTACTGCGCCTTTAAGATAGGATGTACTCTGTTACTCCCTCACTCAGTCGTCATGTGAAGCACGACATGTGAAGCGTGAGCGCATGAGCGCATGTATGCGTGCAAGCCCGTTTTGGTTTTAACCTGCTTGTATTTTCTTTTTGGTAACGCAGTTTGTTGTTGTCAGCGGTATTGAGTTGCGAGATGCCCATATGTGCGTGGGACAACGTGGATAATAAATCACCACTGTGGAATGTCAGCTACGTCTTTCTTGAGTCTTTGCTTAACTTTACACCTGACTACAACCATTTAGGTGAGCTATCCGGTTCATTCTAAGTAAAAAGCATTACAATGGCACTGCACCCTCTTGGTTGAATTAGGCACAGTACATCTCCCAGAGTTGGATGGCTCTATGGATGACATTGTTGGAGCCCATCATTGGTGAATCTTGCAGGGCCTCAGGAGCTGAAGATGGCTCAATGATGGGTTCAACTACAGTATGTGTGTGCATCTTCTCCACCAACCTATCCCAGCTGAGGCGGAACACCCTTTTCTCTGGTAGGATGTGATGTCCAGGGTATGGCTGAGGTTTGTCATTGGCAGTAAACCCTCATCCCCACAAACACTGACAGTAACACAACTGGCACTGGAACACTGTCACAAACACTGGAATAACAGCGTCTGGTGGTAAATCAAGCGTGCCATTTCTGAGGCCTTCTCCAAATACTCTGAATTCCAGAGTGTCCCTGTCACTGGTCTTGCCATACTGGTCTTGCCAACAACCACAGATAGATGGCATCAACAATGGCCAGGAGAACCAGTGAGTAGGTGGATTGGTAGTTAAAGAACAGGGACCCAAAATTTGTCAGTGCTTGTAAGACCTCATGTTTCTCATCGATGGCACCAAGACAATTTGGAAAATTCCAGCGCAGTCTCATCCCAAGACGTCATTCAACTGACGCTTTTGACCATACATCAACATCCGCCGTTTTAGGGTACCCTTTAACGTCAGTTAGATGGCGCTATCTTATCCTAACCCTACCCCAGACCTAAACCTACCCCGTCACCTAACTGACGTTAAAGGTAAAGCGTCTGTTGGATGACGCCCCAGGATCGTCATCTAACTGACATTAAAGGGTACCCTAAAATGGCGGATGTTGACGTATGGTCAAAAGTGTCAGTTGTATGACGTCTTGGGATTAGACTGTGTTAAAAATTCCAGCGCACATGGAACTGGTCAGCGATGGCACCTCAGTCCTCCATGTGAACTGGACATGGAGTTCCAAAAAAAAAATATAAAAAAAAAAAAAATTTAAAAAGTGTAAACATTTTGCACATTTTAAAGATAATGGAACGTTTTCTGGCTCAAAATCAGGTGTTAAAAAAAATTCAGATCATGTGTACACATGAAAGTGTACCGCGCCTTCAACTGTCTGAAAAAAACAAAACACTTTTTACAAGTATGTTTTTTTTAGGTTATTTTAATAATCAGATAGTTAGATTTTATTTACAGTTCATAGGGGCCATATTAACAACAGTGTAGTTGAAGAATAGCAACAAGCATTTGCTTTCATTTACACAACCAGAAAAATGTGGCTCTATTTCAGATTTTTCAAACATGAACCTTTGGTTTAATAGAACATTGGTACCTTGTCAATCGTTCTCTGAGATTTGTTTTCATGATAATCGAATGTAAAGAGTTTTATCTCTAAAAAACTGTTTCAGCGTATAATGCTAGCACTGGGGGCATTGACTAAGTAAAAAGAAATCGCTAGTTTATACCACTAACAAGGCTCAAAATAGCCCCACACTGACATAGTAACATAATGATTGTCCATACATAGAACTTTGTAAGAGTACAGACTGTTTAATAAGAAGATACGTTATAAAAACAGTTCACTTCATCTATACAGACAGGAGCCATCTTAGAATATAGTCTCGATGAGTCAAACCACGAATGTCGTGCTGAGTGATCTGAACTGTATGAAGTTCATCGAACTTCTGAACTGTATGAATGGCGTTCGGGATCGACTTATCGAGACTATATTCTAAAATGGCTCCTGTCTGTATTCATGAAGTGAACTGTCTTTTTAACGCATCTTCTTATTAAACGGTCTGTACTCTTACAAAGTTCTCAATGCTTTGTTTTGCATGTATGGACACTCATTATTGCTCCGTTCGGAGACCAGCAAGTTTAAATGCTTTTTCTGATGCCGTCAAAATGCGCAGAACGGTTTGAGAATGGACACAGGCAGACGGAACCGTGTCAGTGAAAAGAGGTATCTAATCATGTGATTCCCTGACTTGAGTTTTGTCGAGAGGCGGAGGTGGCCCGAAATTTGACGGAGGCGGCCGCCTCATAATTGTCTATGCAGGAAAAACCCTGAAAGTAGTCACCTCCTGAGACAGTAGAGTGCCCAACACGTAACTGAAGGCAACTGTTCTGAAGGAATATTCAGTGGCCAGGTACCTGGAAAAAAAACAAGAGACATGACATTAAAAATGAGAAGATTCATAATATTTATTGTGTGTGTGTGTGCATGTACTGTGTCTTTTCTCTTAGATCCTATGGTAATCATGTATAATCTGCTTTTTCACCAAAACACATTGGCCACAATTTTTGGCACCCTTAGAATTGTTTATAAGTAAAATATCTCTGAAGCATATTCTCATTAATAATTACCTTTTTTCCACACCAGGGTGACCAGGAACATGAAACTGTTTAGCAATGACGTCTTGTTTCACAGGAGTTTAAATATGAGGAAACGCAAAAGCCAAATTCCCTTAATTAATGAGTAAAACCAAAGAACATAGTTCTGATGTGCATCCAAAGATTGTTGAACATCACAAAATAGAAAGAGGCTGTAAGAAAATTGCTAAAGAGTTGAAAATCCCCATTTTGACCATCTGGGCAGTAATTAAGAAGATGTTACAAACCTACCAGGAAGAGGATGTGTGTCTATATTGTCTTAATGCACGGTGAGGAGGAAAGTCTGAGTGGCCAAAGACTCTTTAAGCATCACGGATAAGAATTGCAGAGATTAGTTGTGTCTTGGGGACAAAAGCCTGCCAAAAAATATAAATATAAATCAAACATCCCCAGATGGTGTTTGGGAGGGTTTCAAGAAAAATCGTCCTCGCTCATCCAAGAACAAACTCCAGCAAATTCAGTTGTCAGACATGACTGGAACTACAGGGTTCTGTGCAGGGCCGTAGCTAGATGATTCGGGGCCCCCTCCACCAATATCATATATATATATATATATATATATATATATGTATTAGGGGTGGAACGGTACATGTATTCGTATCGAACCGGAAACGGTGCGGGCGTAACGGTTCGGTGCACGAATTTAAACGGAGAATACACGGTATATAAATAAATGAAACTCACGTGCATATTAAATAATGTAATGCGGGACTACTGTTAGATACGCGGGTTCTTTAGGGACATAATCTGTATCATCGGCTAGCTCTGAACCGTCAAAGCTCTGAATGCGCGTTCACTTCAAACGTGGCTTTATATGCGCATCCTCGCTTTGGACTAGCGTTGAACCGCATAATGAGAGAGAGAGAGAGAGAGAGGAGAGAGAGACAGAGACAGAGACAGAGAGAGCAGAGACAGAGACAGAGACAGAGACAGAGACAGAGACAGAGACAGAGAGAGAGAGAGAGAGAGAGAGAGAGAGAGAGAGAGAGAGAGAGAGAGAGCGAGAGAGAGAGAGAGAGAGAGAGAGAGAGAGAGAGAGAGAGAGAGAGAGAGAGAGAGAGAGAGAGAGAGAGAGAGAGAGAGAGAGAGAGAGAGAGAGAGAGAGAGAGAGAGAGAGAGAGAGAGAGAGAGAGAGAGAGAGAGAGAGAGAGAGAGAGAGAGAGAGAGAGAGAGAGAGAGAGAGAGAGAGAGAGAGAGAGAGAGAGAGAGAGAGAGAGAGAGAGAGAGAGAGAGAGAGAGAGAGAGAGAGAGAGAGAGAGAGACGAGAGAGACGCGATAGAACAGTGGAAACAAAACTGTTCTCATATTTGTGTAGGCTACACTCGCAATAAAACACAACATTGTGCTTTTGTTACACTGTAAACTCTTGACAAACTGTAACCTACAACTGTCATCCAACCAAAATCACACACACACTGTTTTAAAAGCAAAACATAGGCTATTTATCCAACTCCATTTCAAAACAGTCTGTGGGTCCCATCTTTTGGACATTCGTCATATTCCTCGGAGCACTAATCTTACACATTCTACATTGATTTAAAAAGAAAATCAAATGTGTTTTTAAAGGTAGTATTATGTTATACAGAAATCAATTATTTATTCAGATGAGAATAATGTTACATTGTTAATTAATAATGTTAATTAAAATTAAGGAAAACAAATATATTGATCTGAAATATAGCAAAATTATTTTAAATAAATTCAGGTACAATTACCAAACATATCGCTAGGACTTTTTGTCTTTTTATTGATTTAATTAATAAACTAATTATAAAAACTATTGTCAGTGCACTACAAATAAACTGGTTCTATGCTTTTATAAAACTTTAAAAAATACAATGCCTTCTGTATTTTTGTTTTGCTTTTCCCTCCATTGTACCGAAATCGTACCGAACCGTGAGGTCTGAACCGAACCGTGACTTCTGTGTACCGTTTCCACCCCTAATATATATATGTAGCACCTCTAACCTAAACTAGGTTGATAGCTATATATCTATTACCTAGGCTCTGAGCAGTAATTGACAAGACTCACAAGGAGACTTAACACTTTTTTTAAACAGAACAGTTGGCAGGTTTATTACACAGTCACTGTGCAACACACTATTCACATTATTATTTTCTCTCACATTAGAAAATACCCCAAAATAAAATAGAGCTCTTTCATTTGGAAAAAAAAAATAGGAAAACAAAATAAATTGTCCTTGGAAAACAGAAAGTCAATCTACCCGGGTAGTAAACCAAACCACATTCAAGTTTCCTTATCTGAAATCCTTGGAATCCAATATCCGTCGTATAAGTCTGGATACGAATCAGCTCAGTCACTCCGCAGAAGAAAATCCAACACAGCTGGCCACACTGCGTCCAAACGTTCCCTCTGTTGAATGTCACTCACTGGGACAGGCTCGCCATCGAAGTCGGTATGGTTTGAAACCAAACTGAATCCAGGATAAAAACCGATCTGTACATAGCAGTACAGAATAGATACAAAACAAAACAATTATAATTCTTTATATCTCCTTCCATATATGGTAATTTACTTTTTTCCAATAAACAAGTTACACATTTAAAACCATTAACTATGATTATAAGAGAACTGTTCAAATCACTCTACAACTATGCTTCATACAAGTCTATTTGACTAGAGACCATAGTTCACATTGGCAAAGCCAAAACATAGTAAAAAATTCAACAATAACATTTATTTTCCTAAATAAATGTTTCTTACAGGATTAATGCATTTTTCAATCATAACATGTAATGAACTGTATGCTATTAAACTACTAAACAACCTGAAATTAATGCATTATTTCCCCATTAGTCATTTTACCTCAGTTAAACACATTTAGAACCCAGTACTTAGCTGAATGCTCAGCTTAGCAAAACACAAAATTCACATTATGAGCTAAGTGCAATATAAACATATTACAATACTCTCTAGTCTCATGTCACTCAGATTGGTTTTATTATAATAGCATGAGATTTTAAAACCTAATATTTTATACTGATAACATCACCTATTGTTAGCTAGCAAGCTAATGAGCACATTTAGACAACAGAAACTCACCGGAGGTTTCGGCAGAAAACAGGGTGAAGATTAACAGAAAAATGTCTCCCACAATGCAATCCTCGAGTTACTAGTAAAAGATTATCTTATCCACTCAACTCCTGATTAGAATTGACTAGATGTTACTGTTTTCCGATCTATTTTCGCCACGTGAACTAGAGCTTTTTCTAATGCAGCTTGATACAAGAGAATCCCCAATGACGAATGTATAAAACAGTGCGAGCGCACCCTCTACTGGCATCATGTAATTTGACACTTGACTAGTTAACCCTTTAGTGACAGCATATTCTATATGGGTTACACACTCCCCTCCTAAATCAGCATGAGTCCCTTCATGTGCTATAATATTCTGTCTCAAACACTTACAAGTTCTTTATTTTCATATTCACTAAATATACTTAATGTTTGGTTGAAATTGTCTAAAAGGCTTTGAGCAAATGAGATGAGGGGTTTTCCCAACTGTGCGTAATGGAATCGGCCCAGTGCTCGCCTTGACCTTTCAGATCTACGTACAGACGTGTCTTCCACAACTTCTCCAAGTACTTCCTCATCTTGTTGATCACAACCGTTAGGCATTTCAATGTCAGTCTTCTGTGCTCCTCTTTTATTATTTCCATCTTCTGGATCACCAAAATCCAACAAGGGGACATCATCATCTTCCAGAGTGATAGCTGGCATCACATCTCCCTGCTCAGGCAAGTTCTCCACATCCTCAGTAAGAGGTTGTTCAACAGTAATCTCTGGCTGGAATTCTCTAGCTTCTTCACAACATGCCTCTGCTTCTTTTGCCGGCAATGCCATCTCATTACCTACCAAGAACTCTCCTGGAGACTCTAGTGTTAATGTCTTACTCAAATCACTCTTTCCAGGAAAACGGGCAGATGGATCCAGCTCTCTTTGGATGTCGTATACCTTTGTGAACCTTTCCTCTGTAAAGCCTGAGGATTTCACAGGAAAGACGGTGTAGTCATCTTCAGACTGACAATCTTCCTCTTCTTGCTGCTGAGGAGAATTTTTCCGTGTCCTGGGACGACGTGTGGCCCTTCCCTGATCTGGTTCATCTTCTTCAGCTTCATCCAACTGCCCACATGGTAACAGAAGATCCCTGTGCAGAGTGTGGATTGGACCATCTTGATTCACTGGCTGAACCATGTAAACAGGTAAATCTCCCATCTGTTTCAAGACACAGTACACAGCAGACTCCCACTTGTCAGCAAGTTTGTGCTTGTTCCGCAGCCGGACGTTCCTCACCAGGACTCTATCCCCCACTTCAAGGGTAGATTCTCGAACTCTCTATCAAAACGGCGTTTGTTTCTGTCAGCAACTTTACGTGAGTTTTCAATGGCTGTTTGATAACTCTCCTCTAACCTAGACTTGAGGTTCCGTACATATTGTGAGTGAGATTTCCCCTCTCTGACAGGTAAACTGAATGCAATATCTATAGGCAACCTTGGTTGTCTCCCAAACATCAGCTCATAGGGGCTAAACCCTGTAACCTCATTTCTGGTACAGTTGTAAGCATGCGTGAGTGGCTATACAAATTCCCGCCAGTGACTCTTCTCCTTATCCTTTAGGGTACCCAACATGCCAAGAAGAGTGCGGTTAAACCGCTAAACCGGATTTCCTCGCGGGTGATAGGGACTTGTCCGCAGTTTCTTGATACCAGCAACGGCACAGAGCTCTTTAATAGTACGAGACTCAAAGTCCCTGCCCTGATCGCTATGCAGCTGTTCAGGAAACCCATAATGCACTAAAAATTGCTCCCACAGGCACTTTGCAACAGTAGTAGCCTTTTGGTCTTTAGTAGGTATGGCTACTGCATACTTTGTAAAGTGGTCCGTGATGACCAGGATGTCTTTAGTGTTGTGGGTGTCAGGCTCAAGCGATAAGAAATCCATGCAAACCAATTGCATTGGCCTAGATGTCTGGATACTGACAAGAAGTGCTGCTTTTTCAGACAGGGTCTTTCTTCTAACACATCGTCCACATGTTTTAACCTTGTGCTCGATGTCGGCAGCCATTCGTGGCCAATAGAATCTTGACCTTACTAAGTCAGTTGTACGCTCTATCCCCATATGCCCCATGTCATCATAAAGACAACTGAGTACCGTTGCCCTAAGTGACTCTGGAAGTATGAGCTGATAGGATGTTTTCTCTTCACACTGACGTTTCCTGTACAGAAGACCATCTCGCATTTCAAGACGCTTCCACTCTTTAAGCACCAGCTTGAGTTCAGGGGAGTCAGGACTGATGTCACTGGGTACTTTGTCTCCAGATTTTAACCATTTAATGACATGCTTGATGATGGGGTCAGCTTCCTGTCGATCTCTAAGTTCCACTTCACTAAAGGTGGGTACAGTTGCATGTCCTATTGAGTCTTTACCATAGATATCTGGTACAGCCTCGGCTTGGAGAGCAAGAGATTCAACCAACGTAAGGGAAGGGAAGTAATTGTCTGGCTCTCTTAAAAGGCTTCTGTGACATACAGCTGTAACCACATCTGCAGGTAAGTTTAAATGGTCAGCTGATGATGCCAAATGATGTGATGTGAACTGTTTTATCCTTTCTTTCTCTTCCAGTTCAGCATCATCATCAACCAACATACCATGGGGTCGCCTAGAGAGGCCATCGGCATCCTGATTGCTCTTTCCAGCCCTATACTTGATGTTGAAATTGAATGTGGACAGGGCTGCAAGCCAACGATGACTGGCGGCATCTAATTTAGCTGAGGTGAGTACATAGGTCAAAGGATTGTTATCCGTTATGACAGTGAAGGTATTACCATAGAGATAATCTTGGAACTTCTCTAGAATTGACCATTTTAAAGCTAGGAACTCCAGCTTGTGTGCTGGATACCTCGCCTCGGCTACTTGAAAGGCCCCTACTAGCATAGGCAATGACCCGTGTTTGTCCGTCCTGCTCCTGATATAAAGCAGCCCCTAAACCAGTAGTGCTAGCATCTGTGTGCAAAGTATATGGCAGCTTTGGATTTGCAAACCCCAGGATTGGAGAGGAGGTCAGTTTTTCTATTATGCACTCAAAAGCTCCCTGACAAGCAGGTGTCCATCTTTCTGCAAATGGCTCTTTTGGGTTGTAATACTTCCCTTTACATGTCGTCGTCTTCTGACCTTTTTTGAGAGGTGGGTATCCGGAAGTGAGATTGTTTAGTGGCTTAACTATTTTGGAATAGTCCTTCACAAAACAACGATAATATCCGGAAAAGCCTAAAAAAGACTTCAGTTCTTTAAGAGTCTGGGGCTTTGGCCAAGTTTTCAGTGCACTGACTTTCCCAGGGTCAGTCTCCACACCATTTCTTGAGACGACATGTCCGAGGTAATGCACAGAAGTTTGAAAGAATTTGCATTTCTCGGGGGAGAGTTTGAGACCATTTTCTCTTAGCCATTGCAGTACATGCAGAAGTCTGGCTTCGTGTTCCTCCAGGGAGTCTGAGAACACGATTAGATCATCAAGGAAGTGACCTCCTTTAAGTTAATGTCACCCATACATTTCTCCATTAACCGCTGGAAGGTTCTAGGTGCATTGGTTATTCCCTGTGGCATTCTATTGAACTCCCAAAAACCCAGGGGGCACACAAAAGCAGTCTTGGCTTTGTCACACTCCTCCATGTCGATTTGGTAATAGCCTGACTTGAGGTCCATCACCGAAAACCATTTTGACCCGGTAAGGGCGGAGAATGTTTCTTCCAGGTTTGGTAATGCGTAAGCGTCCTTTATGGTCTGCAGGTTAAGCTTACGGTAATCGACACAAAGGCGGACATCACCATTCTTCTTCCTTACAACAACGATGGGTGAGGAGTAAGGGGACTCTGACTCCCGTATCACACCAACTTCCAGCAGTGATTGCAAGTGTTTCCTCACAGCTTCATAATCATCAGGATGGATGGGCCTGGCTCGTTGCTTGAAAGGAGTCTCGTCTTTTAGTTTAATATGGTGTTTGATTTTGGTGGCATGGCCAAAATCAAGGTCATTGTGTGCGAAAACGTCAGCATAACCATTGAGCTTCTCAGTGATTCTGCTTTTCCACTCCTCTGGCAGAGGGGACTGGCCAAAGTCAAAAGTCAGGTTGCTTTCGGTGGTTTGACACTGAAGATCGCAAATCTCTTAATTTTATGTTGTTTTTAGTACTATTATTACTTTTTATTCATATTCATATTCAGAAGTATTATGTATTTGTTTTATTACTTTTTGTATACATGTATACATACATAATTGTTTGTAATCATTGTAGTTTTGTGAATTATAATGTTTTGAAGATGTGGGAGAGAGAGAGAGGGAGACTTTGTGATAAGTTAAACTGTATGAGAGAAGGTATGATGGAGAGACTGAAAGTTTATGTAGTGTATAGTTTCCACCGGGATTGGATATACATTCCATTGTTAATGGGAACCACATGTTCTTGTGGTTATGTATGTGTTACTATGGTGATGTTGTTTTTTCTTGGTCAGTGGTATAAAAACTAAGCCCTTTGTCCGAAAAGTAGGAAGAGATGGCAATGATGCAGAATGGAGACCTCTGTGTCTCTTCTAAAAATTATAAATAAATTTGAGAGATCTCTTGGCAAAATCACTGGTGTCTCTTTTCATATGGGGAAAACAAAGAATAATTTTTAAATCTACAATTTGGCGTCACAAACAGGATCGCATGTCCAGGCATTCGTCTCTCAGTCATTGCAGGTAAAACTTTTTGCTTTATAAAAAGTTCTGAGTCTGCCTGATGATTAGAGACGGTGACTGAAGCTGCTGAAAAGAACTGTGTGATTTTGGGTACCAGTTGTTTTGCCAATGAATATAAGACATAGTAAATATATATATATATATATATATATATCAAATGAATAAAAATTAAGTAATTGAAATTAATTTGGCTTATTTTTAAGTTCTCTGAAAAGTAAACCTCAAACAATATTTGAAATGCTGGGATAGAGAAGGATCTTTTTTAGAAAAAAGGCCATCTAGTCAGAAATTTGGAATTGCTGTAAAACGATTAAGCTAGTAAATTTGCTTGGTTATAACTGCGACGTGGTTGGATAGTGGCGGGACTGTTTAAAGAAGGCAGAGTAATCCCTAAAGCATCCAACACACCGAAGATTCGTTCTCAGAAGGAGACGAGGAAAGTGTGACACAAGCGATACTTGATTGACCAAAGCGGTTAAATGTGGCGGGACTGTAAAAACGATGGCAGAGTAATCCCTAAAACATTGTAACACGTTAGAGTTATACAAGTATAAAAGGCGCCCTTGTAACTAGCTAGGATTGTGGGCATTCTGAACCTGACCGTAAAGCTGTTCAAATATTTGAGGAGACTGATCCGAGTTAACTTTAAGAAAAAAATAAAAATCAAAGAAATTAATCTGAGATAAAATCCAAAATATTTGAAAAGGAAGGAAAAAGAAACCATTTTGAGTTTTTAAAGAAAACTAAAATACTGAAAAGCATTAGAGTTAACTTTTCTTTATATTTTTCTTTTGTTCTGTGAGTAAGGGACAGAGAAAGGGAGCGAAGCAGCCCCTCCCTTCAGAATTGCTCTGTACATACATACAGTTAGAGAGGGAGGGAGAAACAGAGTAACACACACTCACACAGTCTGCAGCTCTGAGCACACACACAGACGCATCACATAGGCTGCAGTTTCTGAACATAGACGCACATACATACATAGCCCTTCCATATAATTCACACACACATATAGGCACACATTCATTTCTCTGCTGTTGAGTGCACTGACTTTGAACACTTTGAAAATGGCAGCAAGTGTCTGCACCAGTCGTACAATAAGTGAATGGTATCTTGGAAGGAAGAAGAACAAGAAACTAACTAAACTCTTGAAAAAAGGACTGGAAATTAATGCATCTATGAATGAACAGTTAAGCTGGTTCGAGTCCCAAAAAGACAAGATAAAATCAAAAGCATTTCCAATTTTAGCAGCTAATTGGATTGTGAAACAAGGTGGAATTTGTTGCAATTTAAACGGTGGTCCCGTTCCGCTTGTTGAAGTGATGAAGCCTCAAGTTGAAGCATACCACAAGTTAAGCAAAATCATGTCCATCACATGTCCAGAGAAGGAAAACACAACCAGTGATGATTTATTTGATCCAGATTGGACAAATATAATAACTGAAGCTGAAAGGAAATATTCACAAGCACCAGTGAAATCTGCGACAACAGTAACGCCTCCACCTTACAAACCAATCTATCCAACTTTGCCTGAACAATACACAAGTTCATCTAAACCTCTGATGCAGCCTCAAGCTTCAAGATCAAATGGAGGTCCAGTTGACAAAATGTATATTGCATCTGCACAAGCAGCTCCAATAATAACAAGATCTAAATCAGCCCAGCCAAGCAGAGACATGATGCGATGCACACAGGCTCATAATTATGGATCTGACTGGGGTGACGAGACAAGGGATGACGACATGATCACAATTGACAAAATTGGTCCTGACTTTTCTTCACCTGTGATTAAAAGGGAAGAGTCACAATCTGAAATGATGACCGAAGAAAGACCGTTTACTCCAGGAGAACGACAAGCCATTCTCACAGCTTTGCCTCCTCTGAAGAGACAAGATCCAAACACAGAGTTTTGGCGAGAATTAGACTCTCTGGTGGAAGCACATCAAATGACACTGAGAGACATTCACACCATTGTGAAAGCTAAAATTCCAAGAGACCGATGGGAACGCTTGCCAGCATTGATAACTTCAGCCCAATGGGTAGACTTTGGGGTTGATGGCCAGGGAAGACACTTGGGTCTTTGGCAAACATTAGATGAATTTCGAAAAGAAATCCAAGAAATCTTGGGAAGTGGTAAAATTCCATTCACATCAGTGACATTGATTAAGCAAAAGGATGATGAATCTCCTGATGAATATGCTCTGCGTAAGTGGAACGCTTATGAGAGATGGGCTCTCTGCGCTAAGAAACAACCTGACAGAGATGATGTACAGTTCACTGACACACTTGTGGATGGATTTAGTTCTAAATACCAACAAGCCTTATCACTTGGAGTCAATCCAGGCGAGACATTTGACCAAATTATGCAATGGGCTGGCCGTCTAGAGATGTCGATGAAGATCAAACCTGGAAGAAGGAAACAAGCCAAATCGAAAGAGGAGTGGCGACAGTTCAATACAACATGGACATAGAGAGGTGGTTGAAGATTTGCAGCAACTGTGAAAAGCGTCGACACTTAAAAAAGATTGTTGGGCTAAAGGAGGTGGAGCAGAAGGTCAAGGTCCAGCTTTTAAACAAGTCAGTGTGAAGAACCATGATGAAACCTCTCAAGGGAGGACGTGGACTGAAGCACAAGTTCGTCAACTCATTGAGGGAATTATGTGTAACTGATTACTGGAACAACAATGGTTCTACTTCTACTTCCTGATGATATGCCACCTGCAGAAACAGGAGGAGACTTTCAAGAGGAGTTTCAAGAGAAGTTAAGATGTTATTTCACAATCTTGGACAAAATTACCAAAGACAATAATAGGAAGTGTGAGAATCTCAACAGCAATGGGATGAAAACACACCACTACTGACATTCCACACATTCCTGAGTTAGGCAGTTTGGTTATGGTCAAACGTGTTGTTAGGAAAGGTTTAGAACCTAGGTGGGTGATACAAGATATAACAGATAGGTGGTATCATTGGTCACAAGTTAAACCTTGCTTAGTGAATGAACAAAATGATAAAGGCTTATAGTCCGAGATTGAGCACTTTCTTTAAAATACTGGAAAAAGTGATGATTAATTGTTTTTCTGCTTCCATTTCAGGAATCAAGTTCATTGACATTAATTAGAGATGGTTTTAAGTTATTCTTGATGCGAGACATTGATAAACCGAAATGGGAAATACGGAGTGAAATAGGAGATTTTATATTTTACACAACATACAAAACACAACCTCACAAACAATGA
The DNA here is from genome assembly GCA_030378365.1 of Hybognathus amarus. Classification (NCBI taxonomy): domain Eukaryota; kingdom Metazoa; phylum Chordata; class Actinopteri; order Cypriniformes; family Leuciscidae; genus Hybognathus; species Hybognathus amarus. The sequence goes on along the minus strand of JAQIUQ010000247.1, from coordinate 127,681 downwards.
ACACCTGCTTACTGATTTCCAACCCCAAGGGATAGGACCCTTTAACATCAATGTTTATTTTGGTTTGTTGTTTTGGAGCACGGAACTGAAGGATTTAATTAATTAACGAGTTAATTAATTAATGAGTTCAGGCACGGGCAGAAGACTTATTAGTTTTTATTTTCTTAGATGATTGGGGTTCATTTTAAATGCTTACACATAGATGTTAAATGACACATAGCATACGGGGACATAACATGGGTTGGGTTTTTGTTTGTTATTTGTTTTCTTTTCTTCCTGTTTCCATTCTTCTGTTCTTTTATGTCTATGTCTTGGTCTACTATTTCTCTTCCTTACTATCGCTTCATTAGGTGGCCACTGGTGGAGTGATGGTGTGGAACTGACTGTCGTAGTTCCAGAGGAGGGACTGAAGATCGCAAATCTCTTAATTTAATGTTGTTTTTAGTACTATTATTACTTTTTATTAATATTCATATTCAGAAGTATTATGTATTTGTTTTATTACTTTTTGTATACATGTATACATACATAATTGTTTGTAATCATTGTAGTTTTGTGAATTATAATGTTTTGAAGATGTGGGAGAGAGAGAGAGGGAGACTTTGTGATAAGTTAAACTGTATGAGAGAATGTATGTTGGAGAGACTGAAAGTTTATGTAGTGTATAGTTTCCACCGGGATTGGATATACATTCCATTGTTAATGGGAACCACATGTTCTTGTGGTAATGTATGTGTTACTATGGTGATGTAGTTTTTTCTTGGTCAGTGGTATAAAAACTAAGCCCTTTGTCCGAAAAGTAGGAAGAGATGGCAATGATGCAGAATGGAGACCTCTGTGTCTCTTCCTCCTATGTCTTCAAAAATTATAAATAAATTTGAGAGATCTCTTGGCAAAATCACTGGTGTCTCTTTTCATATGGGGAAAACAAAGAATAATTTTTAAATCTACAGACACGATGGAGAAACAGTGGCACTACAACAGTTCACGGTAGCAGAATTTTTGTCAAGTAAGTGAACGTTTTCAAGGATCTGTTCGGGAGCATGTAGTTCTGCAATTACACAGTTTGCGGGGATTGTTATATCACGGTCCGTTTCATTCCTGATCCAAACAGGCAACTTCTGGTTGTGCTGCTGTGGCAGTGTGATGAGACAACAATCAATGAAAATCCTACCAGGTAAGGCAGATGAAGTTGGTTGCTCCAGGACTGCCCATTTCTCAGATTAGCATAACTGACATTGGCATTACCTTCCACAACAACTTTCTCATGTGCAGGAATGACTTGCTGTGTTTTTCCTTTAAGTGTCATGAGGCCAATTTCTCCAGTGGTGTTCAGCCTTTTCCGGAGCTCAAGTGCCCTGAGAATTGTCTATAACCATAGGACAGTTGAAGTGTTTTCCCGAGTGTTGTTCTGGCAGTATTCATCATATAGCACATCTAGTAAGTTAGTCCCTATCAGAACAGGTAAGTCACTGTTGGAACGTAGATCAGGGACAACTAATGCTACTGTGGATACTTCAGGTGCAGTGTCAATGAAGTCTTTTGGGAAACCAATGTTGACTTCTCACGTACCCTAAGTATGGAACAAACTGACCATTAGCACCCTCAACATCAAGTTGATTAAAAGGCTGAATTGGATGCTTTGATAAGTGTTCTTTGTAGAATGTAGTTGATACCGTGGTCACCTGAGATCCGGTGTCAAGGAGACAGTTACAGTCTACTCCTGACACAGTAACATTGCTGGCGTGCATTTCTCCCTATCAACCCTTTTGGTATTTTATACCGGTGCTTTGTGCTCAGCGAGTAATTTGAAGTATTCTGTTTAGCATTTGGTTTGGGACATGTGTGGTTAGTCTTTGTTCCTGTTTGCCCCTCAACAGGAACTGAACCTAGTTTAACTCTGGCTGAGTTTGGGCTTCCCACAGTCGTTGCTTCTCTCTGAGTTCTTTTCGTTTAGCCTCAACAACAACTGGGTTGGGTTCATTGCCGCAGGATGGGGCTATATGTCCATCTTCACCACAGTTAAAGCAGTAAAGCAAATGGGCGAGGTTTCCTGCTGGATTTTCCCACATTGTTCTGTGGTGATTTCTCTGCAGGCTCTTTCGGCTTAGATTTCTTTGACTTAAATGTCTTGGAGGTAGCCTTTGCTGAGGACTCATCCATCGAAGCTTTCAGGGTTGCCAACTGGGCTTGAAGTTGTGTTTCATTTTCTTTGTACCCGCATCAGGGGTTTCTACTGCAGCAGCAGCTGCTATGTCTTTCTCATCAGTGTCAAAGTCATACACATTCAGTGAGTTAGACTGGACTTTAGTTTTGGGACATCCAAGATGCTGCTTCATACGGCAGGACTTGGCAGTTTGCTTGTCCTCTTCAGTTCGTAGTAAGAGCAACAACTCAGGAAATGAGGGTGGATTATTTTTCTTTGTTCCAGCTGGAGATTTGTGATGAAGCTGTTGTTCCAGCATCCCCTGCAGAACTGTTTCAGCAGTTGGCGGTCTGAGTCTCCTGCAGCAATACCATTTCTTTTCACTACATTGCTCAAAGTAGCCTGTAGTCTATGTAAGTAAGCAGAAGGTTTTTCACTGCGTTTTGGTTGGTGTTTAGGAATGCTGCAAAGAGTTCATCACCATCATCCACAGTACCATAAGCTGAGTCAAGAACACTCAGATATTCACGGGAACTGGACTGAGGCCCAAGATGTTTCCAAGATGTGACCACTTGTTTGTCGGAGACTGTGGTATCTGTGAGGTAAAACTCTGCATTGCTACGCCAGGTGTCATAATCAACTTCTAGACTTGGACATGGGGTTTTTCCAGAGAAAGGCCTCCACTTGGAAAAGCCGTAAGGTGTTGACGACATATCATTGCTCTTTACGATGTGTTCTACGACCACTCTTTGGACTTCAGGTGTAGTAAGTTGTTCAGGTGTTAGCTGGTAGGTGTTAGCTCTACTTCCACTACGGTGGAACCTCATAAGCCTGTTTGAGTGGAAATGAACGGCTATCCATATTCATAGTCACTTTGGGCTGAGTAGTTGGCTCAGTTGGGGTCTGATCAGTTACCGGGGCTGCTGACCGTATTTGTATCAGGGGTATACGAGTGGGGATATGTTGACCAAGGGGTCTTCTTGCTCAAAGAAGACCAAGGGGTCTTCTTGGCCGGTCCTGCTTTGCAGAGTGTTGAATTCTAGCCAACTCCTCGCAGTACTTTCTCAAAATCTGTACCACTCAATTTTGCTACATCTTTTAACTCAGAAAGGTAGGACTGGGTTAAGCTTAATCCTACATTAGCAGTGTAAATGCTAGACAAAAGCTGGATGTGATGAATAATGTTAGGATCAGAAGAGGGTCTGTGACATGGTTAGTCACTCTGAAGTGTTTGAATAGCTGTGCCACATTGAAACTCAACAATAGCTGTGTTCTTGAAATCAGGATCAGAACTTTCTATCTTAACTACTCTATCAATGGACCCATATGTCCCCAAAAAGTCAACCACCTCATCATCTACATCAGTTCCAGAAAGCCCACTGATTAGGACTGAATTGGGCACCTTAATGTTCTTAGACTGAACAACATACATGTTGCAGTGAAATTGCAAAACCCCCCAAAAAAACACATCAATTTACAGTCTGAAAGATTATGATGAATAGATATAAAAAAAACGTGCCAGAGCTGTTCTGTATAGTATAGATATAACCACAAACTGCTCCTGGCTGGGCTCGACCAAGCTTTATGTAGCACCTCTAACCTAAACTAGGTTGATAGCTATATATCTATTACCTAGGCTCTGAGCAGTAATTGACAAGACTCACAAGGAGACTTAACACTTTTTTTTAAACAGAACAGTTGGCAGGTTTATTACACAGTCACTGTGCAACACACTATTCACATTATTATTTTCTCTCACATTAGAAAATACCCAAAATAAAATAGAGCTCTTTCATTTGGAAAAAAAAAATAGGAAAAAATAAATTGTCCTTGGAAAACAGAAAGTCAATCTACCCGGGTAGTAAACCAGAACCACATTCAAGTTTCCTTATCTGAAATCCTTGGAATCCAATATCAGAGGTCTGGATACGAATCAGCTCAGTGACTCCGCAGAAGAAAATCCAACACAGCTGGCCACACTGCGTCCAAACGTTCCCTCTGTTGAATGTCACTCACTGGGACAGGTATAGATATAACCTGTCGACTTCCGGTTCCCGAGTGAAAGCTGGCGCGTTGGCTGCCGCTACTCTCCGGTGCTTTTTGTTTGTTTGTTTGTTTGGCTTTTGTTTTTGTTTGTTTACAACATATTTGTTTTGTGTTTTTATGTTTTGTTCTATGTTCCGTGCGCTATTTTTTTTTTTTACCGGACATGTGATAGCATCACATCGCCGTACTGGACTGAGTCCTGTTGCCCGTGCTGGATTACTGAACCTGGTCAGGAGACCTACAACGCAAACTGACTGCTACTAAAACGTGGAATTATTTCATTCATCTCCTTGGATTGTATGACTCGGTTTGGCTCGGTAAAGTCTGCAAGTGTTTCCCTCTTGCCAGCGCTGGACTGAGTCCTGTTTCCCCTGGAGGCTGCTTATTTACTTGTGCTGGATCGCTACACCCGGCTAGGAGACCTAACGTACTATGCATATTGCCTGATACCTAAACATGAAAAAGTGTTTGCCAAACTGATGTGTAGCTGCACGCTTCTACCTTTTCCCTGTTCTGCTTTATGCGAGCCCTCTCAGAAGTGATCCACAAACAACATTCGTTGGTAAGTCTCTGCTTGCTTTGCTCTGCTGAGAGAGTTTTTGCCTATTTGAACTGTTGTCGCTATCTGAGGGATTTGCCACCTCCGTTGCTTGTCCCTCAGAGTGCAAAGTGGTCGCTCTGTTGGCTAACGTGTTAAGTTTACAGAGGTTGGGTCTGAGTGCATGACCATTTGCAGTGGTGTTTTGGTACACTTGTTTGGACTAGTGTTGTCAAAATATTCGGTACTTCGGTACCAAGTCGGTACTAAAAAAATGTAAACGTCACGGTACCAAGTCCCGGTGGTACCGATATCCCGGTCAAACCCGGATCTGGATGCGCTTGCATGCACGAAGGGCGTGAAGTTGCGTCCTCTTCATGAAAGCAGCGGCGCTGCTGATGTGGTTTCTGTGTATATTAAACAGCAAAACGACTATTTAAATATAAACCCTGCATGTTGCACTTGTGTCTGTGAATGAACGGGCAGCAGCGCGCTTTCATTTAACGTTACCTCACACACACACACTGAAGCATGAGTGACGCTCGCGCTGTTTTCAGTCTCTGCTGCCTCACGATATGATGACATGATTCATGATCAATTCATCTCCAAGAGTCACTTCATGCGCATTTTACCATTTAAATATGAACCCTGCATGTTTTGCTTGTCTCTATGTGAATTAGCCTGACGGCGCAGAGTCAGACGCGCGGTTTCATCTCTCTCTCTCTCTCTCTCTCTCTCTCTCTCTCTCTCTCTCTCTCTCTCTCTCTCTCTCTCTCTCTCTCTCTCTCTCTCTCTCTCTCTCTCTCTCTCTCTCTCTCTCTCTCTCTCTCTCTTTCTTTCTCTCTCTCTCTCTCTCTCTCTCTCTCTCTCTCTCTCTCTCTCTCTCTCTCTCTCTCTCTCTCTCTCTCTCTCTCTCTCTCTCTCTCTCTCTCTCTCTCTCTCTCTCTCTCTCTCTCTCTCTCTCTCTCTCTCTCTCTCTCTCTCTCTCTCTCTCTCTCTCTCTCTCTCTCTCTCTCTCTCTCTCTCTCTCTCTCTCTCTCTCTCTCTCTCTCTCTCTCTCTCTCTCTCTCTCTCTCTCTCTCTCTCTCTCTCTCTCTACTACTACTACTACTACTACTCTACATCTACATCATCTGACTGCTCTCTGCTCGTCTCTCTCTCTGCTCTCTCGTCTCTCTCTCTCTCTCTACTCTACTCATGATGACATGATTCCATCTCTGAGAGTCACTTCATGAGCATTTTACCGTTTCATTTGAGAAAAACTATCGTCATATCCATAGGGTCATATCATATATCATACACGCACAGAAAGTCAAAGGTCTCTACGGCAACCCGTCAAAATAAAAGTTTGGTTTAACTTAAAGAAATTGACAGAAATAATTATCTTAGGCTACTGTACAAAATATTTAACTACATCTTCATTTATTAAAAATACTACTGTAGCCTAAATCCACTTAATGCTGTATTTTTCACTTGATTTTTATTATAAGCAATATTTCTCAGTATCAATATTTTCGTTTAAACAGCATGTAGCCTTCAATGCTTTCATAAATGTACCATCATAAATAATAAAGTGATGGAATTTAATTTAATATATTTTTTTCAAGTAGTTAAATAAAATAAAACAAAAAACTAATTTTGCTGTGGTACCGAAATTGGTACAGAGAACCGTGACATTTTAATGGTATCGGTACCGACTACTGGAATTTTGGTACCGTGACATCCCTAGTTTGGACTGATCTAAATGGTGTTCAACACATATCCCTTCCTAATGCATTTAACAATTGTGTCTAGCTGTCCTGGTTTCTTGTCTATTGGCCAGTATACTTATGCTACGGAGAGCCTAATAATACGCATGGGCTCTTCTATGACTCTGGCATGGCATTAAGATACTCGTCAACTTATCTACACTACCTCGGGAACAAAGTCTATAAAATTCCAGATGTTCTCCGTGCACCCCAACATCTTGGATTGCTGCGTCGTCCAAAATATTTACATAGGGGCTCTGGTCGGAAGTTTGCTCGCTACCACCACTCTAACAACATTGATTCACTGTGGAGTTTGTCTCGTAGAGAGGCGTCGCCTATTGCCGGGGCGAACTGTGGACTTTGAAAACTTACACTCCATAACATTGAAAAAAGACTCTCTGGGCTACCCTGCCTCTAGAAATGCACAGTTTGGCTTGTTTAATGTGAGGTCTCTTAACAACAAAGCACCTTTTATTAATGATGTCATCACTGATGCTGGTATTGATTTATTTTGTTTGACCGAAACTTGGCAGATACCAAATGATCTTATTACATTGAATGAAGCTACTCCTCCAGGCTATGAGTTTGTTGCTAAGCCACGGTTAACTGGTCGAGGAGGTGGCCTGGCTGTGGTCTTCCGCTCCAGTTATAAGGTTGTATCGGTGCCTGTGCAGGATTATACATCATTTGAATGTTTAGCCTTGAAATTTACTGGTGGGTCACCACTTCTGTTATTACTTGTTTATCGGCCTCCAAAAATGTGTTCTGTTTTTATTAAGGAATTTTCTGAATTACTCGCATCTGTCAGTCCTATGTACTCATCCATCCTGGTGCTTGGCGATTTCAATATACATATAGATTCTGGAAACTGTAATTTTGCTGTACAGTTTCTCAATCTGTTAGACTGTTTCGACCTCATTCAGCATGTTGATTTCCCCACCCACTCAAAAAGCCATATATTAGACCTTGTCTGCACTGCTGGCATCATGCCGACTAAAGTGTGTCCTAAAGATCTTTCTGTGTCTGATCATAGAGCCATTATGTTCAATCTTGCTGTTCCTGAGCCTCTCCATCGCCAGCGTGACTCTCGCTCCATCACATATAGGAACACTAAGAATATTAATACAGCTGCTCTGACAGACACTCTAAATTTGAAATCCATCATGGAGCCGTTGGATGTTTGTACTGATGACTTAGTTCTGTTGTATAACACACATCTTGCTGATTCTTTTAATTTGTTTGCACCCCTGAAGACACGCCTAGTCTCCTTCACTCACTCTGCTCCTTGGTTCACACCGGAGCTTCGTAAAATGAAAGCAGCTGGACGTCAGACTAGAGCGACTTCAGTCGGAAGACTGGCCTGACCGTCCATGCCCTGGCTTACAGTGATCATGTCTCCACTTACAAAGAATCTCTTAACCAGGCTAAGACCATGTATTACTCCACCATCATTGACAGCGGTTTTACCAATCCGAGAGCCCTTTTCTCCACTTTCAATAAGTTAACCAAACCTAGTAAAACTTTTCCACTTACCTCATCCACTACACTCTGTTGTGAATTCCTTGAATTCTTTCAGAGCAAAATTAGCAGCTTCAGACAAACCAGGCCACTCTAGATGATGCCCCCCCACCTATGTGCAACACTTAACAGATCCTTTTTGGCTTTTTCACCTGTTAATGAACAGGATGTTTTTGACCTTGTCAGTAAGTCTAGGCCTACCACTTGCCTTCTGGACCCTATGCCCACCTCACTCGTTAAGGACTGTCTATCTGTCCTCTGTCCCCTCTTGGTCCAAATAGATAAACTCTTCCCTCTCCCTGGGCTATGTTCCTCTGTCTCTCAAAACAGCAGCTATCACTCCCATCTTGAAAAAGCCTGGGGTAGCTGCAGAGGATTTTAAGAACTATCGACCCATCTCAAACCTTCCATTCATTGCTAAGCTCCTCGAACGTACAGTTGCCAAACAGCTCCAAGAGTACCTAAATTGTCATGGCTTTTGGGAAAAGTTTCAGTCTGGTTTCAGGGTCATGCACAGTACTGAGACTGCCCTGGTGAAGGTAGTCAATGACCTCCTGATGGCCGCTGACTCCGGCCATGTCAGTATTCTTATTCTCCTCGATCTTACAGCTGCCTTTGACACTGTCTGTCACAACCACTTACTTTCTCGCTTGGAGTCCTTGCTTGGTATCTCTGGTGTTCCACTGTCCTGGTTCAAATCATATCTCACTGATAGACAACAGTTTGTTTCAATCGGGAATTTCAGATCCCCAAACTCACCCCTCTTACATGGTGTCCCCCAGGGTTCTGTCCTAGGTCCCCTGCTGTTCATAATTTACATTCTTCCTATTGGCCAGATAATACAACATTATGGTATCAATTACCATTTTTATGCAGACGACACTCAGATCTACATCCATACCAATCCCACTGACACATTGTCCACTGACTCGTTGTCATTAATGCAATCTGGTTAGCTGCTTGAATGCCATTAACAACTGGATGATTCAAAACCTTCTCAAACTGAATCAAGATAAGACTGAAGCTATTCTTATTTCCACCCTAATGCTGCGTTACACACTGAACGTAATAGCGCGTCGAATTCGCGCCTGACGCGCCTCAGTTTGACGCTTGACCACTTTGTGTTAATTCGCGTGTCAAGAGTGAAACTGACGCGCGTAAAAACATAAGTTTGAAGCGAAATTTACGCGCGTCAGAGGCGAAAGTTTCAAAATTTTCGAACCCCGTTGGCAGCCATCTTTTTACAAGATGTCTGTTGTCGATCGTTCATTTATCGTGAGAGTCACCGCTCTGTATTTGCTCTGGAGAGCAGAACAGCGGCGTAGGGATCATCATCATCGCCGTATTTGGGTCCACCAGACCCTTCGGAGGCGAACCCAGTTCGGCGAGTTTCACCATTTGCTCCAGGAGCTGCGCCTGGATGACGGCCGCTTTCAGCGGTACTTCCGCCTGTCCCGTGCCCAGTTCGATGACCTGCTGTCCCGCATCGGAGCGAGGATCACCCTCCAGGACACCAACTACAGGCGCTCTATCCCGGCTGCGGAGCGCCTGTCAATCTGTCTTCGGTTAGTAAATGATTTTTAAAATACAGTATATTCAATATGCTAACAATGTTTTTTAAACTGTGGTACGGATACCACTGTTGGCGCTCATTTTATTGATAACGTTAACGTTACTCAGTTAGCAGCTAACTGACAAAGTTAAATATTCTCTTGGCAGACATACTGTCATGTTTCTCTAACTGCTATAACCTAGACATTAAAAAATATTCTTGGAATACGTGATACTGTCATGTTTATCTGTATAAACACTGTAATCTTTCTAGTGATACTGAACCTAGAAATTAAAATATTCTGTTGGCAGATGTGATACTGTCATGTTTCTCTGCATAAACACATTAATCTTTCTAGTGATAACTTACTGACTTAACTGCTGTAACCTAGACCTAGACATTAAAATATTCTTGGAATACGTGATACTGTCATGTTTCTCTTTATAAACACAGTTAATCTTTCTATTGATACTGAACCTAGAAATTAAAATATTCTGTTGGCAGATTTGATACTGTCATGTTTCTCTGTATAAACACAGTTATCTTTCTAGTGATACTGAGTTAACTGCTGTAACCTAGACTTTAACCTAGAAATAAATATCGTATGTGTATACAATAAATATAATGTGTAGTGCTTGATTATTAGTGCTTTTAATAGACCATAAACCATTTAATAGTATAACTGTTGTTTGTATAGTTTGATATGTAACTACAAGTGTACTTGTAATAATATTTTTAACAATGTTTTCTAGGTTTCTTGCCACTGGGGACTCATTCAGGACGATCAGCGTCCAGCTACCGGGTTGGTGTGTCCACAGTGTGCCAGATCGTCGCCCAGGTAGTGACTGCCATCTGGGACTGCCTTGTGGAGGAATTCATGGCTGTGCCCACCACCGATGACTGGAGGTCCATTGCAGAGGGGTTTCAGGAGCGGTGGAACTTCCCTCTGTGCTGTGGAGCGGTGGATGGGAAGCACGTTGTGATCAAGGCACCCCCCAACTCAGGATCCCAGTTCCACAACTACAAGGGAACCTTCTCCATCGTTCTCCTTGCAGTTGTTGATGCAAAGTATCGCTTCCGGGTGATCGATGTTGGGGGATACGGCAGGACCAGCGACGGTGGGATTCTCGCAAACTCCGCCTTTGGCCATGCTCTCCGGGGTGACGCACTTCATCTGCCTCCTGACCACCCTCTACCTGGTGCTGAAGACAGAGGACCCCAGCCTCATGTCTTTGTGGCTGATGAGGCGTTCCCGCTGCGGAGGAACCTCATGCGGCCCCTCCCTGGACGCACCCTTCCTCCAGAGAGGCGTGTCTTTAATTACCGCCTCTCCAGAGCCAGGCTGGTGGTGGAGAATGCCTTTGGCATCCTCTCCTCACAGTGGAGGTTGTACCGCCGCCTCATCGAGGTCCACCCTGAAGTTGCGGAGAAGTGTGTAAAGGCAACATGTGTTCTCCACAACTTCATGAGGTATTCTGAAGGGAGAGAGGCACCTGCTGTGAGGGCCAGGGGACATGCTGGAGAGGAGCCACTGCCAGGTCTGGGTCGGGTTGCGGCCAACAACTCCTCCAGAGAAGCACTCCAGGTGAGGGATGCTTTCATGGCACACTTCTCAGCGGAGGGAGCAGTACCATGGCAGCCGATGGAGTAGCATATGAAGTCATCCTCATGACTTCCCCACAACGGCTCTTTTAAGAGCCACCCACAAACCTATAAAGAGCATAACTTTCTAAAAACTGTTTTCTTCCATTATTATATTTAGTATTTTTTTTCCAGATTGTCAGCATCAGTTCCAGGCTGTCAGGTCCACAACATGCACATGTATTAAGTATTTTTTGGTGGAACAACACAGGGAATAACATGTAGGAGAAGAGGAAGGAGGGCATTCTGCGTTTCCTGCAGAGCCTGCTGCCTCATATTTTTTTAACTACTCTGGTGGGGGGTCAATTTGCTCCAAATTTAGCACAATGGTGCTGTTTTCCAATAATAATTTGTATATATTAAATTTAATTTGTTCTTTTAGGTGAGGCGGCATGCTTTGTAGGAAAGGCAGAAGGCCGAGGAGGAAGTGCTCGTCTGCGGACAGTGGCGGTGGTGCTGGAGGTTGCGCCAGAGGTTGCAACTGAGTTTGCTCTAGAACAGCAAGAAGTTGCTGTTCCACCTCTGACTGCCAATCCAGTGACCGCTCACGGGCCGCCGACAGGCTCTCCTCCTCTGTTGGCCTGTGAAATAAAAAAATACAACACACAGTGCAATGAGAAGGCAGAAAGAAGATTTTCATGTTCACAGTCAAAAAAAATTAATTTAAAAACTAAATTCTCTAGATTTTGTGAGAATAATATCTGTGCCTGTGTGGATAGTGCTTAAATGCAAGTGTGATATTGTTTTGAACTTGCTTTAACATATATTAAGTAATTAAAGTTATATTTCAGACATATACATAGATAAACATGAAAATGAACAGTAACTAAAAAGTATGTATGCAGATGATTGGTTGCAATAGATTTCAATGGATTTGTGTCTGCATTTACAAAAACAATGAATATTAGTAAGGGGACTAATGTTTTGTGCAAGTAACATGTTGAAATATTGTTTGTACTATTGCCTTCACCCACCTGTAGGTTCAGCAGCAGGGGCTGAGGGACCAGGGACTGGGGAGACAGGAGAAGAGGAGGAGGGGTTTTTTGACCTTCCTCTCGGTGATCAAATGGCTCTGTCAAGACAATATTAAATGTTAATTTAATAATTGCCTAAAAAAGGCAAGGTGCAGTAACTTCGCAAACAAAGAAACTGAGAAAAGGGCCTTTAAAGTTTTTATACCAGCCAGTCAAACATGTAATGGGTAGATTATGTGGTAATGCATCTCCAAAAAGGGACATAATTTAACCCAGATTTTTTTTCACAAGACAGAAAACACTTTTTGGAAACACACCTATCACTGTCTCCCCTGATGGTTCTCCTAGGTGTCCCTGGTCCTCGAGGTGGTTGCCGTTTCTGATCTGGACCTCGACCCCCACCATGTTGCTAGTTGTCTCCCTTGGGGAGATGAAGGGGTCGAGGAATCCCAAGATCTGGGCGAATTTCCACCTCTTCCCAGACCCTGCTGCTGACCCACTCCTCTTGTCAGTCTCCTTCCTCTTCTCCTTGAGGTACGTGTCCCTGAGGCTTTTCCACTTTTTACGGCAGAAATCCTCTGAATAAACACATTATCTTGTTAGCAAAAAGTAATTGTATATTTTAGCTGGAAAATATTTGTAAAATAGCTAGCTGCTAGCTGGTTAGTAGGTCAATAACGTGACTCAAAAGTAAAATTTTGTACATCTTAAAACTTACCAGGTTGTAAAATCTCCTCACTTATCCTCTTCCAAGCAAGGTCCTTTTTATTCCTGTCTCAATAGAAGTATGATGTGGTATCATAGATCTCTGGGTGTCCGCTGACGGCTAAAATTAAATTCTCCTCCATTTCGAATGAGTGAATTCGAGCGGGAGTTTATTATGTCCCTTTGCCACGTGAAGCAAGCAGGCTCCTGATTGGTTAACACGGCGCAAATTGACGCAGAAGTTCAGATTTTTCAACTCTGGGCGGCAGACACGAATTCGCGTCAAACGCGTGAGTGCACAAATAGCACTAACTAAATCATTTGCGCGTAACGCGCTTTAGCGCCAGACGCTCCATTCGCGCGAACGAGGCGTGACTCAGCGCTTCCGCGCTCGCGCTTCACGCCTCATTCGCGCCGCAGGAATTTTTACGCGCGTAAACGCGTCTTGCATTGACTTAACATTGAAATCATTCGCGTCTGACGTGCTATTCGCGTCCGTGTGAACGCACCATAACATTCTAAAAAAACTTAAACATCTGCAGCTATCTATCCCTGGCTATTTCACTACTAACTTCTGCGGAAGTCAGAAATCTGGGCGTAATCTTTGATTCTACTCTTTCTTTTGAGTCACATATTAAAAATATCACCAGAACATCTTTCTTTCATCTCAAAAGTATCTCCAAACTACGCTCCTCACTCAACTCATCTGCAGCTGAAACACTTATACCAGATCTCCTCACCCCATATCTGCAATCACGCACCCTTCGCTCTAGTGATGCATGTCTCCTAGCAGTCCCCTCATCTCGAACTTCGCTCCATGGGTGACAGGGCTTTTAGTGTGGCTGGTTCCAAAATGTGGAATGCTCTACCACTCTGATATCCGCCACAGCACAAGTGCAACCATTTTTAAAACCAAAATAAAAACACATCTTTTTAGTTTAGCTTACTTGTAAGCCCCGTTAATCTTGCTTGCACTGTCTTCACCTCTTGTTCAGTGCTATCATGTATGCCATCTGAGGGTGTTTATATTCTCTCTCCATCTTGGCTTTTTATGTTTTATGTATTGTGTACTTCACTATGTACTGTCTTTGTACTGTTCATGGATTGTACTCCTTCTGTATGTTCTTTACTATGCCAACTTTGTACAGTGTCCTTGGGTACCTTGAAAGGCGCTTTTCTAAATAAAATTAATTATTATTATTATTATTATTATTACAGGCTCGCCATCGAAGTCGGTATGGTTTGAAACCAAACTGAATCCAGGATAAAAACCAATCTGTACATAGCAGTACAGAATAGATACAAAATAAAACAATTATAATTCTTTCCATTTATGGTAATTAACTTTTTTCCAATAAACCAGTTACACATTTTAAACCATTAACTATGATTATAAGAGAACTGTTCAAATCACTCTACAACTATGCTTCATACAAGTCTATTTGACTAGAGACCATAGTTCACATTGGCAAAGCCAAAACATAGTAAAAAATTCAACAATAACATTTATTTTCCTAAATAAATGTTTCTTACAGGATTAATGCATTTTTCAATCATAACATGTAATGAACTGTATGCTATTAAACTACTAAACAACCTGAAATTAATGCATTATTTCCCCATTAGTCATTTTACCTCAGTTAAACACATTTAGAACCCAGTACTTAGCTGAATGCTCAGCTTAGCAAAACACAAAATTCACATTATGAGCTAAGTGCAATATAAACATATTACAATACTCTCTAGTCTCATGTCACTCCGATTGGTTTTATTATAATAGCATGAGATCTTACAACCTAATATTTTATACTGATAACATCACCTATTGTTAGCTAGCAAGCTAATGAGCACATTTAGACAACAGAAACTCACCGGAGGTTTTGGCAGAAAACAGGGTGAAGATTAACAGAAAAATGTCTCCCACTATGCAATCCTCGAGTTACTAGTAAAAGATTATCTTATCCACTCAACTCCTGATTAGAATTGACTAGATGTTACTGTTTTCCAATCTATTTTCGCCACGTGAACTAGAGCTTTTTTCTAATGCAGCTTGATACAGAGAATCCCCAATGACGAATGTATAAAACAGTGCGAGCGCGCCCTCTACTGGCATCATGTAATTTGACACTTGACAAGTTAACCCTTTAGTGACAGCATAGTCTATATGGGTTACATATATATATATATATAGATGGTGATGTTGTTATAAATTTATTTTATAAGTTAACTGTTTATATAAAATAGTAATAATAAAACCAATTCCAATAAAACCAGTCTGATTAAAAAAATAAAAAAACATTTAGTGTCTTTTTTTAATTAAAGATATTTATAAATAATATTATTAAATAAAGCGAATACATTTATTCATCCAAGTGCAGTGTGTTGTATTCGTGTTTTCTCGAATGTATTAAATATAACAGCCGGCAGGTCAGATGCATAATGCAATGCATTTTGACTTTTGTAATTTTTTAAAACTCTATTTACAGGGCTCCAGACTAACGTTTCTGCTGGTTGCACTGGTGCTACCAACTTTCTCAGTTGGTTGCACCAGCATATGATTTAGTCGCACATTTTATTATTATTTTTTTTTGCTACATGCCATGGGATTAATCAATGCAAGCTGATGAATAGTGGTTAATGGACCAAAGCTAGCAAAGGCTTTCTGGGTTGCAGCATAAATACCTCTAATATATTAATTATCATTGCCAAATTCTATCTATCTATCTATCTATCTATCTATCTATCTATCTATCTATCTATCTATCTATCTATCTATCTATCTATCTATCTATCTATCTATCTATCTATCAATCTATCTATCTATCAATCTATCTATCTATCAATCAATCAATCAATCAATCAATCAATCAATCAATCAATCAATCAATCATATCAATCAATCAATCAATCAATCAATCAATCTATCAATCTATCAATCTATCTATCTATTCAAATTCTAAAATCCATCGATCTATCATCTATCAATTATCTATATATCTATCTATCTATCTATCTATCTATCTATCTATCTATCTATCTATCTATCTATCTATCTATCTATCTATCTATCTATCATCTATCTATCAGCATCATCATCATCTACGTGACGTCTATGTTCATCAATAAATAAACTGTACGTGTCTTGCGGAAGAACACTGTTGCCGGAGCTACTTCTCTCCATTAATGTCAGTGGCGAGTCACGCAGGCACTGGGCAACTCCGCATCCGAGTCGACCCCGGGGTAAAATAGTGCGAATATAAACACTTATTATAGGCGCACTATAGTGATTCAGGACAAGTCAAAAACACGGTTTGGAAAATGGATTCATGATGTAGTCATATACACCAATGACTTGAGGGTTCGTGTCTGAACATAAGTTACGGTCTGCAGCAGCGGATACAACGGCGTTCTGGTGCGCGAGCGTCCACTGGCACATATGCGACCACATAAAATTTGAACTCGCACAGTAATCATTCGGTCGATTTTGCCGCGCACCGATAATAAAAAATGACTGTACACGGCAGACTATAGACCGAAGTTTTCAAATTCCCCGCGAAATAACAATACATAACCGGTCTTTAAGAACGTCTTGATCGACTGGGATACAACCACTCTCCTGGCCTCGTCTTTTCTGGTACCTGATTTATGTTTTCTTTTCCCCACACTTTCAGTCGGTCAGTCTCCTGCTCTTCCACCAAGTTCATCGTTAACTTCAGGCTGCCACCTCAACTC
Source organism: Hybognathus amarus (assembly GCA_030378365.1). NCBI lineage: Eukaryota > Metazoa > Chordata > Actinopteri > Cypriniformes > Leuciscidae > Hybognathus > Hybognathus amarus. Next base: position 111,081 of record JAQIUQ010000247.1, on the reverse strand, counting down.
GGATTGGTTCTGTTCATGAGCTGGGGTGGGACTTACAATTTTATTGGGTCCAACTGATGTTTGTCACTGACTGACTGAATAATTAATAAATACTTTAGGTCGGACTTAACCATTTTTACGGAGGTAAGAGAAGCAGATATTTGGAAAAATATTTAGCCAAATTGAATATTTTTGTGGTTTTCATTTAAATCTCAGGCATACAACTAATATAAATATTATTTATACAACAAACAGTATAACTTAAATAGTATAACTGTTGGATTTTGTGGGGCCCCCTGGTCAGCGGGGGCCCCTATAATTGTCACCACCTTTCACCCCACTAGCGACGGCCCTGGTTCTGTGGTCAGATGGAACTAAAAAAAAATTGCCTTTTAGCAGCAAACACGCTAGATGGGTTTGGTGCACACAAGGATAAAAAGTACCCCTGGTGTACAATTTAAAATATTGTTGGATCTTTAATGTTGTGGGACGATTTTTTCTGCTGGAGGTCCTTGTTCAGATACATGGCATCGTGGAAATATCAAAAGATAAAAAATCAAAACCTGATGGCCTCTGCTAGCGTTCACACCGGACGCGAATAGCGCGTCAGGCGCGAATGATTTCAATGTTAAGTCAATGCAAAGACGCGTTACGAGCGTGAAAAATTCCTGCGGCACGAATGAGGCGTGGAGCGCGGCGCAAAAGACACGAATCGCGCCTGCGAATTGAGCGTCTGCGTGTTAAGCGCGAATGATTTAGTTAGTGCCATTTGTGCATTCACGCGTTTGACGCGAATTCGCGTCTGCCGCCCGAGTTGAAAAATCTGAACGTTGGCGTGAATTCGCGCGCGTTAACCAATCAGGAGCCTAGCTGCTTGCTCACGTGGTGAAGTGTCTGGATGCTTCAATAAATTATTTTGTATATGACTAAATACATGGTGGGATTATGCACAGCAAAGCAAATATTTTATCACTTAAAACATTATTTCTATATACGAGACATGTTCATTTTGTATTGAATGTTATTCATTCCATATCTAGATTATATGAAATATTATTATGATAAGCAACATAATATGTGTATAAGTTCGTGTCTGGACATGAGAGAGAAAAATCACAGGACATGTTAATAACTTTTGAAAGCTGGCTCTATCTATCATAAAAACAAAGATAAATGACAGCTAGATTAGGTGGATGAGGGCGAGGGTGATCCTCGCTCCGATGCGGGACAACAGGTCATCAAACTGGGCACGGGACAGGCGGAAGTACCGCTGACAGCGGCCGTCATCCAGGCACATCTCCTGGAGCGAGCAAATGGTGAAAATAGCCAAACGGTTCGCTTGCGAAGGGCCCGGTGGACACAAATACTGCGACAATGATCCCCACGCCACTGTTCTAGCTCTCCAGAGCAAATACAGTGCGGTGAATCTCTCCCATTAATGCTAGATCAACATAAACAAAGATGGCCGTCAACGGGTTTCGGTTTTGACGCGTGCAGCCGCGTAAAATTTCACTTCAAACTTTTTATTTTACCCGCATCAGTTTCGGCTCTTGACGCGCGAATGAACACAAAGTGGTCAAGCGTCGAACTAGGCGCGGTAGACGCGAATTTGACGCGCGATTTGCATCCTTGGTGTGAACGTAGCATGGGCTGAGGTTGGATCTTCCAGTTCCTTAATGGAGCGAACTGAAGAGGAGAAGAGCCAACATGGAGATTGGAATCTGAAGGATCTGCAGAGGTTCTGTATGGAGGAATGGTCTCTGATCTCTTCAGGTGTTCATCAAACTCATCAGGCATTTAAAATTTAGAGCTGTTGTCTTGGCAAAAGGAGAATGCAAAACGTATTTAATAAAAGGGTGCCAGTAATTGTGGCCAACGTGTTTTGGAGAAAAAAAAGAAAGAAAAAAAAGAAAATCATAATGTGATTTCCCCACCCTTTTACAATTCTTTTTCTTCAATGAAAGGTTAGATTTTTACATTGTTTTAATGAAATATCAAAAGGATGAACAATGCAGATTTATTTTGTACCATATGTACAAGGGGTGCATAGACCACAAGTGTAATTGTAATAAAATTATCAGATAGACAGATAGCAAGTCGCTTCGGCAGGTTCAGTTGCCAACGGCATCAGCTGAATCGCCCTTTGTGATGCAAGTAATATGGCATAAGCTGTTGTCATTACGATGTTCACGTTCAGCCCCTGTCAAACGTTGATGTTGGCGCCCTGTGTGAATGCAGTGTTATACATATTATTCAGTGTGCACTTGGGGGAAAGTGTTGCTGCACTTATTCTGATGTTATGTTGTAGGGAATCTGTAACTTATATTACTTTAACGATTAATAACAAAATCTACTGATATTGTAACATTATCTGAAGAAAATGTGTAACCAGGGTATACAGTTGCAATGGTGTTATGAGTTGATTTAAGCATGTTTTGCTATGCAGTTTGTTGAGCATTTCTATTATGGGTGGTTTTTGCTCACAGCATGAGAAACCTATTATATATTATGACCCTCCATGATTTGATCCACTCCTTCAATGTACATGGGAACGTTTTGCCAATGTATCATTCACCAAGCAAAATTGTCAGACTGCTTAGAAAAGTAATAGCACACCTCTCCTCAAAAAGTTTCATTCATGACCAGTGCAAACAGTATGGTGCAAGTTATACTATGAAATGTATTTATTTATTTACAGTTCGAAGATAAGGTATGCTGTGAGCAGGAGTCTGGTGCTAAGTCTGGTGTTGCTTTTCTTAACAAGCTGCACTAATTAAAAACAAATAATTTTCATGTTAAATTCTGCTTATGCTTTCTATAAAAGTCATAGTGTTCCATCAATGCCAGCAATTTCGAAAAAAGGAGGCAGACAAACTCGTAAATCTCAGAGTCTTGAAATTACATGTATCATAATACAAATTGTATGTATCATTATTGGGCTTGATGAGGCTCTGCTCCCATCCTGAGAAGTGAAAAATGAGGGTTGTCTACAAGCAAGCTATAGAGTGAATGAAAACAAAAGTGGGCTAAAAGGCAAATATTCTGTACAAAACTCCCATGGGTCAGCTGTGTGCCCAGAGCTTATTCAGGCTATTTGTTATTTCCTTATACGAGAGAAGAGAGGTCATTACTCACTGAAAGTAAAATCTATGATTTTTGTTTCAGAAAATCTGATAGCTGATTTGGCTTGCTACATTTGTCATGTTGTTAATGCAAGTGAATGGTGACAGATCTTTTCATTGTAAAATAAGCCAACATTATTATTACATGCATAAAATGTCAGAAAAGAACTGGATATAGAACAGCCTTTTAAACAATCTACCAAAAAAGAAGACATTAATGCTTAAAGGTTGTATCAGCAATTTCTGGCCTTTCCTAACGATCCGCTGAACTGCCTGCCCCATAAGCAGGCTGTCATAAAAATGCGTCTCTGTAACCTATGCTCTGAAATCTGCACACAAAAACAAATGGGAACTCAAAGTATTGACAAATTTTAAAATCGGATGCAGAGTTTGCACTGTTTCTTCTGGACAGGTGAGTAGCTATAGTGCTGATTTTTTTGTGTGTGAAATGTGTGTGAAAATATGAGTGAAGCTCTGACTATACTTGGAAAGCTCTAGTGAATATCAGACTATAGGGATTTAGAATGTGAGTTTTTCATGATGCACGAAATGGGAGGGAGGGCGAGCTAACTTGGTTTGTTTTTGGATCTTGCTTCAAACACAAACAGAAGTGACGTCACCCACAATTGCTGATACAACCTTTAAGTAACGTAACTTACTTAATTTGTGTTAAAGCCAGAGAAAATGTGTTTTATAAGTAGTTTTTTTTTCATACAGGTTTACAAATTACATTTTTTTATAGAAGACCGACTATGACTCATAATCTCTTCAATGAAAGATTGACAAAGAATGAATAGATTTATCATGTATGGGACTAGAAAATGTAATGCCCCCATTAAATATAAAACCATTCAGGTACAGCTCAAATCAGCTTGTTCAGGAAGAGAGGACAAGAGAAGCAGCATTCAGAATACAAAGAGAAACCTGTTCTTGGAAGGCATACATTTCAGCTATTTCGTTTTTTTTTTCTTTGTTTCTGTGTTTCAGGTACATTTGGCTAATTAATTCTTTTGTAAACTTTGCATTTAAACATAATAGATGCTTTTCTTGGGTTTACATGAACTATTTGTGTTGATGAGTCATTTTCTTTTTGTTTCCATAGGTAATTATAAAGCACCTGAAGGTGTGTTGTGTTACCATGCCTATTGCACTCTAATCCATTATTAGTTATTCACTTAAATAGCTACAGTTGAGTCTCATAGGTTTGCATACCTTTGCAAAATCTTTAAGATGTTTAGCAATAAAATAATAAAGAATAATAATAATAATAATTATTATTATTATTATTATAAATAATGTTTTGACAATCCATTTTGTTGCATATCTCTAGGCTGCTTTTACACAGCAAACATCAAGTGTTAACATCAAGTGGCTTCTGTATCTAAATCATTTATTGAATCTTTGTTTTCCATATAATATTTAAGGGTGCTAATTTGTAATTCAGGAACTAAAGCATAAAATACCAAAGGATGTTAAGCTGATATTTAGGGAATTGAAGATTAAGTTTACATACTTGATTCAAAAAAAAAAAACTACAGTGAGTTATTCTACTTAGACCGTTAATAGGTTTCAGAGGTGTGCTCGCAAGTGCTTCATATGCGCGCCCTTGATGCGCAGTTTTGCCGAGCGTGCACTGAAGCAGCTCCCACAGCAGATGTATTCCAGATAGACACAGCACCATTACGTCATGAAAGTGTGGACTTGTAGGAAGGCCACAAGCGTTTAAGGTGCTCTTTGGGACAGGGTCTTCGTAGACCATCGAGTCATACTGGATTACATTCACACACAATCATACTATATACACTCACCTAAACAATTATTAGAACACCTGTTCAATTTATCATTAATGCAACTGTCTAATCAACCAATCACATGGCAGTTGCTTCAATGGCATTTAGGGGTGTAGTCCTGGTCAAGGCAATCTCCTGAACTCCAAACTGAATGTCAGAATGGGAAAGAAAGGTGATTTAAGCAATTTTGAGCGTGGCATGGTTGTTGGTGCCAGACGGGCCAGTCTGAGTATTTCACAATCTGCTCAGTTACTGTGATTTTCAAGCACAACCATTTCTGAGTTTACAAAGAATGGTGTGAAAAAGGAAAAACATCCAGTATGCGGCAGTCCTGTGGGCGAAAATGCCTTGATGATGCTAGAGGTCAGAGGAGAATGGGCTGACTCATTCAAGCTAATAGAAAAGCAACTTGGACATGAAATAACCACTTGTTACAACCGAGGTATGCGGCAAAGCATTTGTGAAGCCACAACACGCACAACCTTGAGGTGGATGGGCTACAACAGCAGAAGACCCCACCGTGTACCACTCATCTCCACTACAAATAGGAAAAAAAGGCTACAATTTGCAAGAGTTTACCAAAATTGGACAGTTGAAGAATGAAATAATGTTGCCAGGTCTGATGAGTCTCGAATTTGTAGTAAAATGAATGAGAACATGGATCCGTCATGCCTTGTTTTACCACTGTGCAGGCTGGTGGTGGTGGTGTAATGGTGTGGGGGATGTTTTCTTGGCACACTTTAGGCCCCTTAGTGCCAATTGGGCATGCGTTTAAAATGCCACGGCCTACCTCTGCATTGTTTTTGACCATGTCAATCCCTTTTATGGCCACAATGTACAGGTTCCACTGTTCCACTGAATGTAGCCTTAGTTTGACGCTTTATCCACTCTTATCCACATCCACATCAATAAATCCACAGGGCAACTCTTGATGAATATCTTCGTTTATTTGGTAATCCACAAAACATCAGCACAGGAACGTTACAAAAGTATAAACGATTAATTAAAGGTAATAGAAATAAAGTTAAGGTAAAGGTAAAGGTAAAGAACTGTGTGGCTTCACTCTCCGTGTAACGTCCGTTCAAGCAGCAACTTCACTCAATGAATGACACAAGAATAGCGTCTCTAACTCTCGTCACACACACACAGAAGCAGCTCCGCGTCAGCACACGCACTGCAGCTCCGCGTCACACACACACACGTCATTTTAGATAATTATTTTAGATAATGACGTTAACTTGCTTGCTTTAGATAATTACCCAATTAACTCTATAAATATCTGCAAGTACTGTAAACATTTCTCCCAAAACAAATCATAAAAATCACAGTTTAACACACAAATCACATCATTCATCAAACAACTGCATCTAGGCTCCTACATTACCGGCCCCTGAATTGTTATCAATGTCCTTGAAACAATTATAAAAACTTAAATCAAAGTAGCCTGAATGATAACTAATAAACTATTTAAAGAAATAGGTGGTTGGGCACGTTAAGGCCTCTAAATCATTAAGATCTGAAGAAGCCTGGGTGATTGGCCTGCTGTTTATGATGGCCTCAGCTTCACACAGCAAGGTATGGAGACCTTCGTCATCCAAAAGTTGTTCCTTCACTGTGATGTTCAGAAAGATCTCAAGCTGTTGCAATCCAGACATCCATTTTTTCCAGCTCTTAATGACATTATCAGGCAGATCTTCATTCCAACTATACTTCTGCCGACACAAGTCTTGCAAGATTCTTTTGGCAGGCAGTATCACTGGAGTGAGAAAACCCAACGGATCGTAAATGGAACAGACGAGGGAAAGTAGGCCTCTTCTAGTGTATGGTCGAACTTTGAGGTTGATTTTGAACTTGAACTGATCCGTTTCGGCGCACCACTGTATTCCCAATGCTCTCTCCATTGGCAAGTAACTCTCATTCAAGTTCAAATCCTGGAAACCCTGGGCCTTTTCCTCTTCAGGAATGGAGTTGAGCACCCTTCGACTGTTACTTGACCATTTTGTAAGTCGAAATCCACCTTTTGCCAACATATTCCTCAAATCAGCGTAAAGAGTAATTGCTGCTTCTTCACTTGCATGAGTCGAACATGAGTCGAAGAAAGCCAAGATGGCCGCGGCGTGAGTGATCGCGAGTCAAGCTCTACTCAAGCATGCTTATTGATATCATAGTAGCTTTGTAAGATCTCCTTTTCTATCTTTTTTTGACTGCTTTTCAATTGGCGTTAAAGTTTTGCATACAGCCAGATATTTTCTGCTATTTGGATTACACAATTGGCGCAATGGAGGACTCACATATATCACTTCAAACTTTGTGGAACGCTATTCAGCAGAGTAAGACTGATATGCTGACTCATTTTGATGTAAAAATGGACGTCATTGATAGCAGACTGACAAGTATTCAGGATTCATTAAGCACTTTGGGAGATCAAGTTAATTTGTTAGAGCAACGTGTTGGGGCGAATGAGGACAACGTGCAAGTATGTGTCGTTCAGATGCAACAACTGGAGAAAGACAACTCCTACCTGCTGGACAAAGTTGACGATTTGGAGAATCGTAGTCGACGTTCTAATCTCCGCTTTGTTGGAGTTCAAGAGTCATCGGAAGGCAGTGATATTGCTGGCTTTATGTCCCGGTTTATTCCGCAGCTTCTGGGACGAGATAACTTTTCCATCTCCGCTGATCATTGAGTGGGCTCATCGCTCTCCGACAGTCCGTCAAAGCGATAGAGCCAGTCCTAGACCTATTATGATTAAGCTCCTTAATTTCCAGGACAAGGTGAAAATTCTTCGCATTGCGAGGGAGAAGAAGAAGGTCGAGTATAACGGGACACGCGTATACATCTATCCGGATTTCAGCGCGGACCTGATGAAGAGGCGCAGGAGCTTTGATCCTGTTAAACGAAAGCTACGCGAACTTAATATGAAATACTATCTTCGATATCCTTGCACGTTGTGTGTTTTTGTTGATGGCAAACAACAGCGTTTTAGCTGCCACAAAGATGCTGAAGCTGTCTACATGTCACCTCAGATTTCACCAAGATAATTGATTGTCTGAGGTGAAGCTTGATTTTTCTGATAACCGAAGTTTGTTAGTAGCACAATTATATTTATTGTGATTGAGGTAGCCTTATGATGTAAAATTATTTTCTGTATTGGATTCTATATTACCTCACACAGTGCTATGTTTGGCATAGCTGATTCCTTATTTTATTTTATTTTTTCCCCTTCTATTTTATTTTCATTAAGTTACATTCTTTTTTTTTCTTTTTTTTTTTCTCTTTTCTCTTATTAATATTATTATTGCTGCTTGAGTTGAGTTAATGAGACGGTGTTTGACCTATATTACTTGGTTTACTCACTGGAATGCCCTGGAACATGGTTTCTGGGGCAGCTGGGTTATTCTTGATGGGTGTTGTGTTTTTATGTGTAGATGTTTTGTTTGTAAATGTCATGTTTGTTTGTTTTCTTGTGAGCAGTCTATTTGATAGTTTTTGCAACCTTCTTATGAATTTTTGGGTTCAATTATTTGTGTCCTTATATTTGGACCTGACTTTTTCATGCTGGATAAGGTAAAAGGATTAAAAATCATTCACTTGAATATTAGAAGTCTGGTGTGTAAAATTGATTTACTTCGTGCGTGGGTTGATTTAAATAAGCCTGATGTTATCACTCTTTCGGAAACGTGGCTCAATAGCAATGTTTCAGATGTCGAAATTAACTTAACCAATTATGTTGTTTATAGACTGGACAGATGCTCCAGGGGTGGAGGTGTGGCTATATATGTTTCTATAGGTCTTGTTTCTGAATTAATTATACCCTCGGTTGATCCTTTATATTCTGAATGTATTTTTGTTAAGGTGGTTTTTCATTTAAATAAATGTATAATTAATGGTAGCATATATAGGCCACCCTCCTCACCAGTGGAGTCCTTTAACTGCCTGATATCTACTATTAATTCAGTTTTTGGTAAAAATGAGTTGATTTTGTTAGGTGATTTCAATAAGAATTGGTTGGATACATCATGTAGTAAAGAGAAAAATATGTTTAATAATTTAAATCTTACCCAATTAATTACTGAGCCTACTAGAATCACTTCTCGCATACAATCTCTTCTTGATTGGATACTTGTCTCACATCCAAATAGATTTTTAAAGTCAGGTGTGATGCCTGATTGCTTTAGTGATCATTTGATTGTATTTTGTGTATGGAAAATTAAAGTACCTAAATTGCCACCAAAATTAATTAAAATCAGACAATATAAAAAACTGAATTTAGATTTATTTATTCAAGATTTGATTTCTATTAATTGGAATAGATATAATTTAATTCCAAATGTTCAAGACGCTTGGGATTTTTTTTATACTGAGTTTACGAATGTTGTAAATAAGCATGCACCTTGGAAAATTGTTAAGGTTAAGGGCAATCATCTTCCTTGGATTAATTCAGAACTTATTAGTCTCTTTAGGCAAAGGGACAAAGCATGGACAAAATTTCGTGAGACAAGAAGTAATGTTGATTGGGAAGTTTATAGGCATTTGAGAAATTCGAGCAAGACAAAAACTAGAAATGCAAAGTCTAATTACTATAAAGAATGTCTTTCTCTTCATTATAAAAATCCTAAACAATTCTGGAATAAAATGAAAGACATTATTAATACATCAAATAAACATTTTGTTAATCAAATTAGAGTTGATAATACTATACATCATGACTCCTTATCAATCGCGCAAGAATTTAACCAGCATTTTTCTTCAGTTCGGTCTACTTTTAGTATCTGCCTCTTACTTGAATACTGATATTTCTAATATGACTGCATCATGTAATAGTTCATTTTCATTTGGGAGGATTGCTCCAATTGATGTTCAGAGTGCCATTGATGAATTAAAATTGACTAGTGGAGCAGGACTAGATGGAATTGAAAATAGGTATCTTAAATTAACTTCGCATATTCTTATGTATCCACTAGCTGATTTATTTAATCTTTCTTTGTCTACATGTGAATTGCCGGTGATCTGGAAGTGTGCACGTATTACTCCACTTTATAAGGGAGGTGATGTACTTGATATCAATAATTATAGGCCAATATCTATTATATGTTCTATATCCAAAGTTTTCGAAAAAATAATTTATAAACAACTTTCAAATTATTTATGTATTAATAATATTCTATCACCATCTCAATCTGGTTTTAGGAGTAACCATTCTACAACTACTGCACTACTTAAGTTGACAAATGATGTGTTTTCAGCTTCAGATAACGGCAAGCTCACAGGTGCTATTTTTCTTGATTTGACTAAAGCTTTTGATTTGGTTGACCATTATTTGCTTTTAGATAAACTTCATGCTATTGGTTTTTCAAAAAATTCTATTTTGTGGTTTAATTCATATCTGCATAATAGGAAACAATGTGTGGTCTTAAATGGAAACAAATCTGATTTTCTGGTCCAACAAAGTGGTGTGCCTCAAGGTTCAGTTTTGGGACCACTTCTCTTTTCCATTTATGTAAACAATGTACCATTGATTCTTAATAATTGTCAAGTTCAACTTTATGCCGACGATACTGTCATATATACTTCTGATTCTGACCCTATACAAATTCAATTATCTCTTCAATTGGATTTTAATAGTCTACAAGACTGGCTTTTGGCTAATAAATTAGTACTTAATAAAACTAAGTCATACATCATGATCTTTGGTTCTAGATATAAACTTAACTCCAATACCTGTTCTTGTGCTATATCATGTAAAGACGGCACTCCTCTGCATAGAGTTGATACTATTAAGTACCTTGGTGTATGGCTTGATTCTGAACTTTCCTTTAAATCTCACATTAATCATGTCTTACGAAAAGTCAATGCTGGAATGAGTATTTTGTATCGATCTTGAAATTGCTTTACTTACAATGTTCGTAAGAAACTAGTTGCTCAATTAATATTTCCGTTTTTTGATTACTGTGATATAGTATATCAGACGGCATTAAAATCTGATCTTGTTTTACTTAATTCGGCATATAATAGAATTTGTAGATTTGTTTTGGGATGTCCTTTTTCCACTCACCACTGTACAATGTATGATGCACTTCAGTGGTCACCCTTGAATGTGAGAAGGCAGATGCACTGGCTTCAATTTATATTTAAATGTATTTATTTTGATTATCCTAGTTATCTACAACAATATTTTGTATTCTTTTCCTCAAACTATCAAATTAGGCATTCTGTCCAGACTTACTTTCTTGTTCCTCGTGTTAAAAAAACAATTGGTAAGAGAGCATTTATGTTTAAAGGTCCATTGGACTGGAATAATTTACCTATAGGTATTAGATCCATTACTTCACTTCGATTTTTTAAACAATCTTTATTACTTTATTTAAAAGTAGACTGCTCATGTTATCAATGAAACTGTTGTTGTAGTTTTGTGTTTTGTTGTTCTTATGTACATGTGTGCACATGTATGTATGTATATGTATACATCTCTTTCTTTTTCTTTTTTTTTGTGTGTATTGTTGGTGTCTTGTTGTTGTATTGTAAATTGTATTTCTGTTGTGTTTTTGTTAGCTCTAATTGTTTCACTGTAAGGACCCCTTCGAAAACGAGATGGTACATCTCAAGGGGTTAATCCTAATAAATTCCTAATAATAATAATAATAATAACTTGTGACTGACTTAAGACAATCATCTACGTAAAAGTTTTTCTTCACAGTTTTGGCAGCTTCTGAACCAAACTCATCCTCAAAAGTCTGTAGCACATTTTTGCATTGCAATGTCAATAAACTGATGATCGTCTTTGGATATTTCGATGTCTTCACTTTGTCCAGCATTAGGAAAGTCCAGCTTGAACTGCAGCTGCCGGAGCTCTTCTAGTTTGGCTACTGAGATACGATTGGTGGTGACTCCTGTCGATGTGTTTGTCTCCCTCGTATCGCTTTCGCCTCTGAGTGGTCCATTTACCGTCCATCCTAATATCGTTCTCACGGCGTACGGGCCGTCGTCCACGCTGCTAACCACCTGAAGTGGCTCCATCGCCTTGGGAACATTTGCTCCTATGAGTAATCCGACCTCTGCTTGGATAGTGGGGAGTTTCACCTCCTTTAAATGGCCAACTGTCGATATCCTCTTGACCGGGAATATTGTCTTTGGTTACAGGGATATGTTTCTGTGAAAACACCTCGGGAAGTTCAATAAAGTGGTTGCCATCCAAGCCACTGATTTCCAGTCCATTCACGATGCAAGTGTTAACAATAGATTCATTCCCCATTGTTTGTAACAAGATGCTTGTATTGCGTCCGCTTATACTCAGTTGTTTTATTAATGACTCCGTAGCAAAAGTGGCTGAGCTACCTTGATCCAAGAATGCGTACGTTGTCACTGCATCGGTTCCCTTTTGTGCCTTGACACGCACTGGAATGATTGAAAGAGCACAGTTTTCCTTACCGGCCCCGGTGACTGCAAAAGTTTCCTTCGTGTGTACAAGAGCGCTTGAAACGGATTGCGGTCCACAACGCTCGCTTGTAATTGTTTCTTCACGTAAGCCTTTAGTATCCATGTGCAGCAATGTGGGATGCAGTCGAGAGCATTCTTGACATTGAGCTTTCTCTTTACAACTGCTGCTCATGTGGCCATACTTCAAGCATGCAAAACAAAGACCTTTGCTCCGCAGAAAGTCAATTTTTTCTTTGTGCGGCGTGCACTTGAGTTTTCTGCAGACTGCGAGACTGAGTTGCTCTCCCTTGCAATAAACACAGGGCTTGTTGTATGCGTCTACAGAGGCATTCGGTGTTTTTGGTGTTGATTGTTTGTCACTTTCGGTCTTGAATTTGTTTTCAGTTTGGGAGGAGACAATGGCCGCCGTGAATACTTTCTTTGGTCTGAACATCTCTGGGTACTATAGTTTGGGTTTCTGTTGTACCGGTTGTTTTGGTCTGGTGGTGGTTTCTTGAATGTTTCCGTAGAGTGGGTTTAGTATATATCTGACTTGCTTGTTGACGAATTCGACAAAATCCTTGAACTTCGCCCTTTTCTTTGTTTTTTCTTGTAGGTCGCATGCAGACCTTCTCCAAGCTTCTTTGAGTTTGAATGGGAGCTTGTTAACCAAAGCCTTTATGTTAGCTGTGTTGTCCAAGTCTTCCATGTAGCTTATATCATTCATTGTGTTGCAGCAGCCTGTAAGAAACAATGCAAAGGACTGCAGTGCAACGCCATCTTCTGACCTAATTGTCAGCCAATCCAACGCCTACTTTATGTAAGCTTCTGCTATCTTGTAATCGTCACCAAAAAACTCCTTCAGCATTTCTTTCGCTTTAGCATAACCTGCTGAGGGTTCCATGTGAATGCAACTTTTTACCAACTCATGTGGTTGTCCACTTGTGTACTGCAACAGAAACTGTAGACGATCACGACTGTCACCAGTGCGGCCCTCAATTCCATGTTCAATAGATCTGATAAAGGATTTATACTCAAGCGGGTCACCCTTGAATGTTGCAATAGCGAGCTCAGGGAGTAATGTGGCTTTGTGATTCTTCACGAGGTACTCAGTGACGTCGACTTGCTGAGAAATAGCCTTGCATAGACTATCAAGCACAGGTCCGTCGTTGGGGTCCATGTTCGATACCGACGAGGCTCTTTGTGGCCTTGCTAGATGAACCTTGTTTTCAAGCTTGGGCATAACTGGGGTGTATTGTGATGGTGATTGGTATGTTATGTTCACCTTTGTTTCAGCGATCTGTTCATCATCTTCTATAATGCTCTCTGCTGCTTGTGTGCATTCATATCTTTGCAAAACTTCCATTTTTGCATCTGACTCTGCAAGAGCAGTCTGCATTGCATGCATCTCCCTTTTAGCCTTTATCGCAGCTTCCATTCTTTTTTGTTCAGCATTAAACTCCGCTTCTTGTCGCTTTTCTTCTGCTTGCAACTGAGCTTCCCTGCATCTTTTTTCTGCATGCCAATCTGCTTCTTCCTTTTCTATAGCTAACTTCTCTCTTAAGGCTGCCACCTTTGCCTTTAATGCAGCACGCTCCATTTCTGCCTTTATTCTCACTGAAGATGTAGATGATAATGCACTTCCACATTGTGATCCGAATCTACTTGAGCGTTTCATGCTGGGTTTTGAAGATGTAGTAACGTTAGACCTACTATCTGTGGGCATTACTTGTTTATTGTACTCTTCAGCCTGCTCAGAGCGTTTCATGACCTCTTTCATCCATTCTTCGCATTTCCAGAAGAAATCATTCATTGTCTTATTTTTAGGATCAAACCAATTCTTTTGGTCATCCGAGAATTCTTCATCAGACATAAGTTTTCTCAAAGCTGAATTTGAGTCGGAAAATTCCTGTTGCAAACCAGCGAAGTCCACACGCAATTTATTTTTAACGATGTCAGCATTTGCGTCATCTTCCATTAATTGCACGATATGCTTTGTCAGGCTCGTGAGCAGAGATAGCTTATGCCTGCGTGCATTAAGCTGTCTGTATTTGCGTTCTTCCACAGCTTTCTCAGTCAATTTTACTGTCCGTTTTACACTGTCTTGTTCCTCCATGATAAGTGAATGTTTACACACCCTTTAGTGCAAATATCAAATCCGTAGAGTGAACTTATCACACGCGAACTGCGTTCCACTTCTTCGTTCAGCCGAAGGCGTCCTTTTATTTATTTATTTCTCTCTCTCGCGCGCGCCGAGTAGTTTCAGTTTCGTTTCTTTAACGATCCTCAGAAGAGCAAAGAAAGCTACAACTTATGGTTTCCCCGTGAAAGTTTCCTCCTTCCGTCCTTCGTCTCGAATCAGGTAGTTCCAAAGTCCGTTAATCCTTGAGGAGCTAGTTTTTTGACTAAATGTAGGTTCCACTGTTCCACTGAATGTAGCCTTAGTTTGACGCTTTATCCACTCTCTTTATCCACATCCACATCAATAAATCCACAGGGCAACTCTTGATGAATATCTTCGTTTATTTGGTAATCCACAAAACATCAGCACAGGAACGTTACAAAGTATAAACGATTAATTAAAGGTAATAGAAATAAAGTTAAGGTAAAGGTAAAGGTAAAAAACTGTGTGGCTTCACTCTCCGTGTGTGCGTCCGTTCACGCAGCCAACTTCACTCAATGAATGACACGAGAATAGCGTCACTAACTCTCGTCACACACACACAGAAGCAGCTCCGCGTCACACACACGCACGCAGCTCCGCGTCACACACACACACACGTCATTTTAGATAATTATTTTAGATAATGACGTCAACTTGCTTGCTTTAGATAATTACCCAATTAACTCTATAAATATCTGCAAGTACTGTAAACATTTCTCCCAAAACAAATCATAAAAATCACAGTTTAACACACAAATCACATCATTCATCAAACAACTGCATCTAGGCTCCTACAGTACCTATCCTCTGATGGCTACTTCCAGCAGGAGAATGCACCATGTCACAAAGCTTGAGTCAGTTCAAATTGCTTTCTTGAACATGACAATGAGTTTACTGTACTAAAATGGCCCCCACAGTCACCAAATCTGAACCCAATAGAGCATCTTTGGGATGTGGTGGAATGGGAGTTTCATGCCCTGGATGTGCATCCCACAAATCTCCATCAACTGCAAAATGCTATCCTATCAATATGGGCCAACATTTCTAAAGAATGCTTTCAGCACCTTGTTCAATGCCATGTAGAATTAAGTCAGTTCTGAAGGCGAAAGTGGGTCAAACTCAGTATTATATGGTGTTTCAAATCATCCTTAAGGTGAGTATAGAACATATTTTTTAAAATGGAAAAGATTCAAAATGTAGTTCCTTCCTGTACACGATTTTGTTTTAGTCTGAGAAAATTGTCAGTGGGCGGGATCACACAATAGTAGCCTATTTTGATACCCTGGGTTGCCAGTTGGCTGACAGCAGTGTATTGCAGCTATGGAAATGAACAGGGAACAGTGAAAGACTCATCGCTTTCCATTGTCAATTGCTCTGGCATGTTTTGTTTCCTTAATCTGGCAAGTCGTGTGAACGTAGAGTCCAAAGGTGTAGTGGTAAAAAAGAGGTGGATAACTATTAATTCTGGTGGAACACGACATGGTCACCAGGTAAGGTGGGCCACTGCTTAGCGGTGTATGTGTATCCTGATAACATTGCTAAAGGGAGGCCTCGAACATTAAGCCTTTTCATACGCTTGTCCTTCAGACAAGTAAATCTGCCATTCATTTGTCTGAGGAAAAAAAGTTGCTTGTCCAGATTTTTTATTTTTATTTTGTGTGTTCATTTATTATGAAACAATATTCTCATCAGTGTTCAATCAGCTTTGATATTTAAATCACATTATTTTAATATCTGCACCTTTAAAGGGCATCCCCTCCCCTAATATTATTAAATGTATGCTTCTTTCATTTTACATTCTTAAATTTGATCAATAAATTCAATTATTTCAAATAATAATACACTATGGGCTGTTACCCTATGGGCTGATTAAATCATTTACACTGAAAAATTACAATTGCATAAAATAATGTTATGAAATTGATTTAAATTTACATAAGAAACTTGGAAAGAATGCTTATACTTTTAAACATTTAACACTAAACCGCCAGTAGGTGGCGGCAGGCGACCGTCTTAATGAGTGAGTCATGGATTCATTTATTCAAACGAATTTGTTCAAGCGGTCTGATCATTCAAGAATGAGACAGATGTTTATGAATGGGTCATTGAATCTTTGACTCAGTCGATTCGTTCAAAATGCTGAATCATTCAGTAATGAAAACAGGTTGAGTGTTCCTGTGACATGCGCCGTGGTTCTGCTGTGTTTTTTGTTTGGAACTATTTTCGCTGCTGAAACGGAACAAAAACAACCAATATTGCATCTAAAATGTAAGTGATTTAATTTTAACTGTTTATTGAACTGTTGTAGGAAATCAATGTCACATTTTCAATCGTGATGGTGTTCAGGAAAAATAATTGAGATTGCTTAACATATGTTAGAATTATAAAAACTCTATTTAGATTTTTATAGGCAGTGGCCTATGTTGTTAACTGAGTGTGTTCTGCGCTCATTTGTGTAGATTTCTGCTCCGAGGCTGCGTGAGCGTCAACAGTGCAAACTTACCGTCAGTAATAGTCAACAACACTGACAGTAATGCAGCGCAATATGAAAGAGTTCCTCTTAGGTTTAACAACCTATGAAACTAATAATGAACAATATAAAAACTAAAACGCCACAAGCTTAATTTAAAATGTCTTAGGAACTACATGCAGGATATTTAGAGGTGGATAAACGCAATTGAGAGGTGGATAAACGCACTTTAGAGGTGGGTAAATGCTATTTCCGAATATTGGGAGGTGCGTAAACGCTGTTTACGTGCGTTTAGCCTCCACTACATCCCTGGTCGAGTCTGAGGAAGAAGGGGAAGTGGAAACGTCTCGGTTACGTATGTAACCCTCGTTCCCTGAGTACAGGGAACGGAGACGTGTCGTCGGGGAGTTCCCTGACGAATTGGGTTCACGCTCAGGGAATCTCATTACCTCTGATAGAATTAAAATGAGCCAATAACAATTGGCATGCAATCTTTGCATTCCGCGAGCTGCCTACAACCGCGGATATAAAAGCGGAAGTAAATCATTGCATAGATGCTTTTCGCTGAGGAGCCGAACAGAATCCAGCCCTCCGCGAAGGTACAACAACATGGCGCAAGGGACGACACGCCTCTGTTCCCTGTACTCAGGGAACGAGGGTTACATGCGTAACCGAGACGTTCCCTTCCGTCCTGGGAACTCCAACGTGTCGCCGGGGAGTTCCCTGACGAATTGGGATCCTGAATAAAACGCCATGGTGCTGGCCCGTTCCAGCACCTAGCTGACGCTGCCCACACAGTTTCAGAAATAACGGTAGCTAGCTCAGGGAGTCACACTGCTGTTCCGCAAGACCCCAATCAGTGGACACTGGATAACACTGGGAAAGAGTGCCCAACCCAAGAAGGGGAAGGGAACGCTGCGGAAGCCAGCCGCCTGAAGAAGGCCTGGAATACACATGTACTAGCCCAGGGGGATAGTGAAACATATGGCAGTCCCTGAGGTAGTCCCAACCCAAGGGGAATGGGAGCGTACACAACAGGGACGACAGAACGAGTCTGTCACAGGGAAGACACGACTGGACTGCACGTGGCATAATGGGTCACTGAAGAGACCACTGGACATAACACCCAGTCTACACAACAACTCCCCTAGAGGTAGTAGACCTGGCGCCTGGCGGTCCGCCACCGTCAGGCACCAGGGGGTGATGGAGGAACTCCCGAGGCTAACCGACATAGGGCGCCAACGGAGCAGAAGACGCACGTATCCGGCTGAGGCACGGAGTGGCGTAGCAAGCCGACACAACCTATTCCCTCGCACCACTCGCCGTAGCGAGTACTCGGGAGGAAGTAGGTTCCACACGTAGGCTATAGAATCTAGCGAAGAATTCGGTGTCGCCCAGCCCGCAGCTCTACAGATGTCTGTCAGCAAGGCGCCTTGAACCAAAGCCCAGGAAGCGGCAACACCTCTCGTGGGAGTGAGCACTGCAACCTGGGAGGACAAGGCTCACCCGTAGCTTCATACGCTCAGGTGATAGCATCCATGAACCAGTGGGCTAACCTCTGCTTGGAGACAGCCTTCCCCTTCTGCTGGCCTCCGTAACAGACAAAGAGCTGGTCTGAGGTCCTGAAGCTTTTGCGCTGAGAGAGCTGCATTGGGATCGAGTCCCGCCGGGTCCGCGGGACCCACGCAAATCTCGCGGGAGCGGGCGGTTTGAACTTTGCTGCGGGCGGGAATGGGCGGCCAAAAAAAAACCCTGCGGGATTGTGAGGAAGCCCAGCGACATGATGGAGATGTCAATAAATGATGTGGGAAAAGAACCTCAAACGAGGTATTTATAGCACAAAACCTAAGCGGCTCGCTGACAGCAAACAGCTGGCTGTTTTGAATAGACGACCCGGCTACTGTGAATGGGTAGCGCTTTATAGACATACTGTGACCGCTCACGAGCGCTCACTCTTAACAGACACACGAACAGACACACACACACTGTCCCCGCGCGCATGTGTGTGTGTGTGTGTGTGTCGTTGTCGTGTCTGTTAAGAGTGAGCGCTCGTGAGCGGGAGACACACATAACCTGATTATACGAGGTTGAACTGGCCGTGTGACAAAGCGGGCATAAGATGGACACGAGCACGAATTCGCGGGTGAATTTAGTAACGCGGAACGTTGTTAATTAATTGATCCATATAGGCTAGGCGAACTGTCGTTTTTTGAGAAAAACGTTCTCCGAGGCTAGCTGCTTTCAGACATGCTTTCTGCACATTTACTCCAGGACCATAATATGATGGAATACTTCTATAGCTAAAATTAAAATACTTGAAGTCTAAAGAAATGCACGGTAGCCTATAGATGTCCCCGATAGCCAGGCTACTATTCATCTTCCTGATCAGTGCATCAGAATACATGCAGGCCAGGAAAACGTAACAAACAACCCCATGAATCTCTTAATAGCAACACAAATACGTGTTTTTTCCTGCGGCACGGGAGAACACACAAAATCAATGCATTTCTAGTATTGTGTGGGATTAAATTCTCCTAGTTTTGCGGGTGCGGGCGGGAGTGGACATACATATTGCAGGAGCGGGCGGGAGTGTAATGCATACGTTGCGGGAGCGGGCGGATTGGTCAGAAATACGGCGGGTGCGGGCGGGATGAAGAAAACAGTCCCGCGCAGGTCTCTACTTTGCGCTCTGTCAATGTAAACCCGCAGGGCACGGACTGGACAGAGAAAAGCTAGGGCTGGGTCTGCCTCCTCCTGGGGCAGCGCTTGCAGGTTCACTACCTGGTCCGCGAAGGTAGTGGTAGGAACCTTGGGCACATATCCGGGGGCGGGGTCTCAATATAACTCTAAGGCACGATTCGTTGATCAGAAAAGCCTGCAGATTCCCGACCCTCTTGAAAGAGGCCAATGCCAACAGGAGCGCTATCTTTATTATATTCAGCTCTACTGTCAGCAAAGGCTCAAAGGGAAGACTTTGGAGAGCTCTCAGTACCAGAGCTAGGTCCCAAGAGGGTACAGAGTAGGGGTGGAACGGTAAACAGAAGTCACGGTTCGGTTCATACCTCGGTTCAGACCTCACGGTTCGGATACGAATTTCGGTACAATGGAGGGAAAAACAAAACAAAAATACAGAAGGCATTGTATTTTTTAAAGTTTTATAAAAGCATAGAACCAGTTTATTTGTAGTGCACTGGAAATAGTTTTATATAATTAGTTTATTAATTAAATTAATAAAAAGACACAAAGTCCATGCGATATGTTTGGTAATTGTACCTGCATTTATTTAAAATTATTTTGCTATATTTCAGATCAATATATTTGTTTTCCTTAATTTTAATTAACATTATTAATTAACAATGTAACATTATTCTCATCTGAATAAATAATTGATTTCTGTATAACATAATACTACCTTTAAAAACACATTTGATTTCTTTTAAAATCTATGTAGAATGTGTAAGATTAGTGCTGGAGGAATATGACGAATGTCCAAAAGATGGGACCCACAGACTGTTTTGAAATGGAGTTGGATAAATAGCCTATGTTTTGCTTTTAAACAGTGTGTGTGTGATTTTGGTTGGATGACAGTTGTAGGTTACAGTTTGTCAAGAGTTTTACAGTGTAAACAAAAGCACAATGTTGTGTTTTATTGCGAGTGTAGCCTACACAAATATGAGAACAGTTTTTGTTTCCACTGTTCTATTGGCGTGTCTCTCATCTCGCTCCTATCTCATACTCTCTCTCACATCCACACACACATACTCACACACACACACACACACACACACACACACACACACACACACACACACGAGCATTGCAATCTTGACATCGCAGCCTGTTCATTATGCGGTCACACCAAATGCGAATGAGAGCGCCGAATTCGCGTCTGGTTCGACGCTGAGTCCAAAGAGGATGCGCGCCGCATATAAAGCCACGTTTGAAGTGAACGCGCGTTCAGAGCTTTGACGGTTCAGAGCAAGCCGATGATACAGATTATGTGTCCCTAAAGAACCCGCGTATCTAACAGTAGTCCCGCATTACATTATTAAATATGCACGCGAGTTTTATTTTATTTATATACCGTGTATTTTCCGTTAAATTCGTGCACCGAACCGTGACGCCTGTACCGTTTCGGTTCGATACGAATACATGTACCGTTCCACCCCTAGTACAGAGTGCAAAAGCACGAGGCAGATTTAGCCTCCTAGCACCCTTGAGGAATCTGATGACCAGGTCGTGCTTCCCCATGGACTTACCTTCTACGACATTGTGATGAGCAGCTATTGCTGCAACATACACCTTGAGGGTGGAAGGGGACAGCCTGATGCTACAACCCATCTTGTAGGAAGAAAGCACTACTCTGATCGGGCAAGTTCGGAGGTCCTCCCGGCGGGAGGAACACCACTCGACGAACAGGTTCCACTTCAAAGTGTAGAGGCGCCTCATAGAGGTAGCTCTAGCAGAAGTGATGGTGTTTACCACAGCCTGTGGTAGATCACCTAGAACCTCCGCGTCCCGTCCAGGGACCAGACATGGAGTTTCCAGAGGTCTGGACGACGGGTGTGTGGCGGATGTGGGTGAGCCTGGGTCAGGTCAGTTCGAGTTTTTATAAAAGGAAATTTGTTTACAGTAAAGAATACACAACAACATTATTTAGGTTTAATAGACTTTATTTAAACTTTCGTTTGGAGTTAAGTGCGCACACTCTTTAACGTTTAGTTTGAGTTTATTCTTACCGTTCTTTCTGTTTGTTTGTTTGTTACGGCTGAGTCCCGATGAGCTGGTGCACCATCAAAAGAGGTTCGAGTGGAAACATCGGACGTATATATATATGGTTCCGGCCAATGATCGGGCCACAACCATTCCGGTTTCCGCTTCGGGGGAACTCCAAGGACTATTTTGCTTTCTTTTCGTTTGTTTGTTTATAAGAAGTAAATTTATTAAGTGTAGTCATTTGATAGTATCATTTGAGGTGTTTGTTTATGTATATAGGGTGTTTCATATGTGTTTATTGTGTGAAATGGCCATTATATGTCTGTGTATCCCCTTTATGTGTTAATTGGTGCTGGCCACCAAGGTATAAATCTCGTAATTGTTTTGTATGTGGATGAGTGTTCTGTGGGAGAACAGGTGTTGTAGGCCCTGGGCCTCTGTTAATGTTTGAGAGGCAAATGCAGTGACCCATTGTTATTGTATTTTTTCTTTTTGTTTTGTTATTTGATTTTTGTTACGTTTGGTTTACCACCATTGGGTTAGCATTGGCCTTACTTTTGTAACCCCATCCTCTGGAAATAAACCCCTAAACGTTTGCAGTAGCCTGTTGCCTCCGTGTTCTTTTATCCTTTACTGGTCACATCTATCACAGGGTGCCATAGAGTGCCCCGTCACTGAGAAAGAAGGTCCTTCCTCAGAGGAATTGGACAAGGAGGGGCTGTCGCGAGGAGCATGAGTTCCGTGAACCAAGTCCTGGTGGGCCAATATGGCGCCACTGACAGGACCTGCTCCTCGTTCTCCCTGACGTTGCACAGTGTCTTGTGCAAGAAGGCTCACTGGGGGAAACGCATACTGCGCAGGTCCCGGGGCCAGCTGAGGGCCAGGGCGTCTGTGCCGAGGGTCCCCTTGGACAGGAAGTAAAACCACTGGCAGTGGGTCGTGTCCGGAGAAGCAAACAGGTCTACCTGTGCGAATCCGAAAACACTCAGATCAGCTGAACCACCTGGAGGTGGAGTCGCCATACTCCTGGCAGGGGAGGCAACTGTGAAAGCTCGTCTGCCACACGGTGGAGCTCCCCTGGAACATGAGTGGCACTAAGCGACCTCAGATGCTTCTGACTCCACAGGAGTAGGTGGGAGGCGAGTCGCGACATGCGGCGGGAGCGTAGACCACTTGGCGGTTGATATGCGCAACGGTCGCAGTGCTGTCCGTACGGACTGGTACGTGCTTGACTTTGAAAACCCGCCTGAGGCGGCACGAAGCCAAGCGTACTGCTTGCAACTCCAGGCAGTTGATATGCCAATGCAGCTGGGGCCCCGTCCACAGACCCGAGACTGCATGCCCTTTGTACGTGGCCCCACACCCATGGCAGAGGCATCCGTGAAAACCACAGCATGTCTGGAAACCCGGACTAAGGGCACTCCGGCCCGAAGAAACGCAGGATCCGACCATGGGGAGAAGGTTTCGCGACAGTGCGGGGTTACTTAGACCCTGAACGTGCCGCTCTGCCACGCCCACCTCGGGACTCGATCGTGAAGCCAGTGCTGGAGCGGTCTCATATGTAACAGGCCGAGCTGCGTTACTGCGGCTCGCCATATGCCCCAGGAGCCTCTGAAATAGTTTCAGTGGAACCGCTGTCCTGCCTCGAAAGGACCTGAGGCAGGTGAGCACTGACTGGACGCGATTCCTCCGTAAAGGCGCGCCGTCTGGGCGACCGAGTCCAATTCCAGTACCGAGACAATAGACCCTCTGCACGGGGCAAAGTCTGCTCTTGTCCCAGTTGACCTGAAGCCCCAACCGGCTGAGGTGCCGTAGCACCATGTCCCTGTGACCGCACTTGAGAATGCGAACGCCTTGTTCTTTTCATGGGAACAAGGCCGCCCCTGCGACTTCCGTGAAGACGCGGGGACACAGGGCCAGCCCGAAGGGTAGGACTTTGTACTGACATGCTCGACCCTCGACCGATAACCTTAGAAACGGTCTGTGTCGAGGAAGAATGAGAGACGTGAAAGTACGTGTCCTTCAGGTCGATCGCTGCAAACCAATCCCGGGGACGGATGCATTCGAAAATGCGCTTTTGCGTGAGCACCTTGATTGGGAGACTGTGCAGGGCCCGATTCAAAACTCGCAGGTCCAGGATTGGTTGTAACCCACCGTCTTTCTTGGGTACAATGAAGTAGGGGCTGTAGAACCCGGACCTCATCTCAGCAGGAGGGACCGGCTCTATCGTGTCCTTCGCCAGCAAGACATTGACCTCGTTCCACAGGACAGGGGCGTCCACTGACCGCACACAGGTGAAGTGAACGCGCCTGAACCTGGGAAGCCGGCGTGCAAACTGAATTGCACAGCCAAACCGAATGGTACGGATGAGCCATCAGGACGGACCCGGAAGCGAGGCTTCTAGGTACCGACCCAACTCAGCCCACTCGAACCACCGGCGTACCCACGGAGGGGCAGCGAGGTGGAAGGCAGGGACCTGGCTCCAGTGGCAAAGTATCCACTGGAAGCAAGGTCTGGGCGTGAAGTTCGCCAGGAACCTGCTTCCACCAGGGGGCAGACGGCAGAGAGAGCCCGTGGGCTTTCTGCTGCGGGCCGCCCCGTGGCGAGGGGAGGAGAAAAGATGCCGCACAAGGCCCTGCCTCCTCGTAAGCTGGTCTCTGCAGGCCCTCCAGGCCCAGCCGCCGACAGGAGCGACGCAACCGAGGAAGCGTCGCTGCTATCTGCAGACTGGGAAGAGGGAATGAGAGCGATGCTGCTCGGGGACAGCATCCACTGCTGTTCGGACCCCCTTGGGTGGAGGAGACCGCAGTCTCCACCAAAGATGACCTGAAGAAGGAGGAAACTGCTCTATTACAGATATTTTGGATCCCGCTGACCGTGTGGTCAACGGCGGAACAGCCAAAAAGATTTTCCGCCCGGCCCTCCCCCGGGGGAAGGAGGTGTGCAGAGACACCCCCCTGTAGAGCAGATTCCTGGACCTCCCTCAGATCGCCCGAGTCAGGAAGCTTCCCTCCCTCCCTCTTAAGGCAAGGGGCCGGGGCTTCTGAGCAGGCTGGGCCGTCGACCTACAACCAGACTCCCGGCCTCCAGGGTTGGAAAGCTGCGCTGGAGGGGGAGCTGGTGCCAGAGGACGGCCTCAGCGACGAGGGAGCAGCCGGAGCTTGTACGGCCACAGGAGACGGAGCCAGCAGCAGCCCGCCCCCTGTGCAGGACATGCCGCACAGTCTCCGACTGCTTTCTGGGCGGCGGAGAACTTCTGGGCTAAATTCTCCACAGCGTCGCCGAAGAGGCCGCCCTGGGATACGGGGAAGTTCGAGAAGTTTGTTCTCCACTTCCCTCATATCAGCCAGGGTCAGCCAATGGTGGCGCTCCTGGACCACAAATGTGGACATCGCCAGACCCAGCGAACGTGCAGCGACTTTCGTCGCCCGAGGGCGAAGTCCGTCGCCACACGCAGCTCCTGCAGCAGAGCTGGGTCTGGACCACCCGCCTGCACGCCACGGAGCACCTCCGCTTGATGTACTTGCAGAAGCGTCACGGCACGCAGGGCAGAGGCGGCGTCTCCACACGCACTGTAGGCATCCCTGGTTAGCCCAGAGGAAAACCCACAGGCGCAGGAGGTGCTATCCAAGGGTGGTGAGGAAGGAGAAGCGAGGTCTGTCCGCGTCTAAGCGCCTCAACTCCTCATGCACCTCGGGAAGGAAGGAACTGGAGCGGGCCGTGCAACAGCACGACCCGCTCCGAGGCACCAATCATCTAACCGCGAAGGTTCGGGACCGGTGGGTTCCACGCAAGCCTGACATTTGCGGCCGCCGCTCGAGCATCAGCGGCCATTTCCGGGTCAGGCTCCACCAACGCCACCCCACCGAAGGGGGCAGCGCCGTAGAGTCTTCACCAGAAGACCGCTCTTCCTCCGATGCAGCGATCGACACCCGATCCTCAGATGGCGTGCCGAAGGAGACAACCGGAACCGCCACGAGGGCTCCGGCCGCTCCACCGGAAGCGCCGACGGCAGCGTGCAACTAGAGGCATGAGGCGCCCGACAGGGTCTTTCACCTGTCGCGTTTCTCACAGTAATCCTCATTCGCTCACCAACAGTAATCACAGAATAGCCGTGTGCTGAACTGAACCAGCAGACGAACTGAGACCGTAGATTCTCTGGAAGGGACTCCCCCATGTTTCAGGGATCTCAGTCTCGAACGTAGCATCACGAGAGTCATATTCCCGCAATGAGAGCATGACTCATCCACAAACCCCGCCTCCGCGTGCGCTAAGCCCAAGCACGAGAGGCAGTGTTTATGGCCATCTTCCTGAGGGAGAGATCGACCGCATCCAGAAATGCACGGGTGAGTCGACGTCCTGAAAAGGACGCGAACACACCGTGGAGCTCTTTCAGAAGGAAAATAAAAATAAGAAGAAGAAGAAGCACTTTGAAGCGCCGAAGCACCGCGGGATCAGCGCGGCAGACACTTCCGGGTGAAACTGCAAACCCTTGTGCTGCTCTCAGTCGCGTCGATCGCACAAAGCGCCGTCACACCAGCCGCCGTCAAAGAGTCTTCTTTCTTCAGCTCGTTTTCTCTTCAGAACAGCAGGTAAGCTCTGTGAAGCTCCGAAGCAAAAAGCGTCTATGCAATGCTTTACTTCCGCTTTTATATCCGCGCTTGTAGGCGGCTCGCGGAATGCAAAGATTGCATGCCAATTGTTATTGGCTCGTTTTAATTCTATCAGAGGTAATGAGGTTCCCTAACGTGATACCAGTTCTGTCAGGAAACTCCCCGACGACACGTTGGAGTTCCCAGGACGAAAGGGAACAACTATTTCCAATATTTTTAATTTGGACTGCAGTACACATTTCAACCGCTAGCTGTGAAAATGACATACTGCACCTTTAAAATAAGTTTGTAATGGAAAACTTTGTAAAATAAAATATGTATGAATTAATGTGTTTCTTTTAAAAACTATTTTCAGTTGTGGGGCTACACGCTTCAAATTTCATGACATGAGAAGGAGGTTGCAAATAATAATGAATTGCATAGATGCTGTGATTCAAAAGGTTCCGGAACGTATTGGTTCATAAACAGGTTCTGCACCTTCAATTGTTCTCATAAAACACCCGCAATGTGAAAGTGGGTGGAGTTTTCGTCATCCTGTGAATACAGATATTATGGCTATAAGGCATTTATATTACTCTGATTATATCCAATTACAATGTCTTCGAACTACCTCTCTACCAGGACACAAAACATTCTGATCAAAAACACCTTTACACTTGTCTTTTCAATGTGTGTGTGGAAACACCTGGATTTGAGGTTACATTGATGAAGAAAAGATTTTTCCAGCTATAGAGAGGTCACAGTGATCTCAGTTGCATGGAATGCCTCAAACTGCAGAGCAAGAGCGCCTCAGTGTGGTTGCACAGACAATATGTTATGTAGAAGTTAAAGACATGAGGCCAGTTGTTCAAAGGTAATCTGATCTGATTTTGGTTCTAGGATTGGATCAAATCTTGAAAATGGGTTGTTCAAAAGGGAAAGAATGAATCTGAAATCAGATTGGATAAGGGAATCCAATCCTAGTTTTAATCTGGATCAAACCTTCAGTTTGTATTGTTCAAAACTTGTCAGTGGGATTTGGATAACTTTGATCCAAAAAAAAACAGGATTATCCTGATCCCAACTGGGGTAGGATTTCAAGGTGGATTTCAGGAAGAAAATGTTGTAAAACTTTAAAATTGGTCAAATAATACATTTGTCTCATTTAGTGTATACTTTTATTTATATTTTGCACTTGACTTGTGTAACCGTTGTAACAGTGATAAAGTATAGATAGGCTAACAATTAAGCTATTCGGTATAGTAAAGTAAAAAATATATATATATATCTTGTCCCCATTTGTGTTTTGTCTCAAAATAAGAAACACTTACAGTGACCCCATGTTGGCTCTTCTGTTCTTTACATAGCTGGTAGCCCACATTGTGATATGTTGTCCCATTTAGAGCACTGGTCATCTAGCCTGGCATGCCAGACCTACATCAGGATGTTAGGTCTGGGAACTCTAATTGTCATACATACCTCAATGCGAGGGCGGGATAAAAGGTTGTCTTTCAATATCCCTCTGCACGCCATAGGATAGCGGCAGCGCTCAGCCAACCAGAGCAACGAATGGCTGTGGATGAGTGAGTCCAATGCGTTTCCCTCCAGCGGAGCAAGTTGATATATAAAACTTTTGCCGTATGCGGTCGTCAAAACTCCGAACGCATCTTCCTTTTTTAGAACTGACTCAAGTGACGTCTCTTAACTCCAAGTCATCGAGTCGCGGCCAAAGCCAAATCGAAAGACCGCTGTTCGCCAGCTGCATCTTGTTTGTTTTTAATGGAAATCACCAATGGAAATCACGGCGTAGAACCGTCACAACTCTGCCGTCATTGTTAAGCCCGCCCACCAACTCTGTACACGATGTGATTGGCGGACCAGAGTTTGGTTTTTCCACAACGAAAGTCAACGGAGAGTTGCTAGCATAGACATCATATAGACGCCCTATCGACCGCTACTGCCTATAGACCCCTTTTGCGCCGACGTCACAGTTACGTCACGGCGTTAGCTGGAGGCAAAACAAAGTGAAAACTGCAGGCGGCCAATGCAAATCAGCACAGATTCGGCTACATAATAAGGAGCTTAAAATACTTTTATTATTATTAATTATCATCGTATTGTGTTGTTTGGTGCTAGTATCAATGTAAAATGAATATGCTGTATCTGGACATTTTATTTCTAGAAAATATTCACATGATTAAAATCGCACTGTAATGTCACTGTTTACATTGTCGTCGTCTCGGCGCTGGCTCGGCAGAACTGCAGATCGTACACACAAGTCTTGTACAGGACCATTCAGCACATAGTTAGTCATCTAAAGATTTATATGCCCTCAGTTTCTCTTTACGATCGGTTTCTCTATAAGGTAGGTGTCGAAGTCAGGCCACTCAACCGAGGTAATGTTAATCCTGTCAGATCGTCCATGCATTGAGTGAGCGAGCGTGTAGGCGGCTACGGGTCGGCCAATCTGGTTCTGTCCGTTAAAATTAACTTTTGAAAATAACAATCGTGGTCCTGGACACTGAGTGACCTTACACATTAAGATAAAATCTGATTTTCTTCAGTCATTGTTAAAAAACAAGCTAACAAAACTTGCTTACTTGCATTAGTTAAGCGGCCAGAGCGCTCATTCTGCCTCCGCCTAAGCTCCGCCCACATAAAAACGTCACCGTGTTTACCAACTGTAAAGGGGTCTATTGGCACGGACGGGAATTAGAGCCGCCATCTTAAACCGGTCATCCGCTCCGCTCAGTGTAATCTGAATGGCAGGTGAAATGAGCTGCCAGCGCATTAAATTAATCGTACTCACTGAATACTGAACTGATTTTCACGCGGGTTTTTTTTTGCTGCAAAGGTCATTCATGTAGCTATGATACAGGACACATGGTTCGGTGTATTTTAATATCCATAGTAGGTTTAACAGTAATATAATATTCTGATATAAGATATACAGTGACCAGACACTGTATATAAAATCTGTGATGAAGGATATAATGTATTTTATAAATCACACACTATAAATATAATAAAGAAGCAGAAACAGATAGTAGCAGTAAAGTAAGATATTTTAATAAGTTGAAGAAACAATTTATGATTGGCACACGCACACACATACACGCGAACACACTCTCTCTCTCTCTCTCTCTCTCTCTCTCTCCTCCTCTCTCTCTCTCTCTCTCTCTCTCTCTCTCTCTCTCTCTACACACACACACACACACACACACATACGCACACACTTTCACACACAGAGAACGCAGCCACCGAATCCACCGAACGCAGCCACCTGTAATAAAAATTGAGAAGAAGCTTTTCAACGTGTTTGCATCAGTAATTTCTAAAAATTAAATTTGGACAACACTAAGCCTATAGGCCTACCTTTTTTATTGTATGTGAATGTGGGAGGGGAAAATGTTGAGACTAAAGCCCTATTCGGATTAACTTTACAAGGGTAGATGGAGTAAGTTAATGAAATTTTACCACAGGACTCCTGTAATATCAATAGCCAAATCGCATGTGATAAGATATAGGTTATCAATAAAACTAGAAGTTGGAGGGGTAACTAAATTTGCGCATTGCTATCATGCGTGTATATTACGTTGCTTCATGATGTGCGCAAACACAAATAACCTATACAACAGGGCAGTTGAATGCTTATCTGATAACCTAGAAGCTCTTGTAGTTATTACTTTAACAGTTACCCCACCTCTCCATGCCGGGTGAACACCGGCGAATGCAGTAAACAGCATTTCACAACGATTTCAGTACAGTAATAGCAAATATCCTTGCTCCTTCTTGATTATCTGGTAATATTCTATTCACAAAATACAACCAATAGTACGGTAATGTTAAGACTTACTTGTGAAAAGCCCTATTTTCGGTGGTCCGGCGATTAGAACGGGAAAATGCTCCACAGTGTTCTGACATCTGATCTGCTGCCACGCAACGAGACTAGGAATACGACCGGTTCAAGATGGCGGCCGGATTTCTCGTTTTCCAGCGGCCAATAGGGTATCTAGTCTCTATTTGATATTTATGGTTGCTAGACCACACTTTGCGGCAAAAAAAAAAAAATTGCTGCCGCTAGGGTGCGTCTAGATTTCTAGACTACTGGTAATCCGGATTTGGTAATCTTGAAAACTGTGTATCTGGATCAGGGTGATCCAGTCCAATGTTGCTTTGAATTCATAAAAATGATCTGTTTTACCCTAATTGAGATGACACTTCTCATACAATCCAATACTGTAATATCAATGTTTTTTTTTTTTTTTACAATTACAGTAATGTCATCTGCATACACAACCTACTCTAAAGAACGAGTAACATCACCAACTCTTAAGATGGACAGATCTATCTCTTAATAGACATAACAATGGTTCCCCCGCTAAAGAATATAGCCAACCTGAGAGTAGATTTTCTAAACCACCACCAATTTTTTAATCAAAATATGAATTCATTAACAAGAGTTTGATCGAAGAAATAAAAACTTTTCAAACACATACATTGTTTAAAACAAGCAAATCCAGAAACAAAATCTACATCCACTTCATAAAGTTCAAAACATCTCTGATCAGAAAAAATATATATATCATATATTGCGCTTTCTGGAATAGATAGGATTGATTTTTGATTATATGTACATTTACACACACACACAACTAGGTATGTGTGTGTACTTGTAGATTATCTTGAGGAACGGTTTGAGTTTTACCCCACTATTGCAATGCTACAGTAGTCAATATTTGAAGTGAATCAAAAAAAGCTGTCATACGACAAGAATGGAGCATTGTTAAATTCATGCATAACTTTGATGAAAGGTTTTATCCACTTCAAATGTTAACTACTGTACATCAACAGTGTAAAAATTTATAACCAGTTAATATGGACAAAACGTGTTGTGCTCACGCTAAGTGTGTAAAAGAAGCCTCAAAAGATAACATACAAAGAAAAATCACATAAAATCAGAAAATGAGCATAAAGAATAAAGCAGCAGTTTAAAATGTTTATTTTAAAAATAACTTGAGTACAAAACATACATAAAAAATATTGGGAAAAAAGTCTTAAACTTAAGACATCATACATTACATTCAAACATCACCTGCATTCAGGTGAGAGGACTTTGTAGATCGTTTAGGGTTTCATTTCTGGGTTTTAATCATTGCATTGGCACAAAATCTCCACTTTCAAGACACTTGTAACAATGAAGCCTCTTGAATGAAACAGGAAGGCCTTAGAAAGTAGAATCAGGTTTTCATGCAAAATTGTATGAAGTGTGTTATGGAACAAACATGTTTCTGTGTGAAATGTTTTGTACAAGCATGTTGAGCTTCATGGCAAATTTTTTAAAATAAAATAAAAATATACTAGGTGAATGCAGAGTCGCCAAGGTGAAATGCAAGAGAACATATGGAACATTAAAACTCTTTAAATTGTAGAAAAATAGAATGTCCTTAATCGGGAGATCACCAGAAAATACTAATTGGTTAATCAAGATATTCAAGTAATTCACCTGATACTTTTTAAAGTGTTACATTACATGCAACATGGATGGCAGTACAAGTCAGAGAGGGGAGATGATTGATACAGAGCAAATGTTAAGTTACAAATTTAAGTGCATGCCTGAAAGGCCAGCAGATGGCAAATAATATGTAGTACACACAAGATTAACATGCACAAAACCACATTCCCAACAATAAAACTGGTTGTGATATGGATTTGAACATGATAAAATAATATGTACATACAAAGTAATCCATAGTATAATGTCAATTTGAATTAAATTTAAGAAAATTAAAATTGAACTAAAATAAAATAAAAATATTGCACAAAGATAGTATATTACGTAAAGATTTACAGTACAAAAGCAAATCACAGCCTAGTGGTACCGCAACAAGGTTTGTCATCAAAAATATTCTGAAAAGCAATAAGAATAGATGAAAAATTAAAGCATCAGTAAACAAAAAAGGTATTAGACACTGTCATACGAAAAAAAAAGAAAAGGAATATGTACAATGAAAACAGGAACATTTAAATGTGTAGTCACAGGAAGAGCACTAGACAAAACAAATCAAAGTGCAATTTCAGACAATGCCCATCTTAAACAGAAGTGTTACCTTTGACCTAGGAAAAAAAAGGTATGTGGCCCACATTCTTGGTCTTGGGCAGAAGTGGAAGTGATGGACGAGTGGTTCACTATCTGCTGAGGCTCATGGGAACAGTGTCCCTTCACGACGACGATGCCAGCTGTTACGGGCATACTGAGGATGATGTCCTCTGGGAACCTGCACAATGTTACGCTCTAAACAATTCGAGTGTGGAGGCCCCTTGAATCTCTG
Source organism: Hybognathus amarus (assembly GCA_030378365.1). Classification (NCBI taxonomy): domain Eukaryota; kingdom Metazoa; phylum Chordata; class Actinopteri; order Cypriniformes; family Leuciscidae; genus Hybognathus; species Hybognathus amarus. The sequence goes on along the minus strand of JAQIUQ010000247.1, from coordinate 78,500 downwards.
GCCATTCTGAAAAAACACACAAGTATTTTAAGAATGATACCAGCCAGCAGCAGCACGCATTTATCAATACTTTAGACAAAAAAAAAAAAAAAAAATGAAACTAGACCAGTCAATGTAACTTAACTACTACAGAAAACAGATTTAACTGCAAACTTTTAATGCATTCAAATTCTGTTAAGGACTGAAAACAACATTAAACTCTACATCCATCAGTCTGTAAATAAATAGCTGCAGTAATTTAAAGCTCCAGTCCGCAGTTTTTCCTCTTTGTCACCATCTCTGTTCGAAATAACTCTGTTATTCGCAGTATAATCAACTTCATGACCAACATATGGCCAACATAATAATTTCATTCGGAAAATGTACGTCCCTTTTGTAGTACGCGTGTGTAGTATGTAATTTTTGTTCTGATTCTGACATTGCAGTAATTCGTGCAGATTAAATCTAAAAATCACAAAAAAATACGATCATATTACATCGATTTTATCATCTCTACACTGGTTACCTATTAAGTTCTCGTATCAACTACAAAATACTACTAATGACCTATAAAGCCCTAAATAGTTTAGCTCCTATGTACTTAACGGACCTTCTTTCGCCCTACAATCCACTGCTGCTCTTTAAGATAACTAAATTCAAGGCTTCTGGTCAGGATATCTAAGTCCACTAAAGGAGGGAGGGCGTTCTCGCATTTAGCTCCAAAACTCTGGAATAGCCTTCCCGATACGGTCGAGGCTCTGACTTGCTGACACAGTTTAAAACTAGACTAAAGACGCATCTCTTTAGTCAAGCATTCACATAATGCTTACCTTTTATTCCTCTGTTATGCCATACAGAACCGTTTGCCGCTGAAACTGCTTAACCCACCAGTGGGGCTCGACAGCCTTTTAGACAAATGGTTCGCGCGTCAGCACGTATGGTTGGGTTGCGGAGAGTTTGTGAGATAGTGATTTTCTAACACCGACTCCCGTATAATGGAAATCATTATGAACATCAGCTATGCTAATTATTTCCCATCTGCCTTTCTGCTGTCATCTTGGGACGTCTGTCCCGAGAAAAATGGCGTTCGTCAGGTCCAGTTTGTATCCAGCCTCTCATGGGGAAGAGGTTCCTCGCCTTGCTTTGCTTTTGCTTCGCCGTGATTGCTTAGTTGGGTTTATTTAACATTTAACAATATTATTGATCTGTGTTGTACTACTTTCATGTTATCACTGTGAAGCTGCTGTAGAGAATTGAGGCGAATCAAACACAACTTAATCAAATTCATCTCTCTGATTGGAGTCAGCACCCCAAAGAGAATGGAGCTCACATTGCTTTGACACAGGCTCCAGTCTTCCCCCACTCAGATAAGAACTTTATGAGTGGAGACACCACTAAAACAGGAAGAGACGTGTCAATATGTTAATGTTTTTAGCAAGACAAACTGCTCAGACCACCAAATGCCTAACCACCTTTGACCTCCCTCAACAACCTCACTGTGGAACTATAGGCCTGAGCACAAAGACCGTTTTGATCCCCTGACAGAGATGTAGCCCAGGTCTCCTTTTTCTGACTCTGATATCAGCAAGAATTCTGCCTGACTTTGTGAACCCACAGTAACCTCATTGTTGAGATCTAAGATCTCACACATCAAATTAAAACTCATCACAGAACCATTCTTGGATGTACAACCAAACAACATAATTCTTGTTGCTTACTACAATTCATGTTTGTTGTGTATTCTGCTTATATTACATATTAATCGTGTAATTGTTGTTTAACTCTTGTAATTGTTATACAGCTATCAGAAGTGTGAATGAGAATATCGTGTTTACTCTTAAAATAATCGTATTCTCTTAATTCAAAAGATGGCTTGATTGAAATCTGTGTAAAATGTCTTTGTATGATTATAATAATTATAATGTTAAACTGTGGTCTTTTGTTTCTCTGCTAAGTGCAGAAGACCAGGCAGATCACAAGACAGTGATAAGCAGAAGTAGATCCACCTCCAAAAGGGCCTCATTGGTCCCAAAGTTTCTAAGAGGTTGGCCTAAAGTTTAAGTTAAAGATTTGAACAAAGGACCTCGAGATTCAGTCAGTATTTTCCTCATGTTCAGTTAGTTTTTCAGAATATTTCAGTTCGGCAATTGTAAATGTTCTGATACAGTTCAGTTCTGTAACTGTTAAGTTTGTGCCTCTCTCTAAGACAGCCAGAGAGTGTTTATGTTCGTGTTTTCTCTGAACATAGCAAAGAGCGTGTTTGCACGCTTCTGCATCGACTAGACCAAATTCGACCAAGCAGACAGAAATAACCCATCTAGAGATCGGGGTTAAAACAGCTTCATTCAAGCCATCTGAACTCGTTTTGTTTTCATCTCTTTCTTTTATTTTCTTTCTCGTGAAAAGTCTCGGTTCAAAGTTAAGTTTGCTGCAAAGTTCGTCTTTTCCTGCAACGCGCTTCGAATTGGAAAAGACTTCTCATTCGCTTGTTAATCACACGTGATCAGCAGCAAAACTTCCATCCAGACACTTCAAAGACAACCACGCCACGCGATCAGCCGGGAAACCCCCTTGCAACAACAAGACAAAGGGAATCCCCTCAACCACACAGACAAGCGCAAGTAATCCAGACTCTTAGCTGAACCGGTGCTCTTAAATTAATAATCTCTTTAAAACGAAGGGTTAATTAATGCTTGATGGTCCTTTCAGGTCATGTTGTCTTACGTGCATATAGAAAGTTGAAACTTTCTCTCTCTCACTCTTTCCAACTCACTCTTTTCTCGCGACTGTATGAATGTATGAATGTGTGTGTGTGACCGTGTTAGACATTATAGTTCTATGTGTTTAGAATAGACCATTTCACAAGATGTAAACACTGGTCCAGAAGCACTTCCTGTTTCATTTTTTTTAACACTACAAAAGAGGTGGGATAAAATACAACCAACAGAACATTTAAAACTGAATCAAGAAGTTAAACAAACATCTTTAAGATGTTTTCTTTACATGTGAAATAAAGAAAACAGTTACAAACTGAAACAGGAAGCGTTTCTGGACCAGTGTTGTTTACATCTTGTGAAATGGTCTATAGCTAATAAAGTCTCCCATATATTTGAAAAGACAAATTGCCTTGTGTTGTGCTTGCATATTTAATGTCTTGTACAAGTTACATTGCTAAGACAGTGTTTCACTATAAATTGGGTTTATATCCTTACAAAGGTTATATTACGGCCGTTCAAATGAACTCTAAACGATTCAATTGCTCGGTTCCATAAGTGACTCGGTTCAGATTCATTGCAAATCAATGAATCATTCCCTTTGAGCTAAATTGGCCATTCCGGCCCCCTTAAATACATTTTATGTATATTATTATTGTGTAGTTCGTTACACTGCTTTGATACAATCTGTATTGTTATAAGCCCTATATAAATAAATGTGACTTGACTTGATTGGTTGGTTGAATGTAAAGAGTAGCAATGCAGATTAAAAAAAAAAAGTAACTGTTCATTGGGAAAATTAATCGTGATTTGCTACACATTAAGTTTAAAATATTGAGTCCCTGGTTAATTGTACTAGAACATTCCTATTTCCATGGCGACATATCAAGCGTCACGTGACTCTTTTTAGGGCTACGTGCCTGTCATTTACAAAATGTAACGTAAACCCATCCATTTTTCTCGAAAGACATGAAAGTGAGTGGCTAGTGAACAGGGAGAAGGCTTTATAGTCACCTAAATGCTAAAATGTTGTTGTGGGGGGAAAAATAACATATGCCTCAAAATTACATTTGAAAGGTTTATTATTTCCGCTTACTTAGACAGTGTTTTTTTTCTCAAATTATAAATGGTTCGCTAGTACTTGTGTATTTAAATGCCTGAAAAGAAAAAGAAAACATTATTTGGTTGAAAACTGTCTGAACGTGCGAAGATAAATGACAACTGACATGCACTGCTGAACGCACTCTATCCGTGCTCTCTGACTCAGTGCCAACGTCTGAAAGCAGCGTTTATCCATGTCATCTTTGCCTCGTCCTCTTTCGCTTCCAAACCAACCCAGCTTATAGTTGTTGAGATGTATGCGTTACAGGTATATATTAGAAATGACTCTTTCTACCTGTCTGAAACACTGAGTAGAAATTTACAGCCGCCCGGAACACTGTGAGTCTACGTACATTATTACTGGGCGTTTGTAGGTCAAAAAGTTCAATGAACGCAAACATCCAAGAATACTGAATTAAATTATCTTTCACGTCTTGTGCTTGTACGGACGAATTTACAAAAAAAATATGTAAAAATAAAGTCGTTTATAATAAACAAAGTTTACTAGTGGTATATCTCAAGTGAAAGTAAGTTAGCCATGTTCAAATGGGGTCCATGCGTTCGGTCTTAAAGGGGCAGGAGTTTAATAAAACTGCTGCTGTGTTTTCATATTAATAAAAGGACAAAGAAATTACTCACTGCTCTAGACTAAATAGTCTACCCTTTTAAACCTTACAAAAAATATCCATCTATATTTAATTTATACAGTAATGAATATGCAATTTTTTCACATTTGATTACTTTATTCAAATGTATACTGATCTACTATAAAAACACTGTTTATTTAATTTGCAGCTTTTCTTTGTTCTATTTTTGTATTTATTTGTACTATTTTTAATTCATTTATTCTTATTTCGTTTTAATGATTTAAAAATTACAAATGCAGTGACAATTCAGGAAGCGGTTATAAAAAGTCCTTGAAAGTCCTGGAATTTCATTTTACAGAATCTGTGCGAACCCCGATTACACTTATGAGAAAAAAATCTTGAAAAAAATCTTGATATCAATTCTAAAATAAAAAAATCGTGATTCATATTTTTCCCAGAATCGTGCAGGCCTAGTGCCAATGCAACTGTCATGTAAACAGGCAGATCGGATTTTCTGAGGCATTTGGCGACATCTCCGCGGTTTAATGACGAGAGAAACCCCTGACGAGCTTCTGCAAAGGGGAACGGATGGCCGTGTCATCAGGAGAGGAATGTGGACAGGGGCACAGGAGGTGTTTTCACAGGATTGTAAATCTGCCGAAAATGGTTCGTTTACATTTATTTTAAGCATTTAGTAATTTATTTGTAATAAACACTTTAAGTGGGCTATTTAAAACATGCCAGGACTATTAACATGCTCAATTATATTTTTAAAACATACGTGCAGAGTGCGACATCATAATTTGTGTGCATAGAAAGAATTAATCCACAGCCTCTCAAAAAAGAAAAAGAAAATAGTCCACTGCTGATCTACTCCTGAGTGCAACTCCACTGTCACAGTGTTGTGCAAGTACAGGCGCAGTTTGTTGTGTTCATTTCAATTTGCTGTCTCTGTGCAGGCTCTTTATTGCATCAATCAATCAATCAATCAATCAATCAAATTTTATTTGTATAGCGCCTTACAACAGCCAAAAGGTGCACAAGGCGCTTTCCAGTAAAAGCATCAATAGACAACAGAAAAAAGGGTGAAGAACAAAACAAAACACAAAAATCAGCCAGAGTTGGAAATTACATGTTAAAAGCCTGTCTGAACAGATATGTTTTTAACTGCGATTTAAAAGCACCCAACACAGTGATGCTTCGCAGGAATGATGGTAAAGCGTTCCACAGTTTAGGGCCTTGGACAGCAAATGACCGGCCTCCAAACTTTTTATATTTAAATTTGGGAATGACCAGAGAGGTGTATTCAGATGAGCGCAAAGTTCTGGGTGGTTGATAGACCGTTACTGAATCGGCGAGGTAGACTGGGGCCAGACCATTGATGGCCTTGAACACAAAACAGAAGGATCTTGTACTCCACCCTAGACCGTATCGGGAGCCAGTGGAGCGAGCGCGAGGACTGGGGTGATGTGTGAGCGTCTGGAGGTGTTGGTGAGGAGACGTGCTGCCGCGTTTTGAACCAGTTGAAGCCGATTAAGAGATGATTGATTAAGTCCAGTGTAGAGGGCATTACAGTAGTCTAACCTCGAGCTGATAAAGGCATGAATGACTTTTTCAAAGTCAGCTCGGGAACAAGAATGGTTTGACCTTACTGAGAAGCCTAAGTTGGTAAAAGCTCGCCCTAACAACAGCACTAATCTGTTTGTCGTACTGCAAATTTTTTCAAAAATAACACCCAAGTTACGTACAGTGGGTGCAAACTGAGGTGTTAGAGGACCAAAACTGAAAGAACTACTGGGTGAATCAGGGCTAAAAAGAATGTACTCCGTCTTTCCTTCATTCAAATGAAGGAAATTCTGGGAAAGCCACTGCTTAATGTCCCTAAGGCAGTCATAGATGGGGTCCAGCGCAGAGCGATTGTTCAGAATCACAGGAAGGTAGATCTGGAGGTCGTCTGCATAGAAATGAAAGTGAACGTTATGATTGGAGATGAGTTGTCCAAGTGGCAGCATGTAGAGAGAGAACAGAACAGGACCGAGAATGGATCCTTGAGGCACACCGGATGACAGAGGGGCAGATGAGGATGAGAAGTCGTCGAGCATTACTGAAAAAGTTCTATTAGTGAGATATGAAGAGAACCAATTGAGCACAGCACCCTGCAAACCAACAAGATGTTGAAGACGGGAGATAAGGATTGAATGATCCACGGTGTCAAATGCAGCGGTAAGGTCCAGTAGTACCAAAACCACAGAGCTTTTATTATCCAGAGCTCCAAGAATGTCATCATGGACCCTCAGTAACGCTGATTCAGTGCTATGTCTGGACCTGAAGCCGGACTGAAATTTATCACTAATGACGTGCAGTTGTAGGTGAGACTGAAGCTGGGAGAAAACAAGCTTCTCCATCAACTTAGACAGAAGTGACAGATGAGATATTGGTCGAAAGTTGGACAGTATGGTAGGATCTAAGTTGGGTTTTTTAAGCAGCGGTCTAACAATAGCATGTTTGAGAGCAGTGGGAACAGTCCCCAAACTTAGACAGCTGTTTATAAAGGTGACGAGAAAAGGACCTACAAAGTCAATAGCCTCTTTCAAAATCCTGGCAGGAATAGCGTCTAGAGGACAGGTGGTAGGCTTCAGCTCATGAACAGCTTTCTTGAGGTCCTCTAGAGTAACTGCATCAAAGTTCTCCAGCATGCATTGCGTCGCTCGGGACGAAAAGACAACAGCAGGAGCATGAGTGATAGTTTGTCTAACAGACGAAACCTTGTCCAAAAAGTGTTATTTAAATGCATTGTATGTTTTTTCTGATATCCTCATTTAAAACAACAGACACCGGATTAATGACAGAATTAACAGTGCTAAACAGGATTCCAGGGCGATGGCTATTGCTATTGATGAGGTTAGAAGGGTATTGTCCTTTAACTTCCTTCACTGCTCTCTGAAAGATGGCAAGACAGTCTCTAAACATCTCCAGTGACACCTGCAGCCTATCCTTCTTCCATTTACGCTCAGCCTGTCTACATAGGCGCCTGAGGGCCCAAGTTGAATCGTTGCGCCAGGGGGCCGATGGACCTTTGGTCGTCTTTTACCTTGTAGGGCGCAACAGAGTCCATAATCTGGGAGCAGGTGGTGTGGAAGGAGGAGAGGAGAAGGTCAGGACATAGAGGCATTGTCAGTTCAGCAGTGGAGACAATGTCGGAGACAGAGAAGGCAGCGACAAAGTTATCGACTGCGGATGGAGTAATAATACGACGACGAAGGGGGCAGTAGATGAGTGAGCAGGAGAAACAGCACAGATGTCAAACCGTATGAGAGAGTGGTCAGAGATGGGAAAATCCAGAGCCTCACAGGTTGAAACTACCACCCCACGAGAGATAATAAGGTCAAGAGTATGACCTAACCTATGGGTGGGACAGGATATGGACTGGGTGAGGTCCAACGAATCTAAAAGTGCCTTAAAATCATTAGCATGTTTATCAGAGGGGCAACAGACGTGAATGTTAAAATCCCCACAGATTAAAATATTATCAAACTTTGCCAGAAACTCTGTCAAAAACAATGAAAACTCATTTAAAAAATCCTTGTTTGAGTTTTGGTGGCCGGTAAATTACTGCACATAAGACGGGACAGGGTAGTGTGAGCACAAATGCTTGTAATTCAAAGCTGGAATACCCTCTAGTGGACAGCTGACGACATAGCAAGGACTGTCTGTGTGTAGTAGCTGGTAGCAGGTTTCGGTGAGGAAAAACAAATCCAGATTGTACAGAGATGACATCATTGAGGACAAATGTTTTGTTATTGAGCGATCTGGTGTTACACAATGCCATGCGAAACGTGGTCGAGTTGGCAGGCGGCGATGTCACACGAGGAATAGGACGGAGGTTTCTTTGGACGCAACCTCGGGTAGATGTTTTGACGCGGCGGAGAACACGGAAATGGAACGCCAGTGTTGGAATTAACCGGCCGAAGCCATCGGTAGCATCTCCCATCTTCTGCGACGCTTGCTGTCAGGTAACAGACAGGTAGGGCGTCTCAGGTGAGAAGGAATTAGTGTCAATAGTGGCGGTGGTGGTTTGAAGGATTGGGCATTTAGAAGGTGATTAGTTGTAAAACGCAATTCCAGCAGCGTAGTGCGATCATAAACAATAATCGGCGAAACGGTAGCAAAAACAAACATGAAAAAACAGAGAAGCAAGTGGCAAGCCAAACATCAGCGGCGCCATCTTAGATCTGTCTCAACTGTTGTATAACAGTGAAAAGCCCAAGAACCCCTTTATTTTAAGGCTTAATGTTCCGTAGATCGGTCCGTTGCAGTACGAATGAAAGCAGTATCAAACATGTGAAGAGCAGTCAAGTTCGGGTGTGTATGCGGTTTTATCGAGTATGTTCTCACCACCATAGACTGTGGTTCTCACCGATACGTGTGTGATTCGTGGAGTTTTAAAGTCCCTGTAAAGGCAATTCTACAAAAAAGCTCTAAACACATTAATCTAAACACAATATTACATATGTATTGCTAAAGCATATTACAAAGCCTGTGAACTGTGAAGTACTGAAATGTGCAGTTAGACCGCTTAAACAGTTTTTCACCATTGCAATTTTACGGATTATTTGGGCAGGGCTAAAACAGGGCTGAGTCTGATCTCTCCACTACCACACAGACGCTTCTCGAGCACATTTGCATTCACAGCTCAATCGCGAGTGACTGTTAGTGCAATTAGCTACTACAGCTGAGTCTACAGTTTTCAACACAGAAATGCATAGGCTACTACCTGGATGCGATCATGTACAAAACAGATTGGTATCTCTATTTAAATACCCTAAAAACGATCACCTCAAGAAGGTTTTTGAGAGCCAAGTTACCTTGATGATGAGCTCAGAATCACTGCCAACACCCACCTTGGTAGTGATCGTTTTACACAGGATCGTTTTATAAACTTTCCTCAGAGACAACTGGGATTCACTGATAATCAGCTGTTACTCGTGTAGACGGGCCCGAACGACTCTCAGCGCGATCTCTCTCCTGCCTCGAAAGCAGTATCAGCTACGATACCACCATTGACAGCTTTCACGCGGTGGGCGATGTGCTTGCCACGCAGCCAACAGACACGCCCAGCGTTTAAGAACTGCTAATTTTTTCAAGATTTTGATGGCTTATTTTATGTACTTGCTGGCTTTTTTTCTGCATTCAAATTTGGCTGGGTGGCTAATAACACATTTTTCTGTGGTGTGAAACTCGGAACACATACTTAATTTTGACTTTACAGTGACTTTAACGAGTTTGATAGACATCGTTTCTTATTCAAAAGTGGTGTTTTGCAACTTCATATTGCAGAGCATGAAGCATATTTCGTGTTTGTCCATCTGTGCAAGATAATTTAACCCTTAAGCATGCGCGATATGTTTTCAAATACTAGTGTAAACACATGAAATTGGATATGGGTCACAATTTACGTGTAAATCGTTGGTGTAAACAGAAAAACAAAAAAAAAAAACAGATATAGGCAACAAATCAGAATTTGGCATCAAGACCTGCAGTGTAAACGAAGCCCAAGTCAAGTCTGAGTCATGCGACACGAGTCCACAACCCTGCTGGCTGGCTATTGAGCTGGAGTAAACAGGAGACAAATGGAGTACTCCATTCATCCAGAGTCAAACCATCCATACACTTTTACTAAGTAAAGTTCTTTTAAAAGCATGGTGGATGAAGTAAGTCGATCTGCTGAAAGACATATTGGCTGCATCCGAAAGCTGAAAAATGCTGCCTCCACAGGCAAGATAAGGAGGTAGGAAGGCAATAAGACACATCCAAATCCAATAGTCATGCCACATTCTGTCTATTAAGATATCGGTAACACTTTACAATAAGGTTCGTTAGTTAACATTAGTTAACTACATTAGGTAATATGAACTAATGATGAATAGCACATATACAGCATTTGTTAATCTTTGTTAATGTTATTTTCAACATTTACTAATACTTGATTAAAATCTTGTTAACATTAGTTAATGCACAGTGAACTAACATGAACAAACAATGAACAGCTGTATTTTCATGAACTAACATTAACAAAGATTAACAAATGCAGTAACAAATGTATTGCTCATGGTTAGTTCATGTTAGTAAATACATTAACTAATGTTAACTAATGAACCTTATTGTAAAGTGTTACCAAGATATATTCATTTGATAGATCAAGGCAGCATGGATGTATCCTTTGATATCCCACACAACTGTGCATTTGATTCTATGACAGTTTAGCAAAAATAAACATGGTGTCTGAAAGTTGTGGTTGGTGGTCAGTTTGTGTGTAGATTTTTTACTGATTTAACCATTTCCACTTTGATGTAATTTCTAGTAAGAAATTTGTATTTTATATCGTCTTCAAAGCTTTCTCTATTTTGTTGCCTCAGAAGTCTGTCCCAATTCAGTTTTGTTAGGTCCCTTTAGTGCAAAAGCTGCCTGTAAAGTCATTGCCTAAGCTTTCGGGCGCAGCCATCAACTTTCATTCTCTAATGACTAGCAAATTAAATATAATGTGAAGAATGTTCGGACTCACTTGACTTCCAGAGTGCAGAAAAGTTCCAGATGAGTTTGCTTTTATCTGTGGTTTCTGACTGGTATCAGTCATGCAAGACATTGGGAAGAATTCATGAAGAACTGAAGCTTTGCACGTGTGTCAGATTCCTGGGAGAGAGAAAGATCGAGATGAAGAGAGAACCAAAAATAGAAGAGAAAACCAAAAATAGATTCTGTCATTTACTCACCCTAAAGTTGTTCCAAACCTAAATGAATTACTTCCTAAACAAGAAAGACGTCAATTGGAAGAATATGGGTAACCAAACAGTGGATGAGCCCTATTGACTTGCATATAATTTTTTTATGTTTTTTCTCATACTATGGAAGTCAATTCTGGTCCATCAACTGTTTGGTTATAGCCTGGATGCCAGCCCGAACTCCGCCCACAACATTTTTTGGACGGGAAGTTCGAGTATGGACTTGATCCATTGAGGAGTAATTATGATCAGGCAAACAATGTCTCGCGCCAATCAAATTGCCAGGGCGGGCTTTATACAATGATGGACAGATTGATCTGCAAGTAATCATCACGTTATCAACGTCCTGCTGTCGCGTCTGTTGTAAAATAAATGACAGCGCAATAATTTAATAGACAAACAGAGAACTGCAATCAAGGCATTTGTCGATTCGAAAAGAGATTTTGGCGTCCTTCTCACATGATATCACGGGAAAAGTGTAACTTATCAGCTGGCTCCGATGGTCACGAAGAAGATGGGACGTAATGAAAAGCCTATGGTCGTTGTGGTTTCTGCTTTGGTCGCACTCATTGAGAAGTAAGTAAAAGAAGCAACACTCGTTATTTAACTTCTAAAATAAGTAAGTTCTGTAGTTGAAAACTGCGCTATGCAAAGGAGTTGACTTACTGCCTTGCTCTGATTGGTTGTAGGTCTACCGACTATCCAATTGAGTGCAGAGTTGTTGTTTTTTCCTGGTTCGGTTACGACACGACCTCATAATCAAAGCTTAATGGAGCGGTCTTCAGACTCATATTCTCAATAGAATATGAGTATGACGAAGTCAGGCTAGTTTGGTTATAGACATTCTTCAAAATATATTTGTTTGTGTTCAGCAGAAGAAAGAAATGTCTAGAGTACAAGTTTGGAACAACTTGAAAGTGAGTAACTGATGACAGAAATTCCAAAAGGGGTAAACTACCTTTTTTAATGATTTTGTAAGTGTACTGACAATGGGTCTCATTCATGAAACATTCGTAAATATACGAGTAAAATATGAGAGTGATTTGTGCGTAAAGAGATCTTCCCGAAATTCTTCTCATGATTCACAAATACTTTGTAAACGTTAGATGTGATAGTGGAATGTGTGTGTGTGTGTGTTAGTTAATTCCAGCCAGTCGTAAATGGGATGTGCGTGCACTGTTCTTTAATCATCATAAATCACGCCCATTATATCTGAGCAGACATCTATATATAGACATATAATAACATGAATGTGAATAAAAAAAGAAAGACTTCTTGGATGCAGAAATTGAAGTTTTATTATCAGAAGTTCATTCAAAATGGGATTTTAATTTCAAGTGTACATGTGCCATGTCAGGTCCTAAAAAAAGGAAGCTTGGCAGCATATTATAGATGCAGTTAATGGAGTTTCATCTGTTAATCAAACAGTCCCGAGAAGTGAGAAGAAAATGGTTCGACATTAAGCATGACAGCAAAAAAATTAATTGGTTCACTTCGTAAAATCGTATTCAAACTGAGAGAAGGACCACCATTCGATCACCAGATCTGCTACTAGCCTATTGGCTCTCATAATAAAAGTAAGAAGAAAAACCGTATGTAATTACTATATAAAATATTTTTTCAAAATGCTGTTTAAATATGTACCCGATTAAAGCTATGGTATACGAAGTTGAAAATCAGTCCAGAAAACCTCGAGATGAAAAAAACTCATCCCACCCCTCCACACACACACACACCCCTCCCCTCTGTGCTACCTGATCCCTGAGCTATGTCACGGATGAATTCACGTCAACAACGCAAGACTAGCAACACATGAAATGTTATTCTAAGGTTTTGAGTAATTGTTATAGCAGTACACATGCGCATATTGTTCACATTCTCAAATATATTCAAGCACTTTTAGAAATATAATTACTTTGACCTGTGATCGATTACGCTAAAAGGCTAACATTGCCAATGCCGACCGGCAGCATGAGCAAGTTGTCAAACTGATAAAAAGCTATGTAACACACGTCACAACATAAAAGTATAAATAAATGTTTACCTGCTCAACAAAAACTCAGCCGTGCCCATGTCAGCTGCCAGTTTTCAGTGCCAGATCTCCTGAAGCTTCCTCCAACGGTCAATGTTGGACCCTAATATTTATCCTACTTATTAAGGACCATTTCACCCATTGCAACATTAATCTTTATTGAAAGTGCGATCATGTATGTAGTCGAAATGTAATTTTTTTTTACTTGGTGCCCTCTCTGACCTAGAAAAGACAGAAAATAACCAAGGGGTGCATTTGTATTAAAGAACTACAGTTCCTACAATGCCCGCACTGCACAGCTCCGAAGCCACACCCACTAACCCACGATCCATCTAACCGGAACAGTGCAAACAGAGAATTCACTCTTCAGCAGTGTTGCCAAGTCCGCTTATTCTAAGTGACTTTGGGCTTGTTTTTGTGTAAAGTCGCTTGCAAATGAATGGGAGTCGCGGGTTCGCGTCATTTCTGGGCTTGTTTCTAAAAGTGTAGTTGCTTATTTTGGGCTTGCTCCCAGCTCCTTGCCAAGACAGATATTTTCTATGTTATTTAAACGTAGGAGTTTGTCTGCCTGTTCCCTCTCTCCTTTCCCCATTCATAGAGTTTTTTCCCACCCACATCCTGCTTCTAATTGGCTCTGACCCAGATGGCAACGAGTACTGAGCCAATCAGAGGCAGAGCAGAGGCAATCGCTGTTTTTTTCTGGTTAGTTAAATGTCAGTGAGTGATGTTAAACTGAAAATACTTGCCGAGTCTGGACCATTGCGAACTGATACTGGCTGTAGACTGTAGGAGAGTTTCATATATATTAATTATATGTTAGAGATTTTAGATATAGATATTAATTTAATATCGTTTAACTGTTAACCCTTTAACTATTTGGTCTTGTTTTAAAGAAGACATTTGCCAAATTATTTTTGAAGTGCAGTATTATGAAATTATTGAAAATATAATTATTTCTATTTATATAAAATATATATATTGCAAAATATATATTTTACTCTAAAATTGCAAGAAAATGTAAGCCAAAAATCTGAAGAAGTTCTACATTTTAGGTTGACATCTCAAAAATTAGCTCTCAGTCAGATTTTATTTGGGCACAGTACCAACACTAGATAGGCAGCCAAGCTTTATTACAGAAGAAAAATAAACTGTACCGTGTGCACAGTTTTATAAAACTGGTCCACGTGGATGTAAATTGACATTCACAGTTTAAAACTATCACAATCCGTCCCCAGAGATTGTAAAACCGTGCACACAGTCTTTGTTTTTTCTTCTCGTCCCGAAACCTAGGGGCTCCGTAGAGAAAAGCGCTTTTGCTGTCTGAGAAAAAGTCGCTGTTTTGGGCTTGTTTTCACCGGCTTGGTTGCTTATTTGTCTCGCGAGATCTGGCAACACTGCTCTTCAGTCTACAATGCTAACATTAGCCGTCACCAGAGTTTGAAATTCATTTCAAACAAAATGTCTAGTTAGTCAGCTGTGGCGAGCAGGACGTTTGAGGGATGTAAGAGGACGCCGCGTTGTGCGAGGCCGGTTGCGTGAGTGATACAATGAAAGACACCTGTGAGACGCGGCGCCAGTCTCGCGTCGTCTTACAAAGAGAGCGTCAACTGCATAAAATGGGAGAGCGGCAGATTGAGAGAGAAACAGGCCTGGATTATGCTATGTTTCTGTTGTGTGTAATGCTGGCTTACTTTCGTTTTGGATTTGTTGATTTACTATTAAAATGTTTAAATGTTAACCGGTTTCTGCCTCCTTCCCACAACAACAAACCCCGTTCACTGTTACATTGGCAAATTAATAGTGACTTACTCCTCGTTTGTATTTATTTCTGTATGGTGAATTACTGCATGATACCTGCATGTCCGTCAGGTGCAAAACTATCACAGACACAGTTGCCGTGTGCTCGCCCGATTCAGAGCTTCCCCTAGACAAACCCCGTCACGTTACATTGGCAAAATAATAGTGAATTACTCCTGTCGTATTTATCTTGTATTTATCTCTGTATGGTGAATTACTGCATGAGTACCTCAATGTCCTGTCAGGCGAATAATATCACAACACAAACGTCCGCTGTACACCTCCCGATTCAGAGCTTTCCTCCAGTTGAATTCTCTGCAGCAGACGTCACTCTGGTGTAGGCCGATAGGCAGTGAGAGTACAAAGCAACAGCAATCCGTGGAGTGCCAGTCAGTGCCGGGTCTTCTAACGACACAAGCAGCCCTCGCATGCTTTCTCATCAGCCTCAGCTGCTCTAAACTATACTGCGACTCTGGAAAGATAGCCACGAACATTAATTTGAGCAGTAGACTTTCAAAACCTTTTTCTTCAATATCATGTTTAGTTTCTTAAATCATTATCATAACCTATATCTCCACAGCGCTGTTAGCTTAGCTTCCAAACAAGATGGCGGATATTGATTTCAAGTCTCTGCAAGTGAAGTTCCACCCACTGATCTGTAATAGGCCTGTGGGTGAGCTGGTTCCAACACCTTGTAATAATAATGAGCTAATCTTTGTAGTCTGTTATCATTTCAATAGAATATGACTTCCTGCTTATCGTGATGCAAAATTTACGATTTTTGACGTCACGTTAAGCAGGAAATAAAACTCTTAAATCCTTATTTCTCCCATTCTCAGGGGGAAATAAGGGAATAAACCATGACCATTCAAAAATATGACTGGGTTTCTAAAGATAGAAAGCTTAATCAGGGTGGCTACAGGTTATAAACAATTTAAATTTAAGACTTTTTAAGACTTTTTAATACCACTTCTAAATTGAATTTAAGACAAACTTATACAATGGAAATATAAATTAAAACTGAAAATATATAGTAATATTTCCAAGTAAACACACTGTGTTGTTCAAAATATGGTGAAATGAACAATAACCAATTGTCAATTGCGTTACGTGCGTCGCCTGTGGTGGAAGTACAGTGGAGTGAAAAGAAATATAGAAGGCATTTTATGAATGTCTTAAGCCTCGATATGTTTAAACAATAAAGTATATTAATAAAGGCTTAGATTTAATTTACTAATAAATGCATAGAACTGGTTTATTTATAGTGTACTGATGAAGTTTAAGTATAATTAGTTTGTTAATTAAAATAATAAAAAGATTAAAAAAGACCTGATATGTTTGGTTATTGTACCTTTTAATTAATACATTAAAATTAATTTGCTATATTTCAGATATATTTATTTTCCTTAATTTTTAATTAACCCTAACTTTATTATCCTCATAGCAATTATAAAATAATACTACAAACACTTAAAAATAAACCGATTCAGTGCCCAGTTTTGAGGACAAAAGAAAATGAAAACACAATGCCGATCTGATGAATGTCCAAAAAAGATGGTAACTCTGTAGGCTCGGCCACCTAGTGTTCAGTAGTGTTCATCACATGTTCGATATGCCTTTAAGATGAGCTTCTTCTATGACGTTCGTTGATTGTATGCGTGATGTTATGTGAGCGTGCACGCTCAGTGAGAATGCTCAGCGCAAAAGAGGAAGGTGACCCGATCTATCAATTGGGTTTGTTTTGTTAGTAATCAGACTGTAAAAAGGTTGTAATGCGTTCTACTTCCACTTTGATTTGTAGCGTTTTACAGAGTGTTTTTTTTAACCTGTTAACATCCGATCTTTCAACATATGTATGTGAAGAGTGTGCTTTACTGAAAGAAAGCAACTATAAAAGGTTGTGGAACTACCAGTTCATTTGCACTGTCTTTCCTATTCTTCATCTGGGCAGACTTCAAACTCTGACAGACATTACAACACAGACAGGGGTTTGATAAATATGTTTTGCTTTTAAAACTGTTTTAATGCGAGTATAGGCCTACACAAATATAAGTAAACACTTTGCAGACTGAATGTTGTCCTGGTTTGAACAAAATGGCGGATGTTTTTCATGACTCCATGGTTCTAATCCCACCCACATGACTCAAAAACACACACAGGTTACATTACCTTGTAGAAATATTCAACCTGGCTGGCAGAACGAATTGCCTTTTCCTGCATCTTTGCGGTGACATGACAAACATATTTAAGACCTATCCAATCTGAATTTAAGACAATTTAATACTTTAAGGCCTTATTTTTAGGAAAATTGATTTAAGACTTTTAATACTTTTTAATGACCCGGTGCCACCCTGTTAATGCGAATGGGTGAAATGACCCTTTAAGAGTCCAGCATCACATTTTGTTTTGTTTTTTATCTCCGCTCTTTCCTCCCACATACTTTCTCTTTCGTCCAAACTTTACAGTAGAGGCAGGCAGGGGCCGCTTGCTGCTGTCGTTTATATTTTTATCCAATGCTTTATCCAGTGCTGATATGACGCTGACTTAGCTAGCTACCATAGACTGTCCGTCAGCTGCACTTGCTCGCGTGAGGAGGGTCGAAATGTGGTTGGGTTGGAGATGCGCGCGCCAGGCGGAGTTTCAGGTGGAGCTGGTGATTGGATGAGAGCAGTTGACCAATGTAAGCTGTCTGGCCGCACAGCTGACATTGGTCAACTTCTCTGCGGCTGTACAGCCAATAGAGTGAATGGATTTTTTTCATTCTTTTTTTCTATTCATATTGTTAGGATTGTACTATATAACCATAACCAGCATATAAACTAGGATATTAATAATTAACAATCTTTGAAATCGTATACCCTAGCTTTAAGGTGAATTAAAATGCAGCCTTAGGCTATTAATGAGCAAATGTTCGGATTTTAAGCGCACCATTTACACGTGGCTGGGAGCAGGTGTAGATTTTCTTGCGTACCAACTAACATTTGGAAAATACGAACATTTTAATGAATCCGAAAATTTAAGCCAGAACCACTTTACACACGATTTACACAAAAATTCGTTCTGCTCGTGTTTCACTGAATGAGACCCAATGCCTTTGGAGTTCTCTTGCAAATTCAAATCTAGTTCTCTTCAAGAAACTACACCAAGAACTTACATTCACTCCCAGACAGTGAGGACACAGAGGAAGATGATGAAGAGTGCAGTTGAAGGCTAGACAGGGACACGGGTGAACCAGCACGGAGTGGTGATGAGGAGTCTTTCTGCTGCTTCTCACTTGAGGTTTTCTCCAAGTCTACAACATTCTGGACTAAAATGACCAGAAATATTTGTCAATCAACTTGGCCTTCATCCTCAAAACATAAAATAAAGAATAATAATAATATGAATAATTTTGTGATTTAAATGACTTACTTTTATTGTCAATAATCTTGGCTTTGTGTCTGTTCCCCCACTGCTGAATGATCCACTCCCTGTAGCTAATTACTCCCTGGGTCACTTTAATGATGCGTACCAAAGTACCTAAGATTGAAAATGAAAACAAACAAAAAAATGATTTCTTCCAACAAAATGGCGCTGAGAGATTTCAGTGGATCGGAAAAGTTTATCATGATAAAGAACCAAAAACTCATTTGTGAAGGGAAATAAGAAATTGAACAACATGGATAGTTACTGTATATATATAGTACAATATTATATTAATAATTCTTTAACCTACATAATAGCAATGGACATATTTTGCATTAAGAATAATGTAGCAGTGACATCACAGGGCTAAATGAATGGACATATTAGTTTCATATAAGTATAAAAACATAATAATAGGTAAATTTAGATGATTGTTGAGCAAAATGTATGCAATTTATGTACAGTTGTAATTTCAATGACCACAGACCCAAACAAGATCATGTAAATATTTAAATGGGCCCTGGGAATCAAACCCACGACCTTGGCGTTTGTAAGTGCCAACGCTCTTATTGTTTGAGCGACAGGAAAGCTGATCTCTTAAGATCTCTTTATAATATAAGCACCTAAGTTTTGGTAAAATGGACTTTCAATGGGACAAAAATTCAAAATATGTTCATTTCAGTTCCGAAGATGAATGCAAGTATTGAAACAGCATGAGGGTGAGTTAAGAAGGTCATATTCCTTTTGTTGGGTGAATTAACCCTCTATGTCACTGGCTAAAACTATTCAAGCAACAGAAATGGTTGTGGCTGGAATTTCAATTTAAAAGCAATAGTTGTGGACTCATCTGGGACCAACCTTTCCATATTTCTGTTGGGGTAGGAGCGGGATAGTGGAGAGACTGTGTGACTCAAGATGAGGTATGCAGTAATTAAACACCTCCTTCACCTGCATGGCACCGTAAGAGCTCCGGCCGACATCATTTTCCTAAAAAAAAAAAATAAATAATAATAATAATAATAATAATATCATTTGTTCAAATGCTTAAGGTTAGTTTCATTTAAATTCAATTTGCATTAAAGGTGCAGTGTGTATTTTTTAGCAACATCTAGCGGTTCGGTCTGAGAGTTGCACTAAGGGTTCAGCCCACTGCTCACCCCTCCCTTTCCGAAGAAGCTACGGTGGCTTAAAAAAACAAAAAAAAAAACATACATATATATACATACATACATACATATGTGTGTGTACATATGTACATATGTATATATATATATATACATACATATGTATATATATATATACATACATATACATACATATACATATATATACACATATATATATACACATATATATATATACACACATATATATACATATATATATATATATATATATATATATATATATATATATACACACATATATATATATATATATATATATATATATATATATATACATATATATATATATATATATATATATATATATATATATATATATATATATATATATATATATATATATATATATATATACATACATATATATATATATATACACATATATATATATATACACACACATACATACATACGTGTGTGTGTGTATGATATCTGTATATATATATATATATATATATATATATATGTATATATGTATATATATATATATATATATATATATATGTATATATATATATATATATATATATATATATATATATATATATATACACACACACACACACACACACACACACACACACACACATTACGTATATGTGGTTTATATATATATATATATATATATATATATATATATATATATATTAAATAATGACTGAATACATAAGCTTAAGCAACAAAATATTGTTTATTTTTGTTCAACCAAGTCCAACAGACCAGGGGCTTGTCTCTTACGTGTTGCTTAAAACATCCAAGATCAAATGAGACATCTAAGATGACATCATCGTGCTAATCATGATCCTGCTAATTGGGTTCTTCGAACACACCTGTTGTTTATGATTAGTATCGCTGGATTGAGTTATCTGAGATAACTGCGCATTCTCGCGTTGGTTTAAAAGGGGACATGTATCAATAGCAGAACCAGTGATCAGCAACGCTGCTATTGGCTGTTCAGCACGGCCAAAGAACACGCCCAGTTTTTCTCCAAGAAGATCAAGCGCTTTTAATGGAAGGTTATGCGAATTTCAGTCTTTAATTAAAACGCCAGGAACACCTCAAGTGTGCAAAAGCCAGGAGAGAGTGCTGGCAAAAGTAGAAGACAAATTAAATGTGTTTGTAGTGGCCACGTTAGATGTTATAATAACTTTAATGTTTTAATAATGTTATTATTATTTTATTTTTATTTTCATAATTTCATTGTAATGTCGAGTCACCACACTATAATAATGGACATGGTGAAAGTGAAGTACAAAAATATTCTAATATTAATATCTAATAGCCTATTCTAAATATTCTACTGGTAATTTTACTAGGCCTTATAGGCCTACTAGTCTCTTTGAAAAAGGCACTTTTAAATAAATGATTGTCTGTTTATAAAAGCAAACAGGAAAAGGGCTAATGATGCTCCTGACCCTGGCAGAAGAGCTGACCCTTGGGTTAATGTGAATTGACCTGTTGTGAAGGGCATCCCTGGGTTCAGCTCTTACAGAACCACATCAGGGACCAGTAGCACCTTCATCACTGGGAAATTTGATTTAAATTATCTTTTTACACTGTGAAATATTTGTTGCTGCATTAAATTAAGTAGGCCTGTAATCCAAATTGGCTGGTTTAGTCATTTCAAAATCTTGAGTAATGATAAATTGCTTTGTCTTGTGAAGTTGTGAAAGTAAAAACTGATAAACTTGTGTTAATGTAAAAAGATTTTTCCATGAGTTATTAATCACATTGCACTGGAGAGTGAAGAAAACTTCTCAGATGTCTGTCCTTTGGAGGAAGTACTTTAATTTAATTGATGGCTTTAATTGATTTCTACTTGTGCCTATGCCTATTATTTCTGACAGGAGTCCACATGTACAGAAAGGCCTAAAGAAGAGTTTGCACACAGCAGTGATACAGGGGTGGGCAGTGTAGAGACAACTTTTCCTTTTTATTTGTTGCATGAGGCATGTGTGACACCAACGACACAGGGTGAAATTTGTTCCCTATGAGTCTTCAACAGCTGGCAGTGTTGTATAATATGGCACATGCAATGTCACAGGCCCCATCAGGTGCAACCCTCAGGCTTTTTAGACCCTGAAATCTTCCCTTTAGTGGCCAAAGCTCATTTCATTGCTCATTGCCCTTGTCCTAGAGCTGCATTGTAACTGGTCTGGGGTTTGGGTCAGGGAATGGGGTCATAAAAACACCAATCTCCATGCAGGATCCATGTTGTAATCACTTGTATAATGGAAAAAATGCATTTCTCAGCATAAGTGCGTGTAATACCATGAGTTTGTATATTTTCCTTACCACGTTCAAATAATGTGCATAAATGTGAATCTCTGAAAATTCTTGAGTCATGCAGATCCTGGCCATTTTGCTTTCACACTGATTTGTGATATGGAACATGGTCACACACCATCTAAGAGATTTTACTCAGTCAAGTGCCTTTTAAAAAATATAGATATAATACTAATCTGGAATATTACAAATTGTAATAGTAATTTGGCTGCACGTTTACATAAGCCCCCTTTCTGCTCACAAAATCCCTTCATTTATGGCTTGCATTATCTTCATTAAAAATTATAATATACCCTAAGAAAAAAAAACAAAAAAAAAACTAAGAGCAAGGTAAACTTTGTGAATGGCACGACAGAAAGCTTATCAATTTCTCCGCATCTCCAATAGTGTAAAGGAAGCCACTCGCAAAAGAATTTTAGGGCAATGCAAACATTTTGTGCTGTTGTTGAAGCCCGACATCGAATCGAACATTAATGTGCATTTCCAACAAAATAATAAGGTTAATGTATTTAAACGACACCCTCACGACGATCGTTTCACGAGAAAAAAATGAATAAATCTCAGAAATTAGGCTACACTATCGCGCTGCGCTAAAGGACTTCCTGTATCAGCCGCGAATCTAATCCTGTTTACATGAAATAAGCCTGCTCGCGAGCAGGTTCAAGCTGACGGACCTGTTGCTATGACAGCAAGTCCAGGATGAGCTTCGAAGAACCAAGCGATCCAAGATCATGGCAAATCGCCAACAATCAAATCCAGCTAACTGAGTTAGTGACGTACGAAGAACGAGCCCAGTGCAATTGTATATGTTTTGCGTTGAGGCTGAAACTTGAGGGTCGATGTGATATGCGAATTCTTTGTTGCATAGCTTGCACACAACCCTGCTCTTAATGACGCTTCCATACAGCGCTTGACATTAACTTTTTTGCTCACTAGCCAATGTGGCTGGTTTTACAAAATTACTAGCCACACAGCACTTTTACTAACCACATTTTAAATGGGGCTTTAAACGTATGTAAAATTTAATAATTTTATCGTTAGCTCTGGTTGTAAAGCTCATTTTTTTAAAACAAGTCTATTCTTAGATTCTATAGATTATTATTGTATATGAATAAAAGTGCTGCATCTTTTTTTTTTTTACAGCAGTAAATAATACAGAGTAGAACAATTATCTGCATTAGAAAAAATGAGCAAATGTGATATGACGTGACATAAGGGGAGCCCTGCTAGTAGTTACACACGTGTACCTTAATCATGAAGATTATTACTTTTTTCTTTATATTGGCCACGCACTCACGAACTGACTGAATGCTGTGTTTGTGTGTGCGTGTATGTGCGTGTGTGTGTGTGTGTGTGTGTGTGTGTGTGTGTGTGTGTGTGCACGCGCGTGTGATGATCATTTGACAAAAGTCTGGAATGGATGTCATATTTGGCGAGCGCACCCTCGCGCAGCGGCACTGCAGGAGAGCGAGACGCGCCTATGTTCTGGATTCTCCTGCTATTAAAAAAAGATCGCTATAGCATCACATTAAGTTGATAATTAAGGGCAGACTGAAAACAGCCCTCAGTTCGACGGCCAGCCCGAAGTTTAATCTCCACGTGTTTAATGTTGTGCAATTCGTTGTTATGTCAGATGTCTTTTGACAAGACTACAATTTTTCAACACGCCAAAGTGGCTAGTGGGAGTGACTGTGTTACCTGCCACGCGTGAAATCCACCCGCATTTGGCGGGTGTTAATGTCTAAACCCTGCATTCGTTCGTTTTTATAACATAATTTTCCCATCCACTGGACCAACCAAAGCGGTCTCGTCAGCTTCTTCATTCGTGTTCACTGTTTGTTGTTTAGTTGTCTGAAGCACTGTAAAAAAAAGTCATGAACGCTAGCTGGTGCTCCAGTATATCAGTCCGCCGAAACTTAATCCAGAGAAATGTTCAGCGGTGGAAAAATACGTGCGATTAAAATGTGTAAATTTTTTGTGTAATTAATTAATGCGTTAAAGTCTGTAATTAATTAATCTTAATTAACGCGTTAAAGTCCCGGCCCTGATATATATACATATATATATATATATATGTATATATATATATATATATATGTATTAACAGGGAAGTAAAAGTTTAGCTGGCTAAATATGAGCTGTTACTGTGGCTGAGTTGGTTAACACATAAAGCCTTGTTTAAAATCTTCCGTAGGAGCGCAAGTGCGCGCAGCAAAAATTATGATTGTAACAGCCTCTGCATCCCTAGACATCATTTAGTACACACAATAGGCTTTTTCCCCTTCCGATTTTGAAAACTCTTCGCGATCAGACTTAAAATGCTTTCAAGATCGACGGGTTGGTGATTCCTGTAACGTTACTGTTTTAGAGTCAAATGACAAGAGTACTAATCAGATGTTTCACGAACGTAACCAAGCACATTCTACCCCACATAGCAAAGCCATAACACAGCGAGGAGAAGAACTAAGGTATATGAAACAATCCAACTACATATTTTATACCACTGACAAGAGAAGTCACTACTCTTACTAAATGTTAACAACGACCAACACTATGGTGTTTATGGCTAGCTTTCTGCTGCTCTCTTTCCAGGTAGTGACGAAACTGTTTGTTCGTGGTTGGCTACGGTAGAACTATGACGTCACAATATGTCAACCCTCACAGAAGGGGGTGCCCACAGTTATGAAGATAAATCTCATTCCAAGGTAATCAAAACATTATGGTTTAAATAAGTTCTTAATACACCACTGAAAACAGTTATGGATGTCATGTTGCATTTGTCTTAATAGATGCACAATTTTTACACATTGCACCTTTAACAGCTTTTCAACTATGCTTTTCTTTCTGTGTCTGTACTCTGTGCAACTTGCATTTTGATTGTGACATCTAGATCAACAAGAAAAAAATCTCCCAAAAAGTCAATAAATTTGACAATAAATGTTTCCTTCATTGCAAGGGTTTAAAACTGGTTTGTCTATAGAGGTTTGCCCTCATACCTGGTAAGTTTGGGTCCTCAATGCAGAGCATTGAGGGTCTGTATGTATTCTCCATGACCTTCATGATCTCCTCTTTGGCCAGATATGCTCCTCCATCCTTCACACGGATGCCTGTTTTCAGATAATTAAAATGCCGTTCCATACAATTCAAAGAATTCAATGAGCAGGATGCCCAAATTAATATTAGAAGCTCTGCAGTCTATTCGGGATGAAGCTGAAACAAACAAAAGACAATTTCTGTTTATTGTAACAATTAAATGACCAAATCAATCATTTCTTTTAAATACCAGATACATCATGAAGGTTTCCAATGGATAAATACCATTATAATATTACTGTCAAATAGCTCAATCCAAAATGAGGATGAATGGTATGAACTAGTAGGAGAAGTAATACCAGATGGAAAATGGCATGCATAAAAGCACAACACAAAAATACCGGCAACTCGGCAGATGCCTCACCTGCAAGAAGCTGATGGCCATTAAAATGAGGCTGTAGGAACTGATACCACCCTGTAAACACCTCGTTCAAATCTCTCTGGAGCAGAAACTGCTTCAGCACAAAGATCAGGTATGGCAAAACTGAGTATTTCTGGATTTAAAAGGGAGGAAATAAAAGAATTGCAGCACATAGTGGGTTCACTCAGAAATATATTTTCATATATGGCCAGGATATGGCTACATTAATCATTCGATATCAATGAAAATCAGTTAACACAAGATTCAGTGGCTACATGTTTTCAGTTCAACAGCATCAAATCAAGCACTTAATGTGGGCTCAACATGCTCATTTAAAATAATTAAAACCAGCTCTCACCTTAAGATGATCCTTGATAAACCAAGCTGCTTTGACACCAGTTTCAACATTAAAGCTGATGTCTACCTGCACATCTGTCTCTCTGTCAGTCAGTTTAATTATTGGTACCTGTATAAAAAGACTGATTGCTAAAATGATTCCTCTTAGTATTTGGGAAAGATGGCCATTATTAGTATTGGAATTATTACTGATATTTTTAACAAAAAAAAAAAAAAAGTCTGTGTACTTTCACATCATTAACAGCCCTGATTACAAGCGTAGAGATTCTGTCTAAGTGCAATCATGAAACTAATAAGTAGCTCTGTACAGAATCTGCACTTGAATGCCACTGTCATTCACAATTATCCCCCAAATTGCTTACATGTCCACTAGTTGTTTAGCTTCATAAAAGATTTTAAAATGGTTGATATGAGGCATCAAAAACTTGACATACTTTCAAGTAAAACAAAAAACATTGATACTTTAACTTTCAGAACTCAAAATTCAAAGTCTAAAAAGTTAAAATGAACAAACTGCAAAGACTCAGGCACAACTAATAAGCAGTACAAAACAAATTTAACAACCTTACTACTACTAAATGAAAAAGGTACATCTATAAAGAGGCAAGGGCTATACCATGTGCTCACTGAACAACAAAGCTGAATGACTAACCGTAGCCTTGTCAAGTAGTTTGATGGAGAAGGGCTCAGCCACGTTGTTCTGCCTGAGGGCCTGGTCCAGCTGTTGCAGGGGTGCATGTTCCCATTTTCCAAACACCACCAGGTCAATATCACTACATTATGCAATTAAGGACAAAAATTCCACAATATCAATAAAACAATTCCATTTCTCCCTGCAAGTTCAAACATTTGTAAACAATAATTCACAATACCTGGTAGGGAGATAAAGTCCTGTACTGAAGCTGCCAAATATTTCAACCTGAAAGATGAAATGGCACTTTAAAATGACCTGGCAATCAACTAGTATGTGCAGTTTACACTGCAATCGTTAACAGACACTCAAAAGAAAAGCAAAGACTGAATGTCACCTTTCCTTCTCAAGATCTTAAGATGAATTTGTAGGACTTTGTGTTCAAGACTGAGGATATTGTACTTAAGGAAATGTATGTATGAGGTAATAATTCTTCACTGAAAAAGTACTGACTCTCCCCATTTTGGTGGTCCAAATTTTTTTTAAACCTGGTCACCTTTACTAGTATAATTCGATGACTTGGTTTTCTGAGGTAGGAGTTACTGAAATATCTGAACAGAAGAGGACCTCAAGTCTTTTTAGACCTTCAATGAATCTTTGTGTTTGTCATCTACCGTCTCTGTTAGTTGCCTTGAAGATGGATTGTCAGAATGTCAGAGCCGCATGGGGTAAAGTAAATGTACACCAATGTCAAACAGCAACATGTTATCTCTCTGTGCTGGACTCACCTTTGCTGTAGGCCACAGATTTTTGATTACAGCTTCAATACGATTGACAACATCTCTCCTCATTGCTTCCTCTTCTGGGCGTGGGGACATGAAATGATAAAAATCCACTATCTCCTCATGCAGACTGGGGAAAATAAACATCACAATCTATGCAACAACTTGCTTCCAATTGAAGACGGATGATATGAATAACATGAAACTGGAGCTGTGTGAACAGACACCAGGTAAAATCTCAGAACATACCTCTTATGTTAATACAACATTAGTGCAAAAAAAAAATTATCTTGTGTACATTAGGTCTCATAATAAGCATATATGCCAGGGTTGTAAATAAATATGCAAGGCTGTCTCAGGTCAGTAAATTTCCTTAATGCACACTAAATCCACACTTTAGAGAGGTATTTGAGGGTAAGTGAAGTGCATGTGATAATACATTAAGGAACTCATTTGCCCTAAAATTGCATAATGTTGAGAAATACTTTACAGTGAAAGTTAATTTAGATATTGCATTTAATTCAGTGTTGCCAACTTTATTGGTACACAGTTTGTCTACATTTTAAAATAAACTACATGTTTTCAGTGGTCTCTGAAAACAGAATTTTAAAATTGTAAAAAAATAAAAGTATTTAAAATTAAAATAAAAGTAACAAAGTGGAAATAAAGCTCTTTAAAACATTACTGTGCAATGCTCTAAATTTTACATCAGGAAATCAAGTTATTGTGGTCTTCATGCTTACTTGAATACCTGGACAAGTGCTGTGGAAAGTACCTGGAAATGGTCAAGTGCTAAGACCGCAAGTGTGGCTATTGGGACAGAAACAGAGATGTTTCTGCCACAAAACAATGCCATAATAATAAATGATGCTCTTACAGGTTTTTGAAGTGTGTGTATGTGCATGAAAAAGACCAGATCACTAAAGTAATGAAAAAGCTGATAACTCAACACAACTTGTGGATTGAGTACAATGCTAAAAATAAAAGAATCAAGTAAATGTGACTTGTGTCTTGAAGGGGTGATGAACTGAGAAATCTAATTTTCCTTGAGCTTTTGACATCTAAGAGATCATCATATTATAAAACTATCCTGTGAGTTTCAGAACTGAAAACGTCCTTATGAGTCCAATAAAAGCTTTTATTGACACCAGCCCCAGCAAACGACTCTATGGGGAACTATGACGACAAAGAGGATAAAACTCCTACTTCAACACGGCCAGTTTAGCCCCGCCCACCGATTCTCGCAATCATGCATAGCTAAATAAAATATGCCTACCTTGTGATGACAAACTGGAATCGGATCGATCTACAGAGCAACACAGAATATTGTGCAGTGCCTGGTTGTGAAAGACGTTGCATAAGCTTCCTCTGGATTCCAATAGGATTGCATGGATAAACTTTATTTTTAATGACGTCCCAGCTGATGAGGTAAAACATTGTCATCTGTTCGCTTCATTTCACTGAGGATTGTCCTGTAAACAAGACTGGATTTGCAGATCGATTAGGAGTAAAGAACGGTGCTGTTCCGTCTGATATTGGATCTGACAGGAATTGTGCAACACACAGACTTTGGGTCGAATCATTCCGGTTGCCATTTTACAACATTGGACGTTTCAAAACAATACAAGTGCATCGACAAGGTAAGTTGAAACTCATTATAATGTGCAAAACTGTTATCCACTCAGTGTATTCTCAGTCCCACGTTTTACAGCTAGGCTCAAAACTAGGATACAAAATAGCCTATTATTAATTTGGATGTTTTTGAATGCAAAAACCAAGCGAACGTCATAAGTTGACCTCAGACAACAATATAATAAAACTTAAAATGCCAGTTCATGACCCCTTTAAGCAGTTCTTTCACAAAAAACAGACTTTCTGCATGTGCGCTTAAACCTACTTATTTAGTCTGAGACGACCTTGAAATAGGATCGTGAACTTAAGTTCCACGTTAATTCAAAATGTACATAATTTAGGCTATTTTGTTAGGTGCAAGTAAATACAAAGCAAATTTGTAAAATTTAATCCAAATCAGAAAATTTGCTTCGTCTCTAGAATGACATCAGTATGACAGATTGGGTTTGAACCAAACATCTGTTTAAAAAAAATCTTAGAAAATCTAAGCTCCTGAGCCTCTCTCCTTTTTATATACGGTCTATGTGACAGCTCTGCAGCTAACGACATGGAGTGTGATAACACCCAAAACGACCTGCCTCCAGCAAAACACACTCCAACACAAACTCAAGCATGAGCATTATTTACGAGCATGGAGCATTAGTTCAACGTCAGAAAATTTGCTTCGTCTCTAGAATGACATCAGTTTGACAGATTGGGTTTGAACCAAACATCTGTTTAAAAAAAATCTTAGAAAATCTAAGCTCCTGAGCCTCTCTCCTTTTTATATACGGTCTATGTGACAGCTCTAAATTGGTTGCAATCTGAAACATCACCAATAAAGGCCGTTAAAAAACACATATAGCACCTTTAAATAATACAAACTAAAAATGATGAATACATTTTTTTTAAATTACAATATTTATGAATCTTTATTATTGTTAGTTCATAAAAATCTGGTTGTTTCTGTTCCAAAACAATTGTGGGTTGTGAAAGAAAGGTAATGCAACAAAAAACCCAGTGACCCTCTAAATCTAGAATCAAAAGATATTTCAGTGTCAAAAATATTCCTCCAACAATTTCAAAAGTGATAACTAATAAAGACTTGCCATCAATGGCAAATATATTAAACCGTTGAGAAAAAGATTTCCTTAATTGGTAATAGTGTTCCTTGTAACAGAAAATAGTTACATGCTAAAACACATTCAGTTCTAAACTAAAGGACTTTAAGCTTGTTGTCTAGCTCATCAGTCACATTGTTTTGGACTTGTGGCCTACAGTTAACACCACAGACCAAATGTTCAGTCAGTTACTTATACATTAATTACTTCTGGTTTAGTATTTCAAACAAAACGCTGATCTGGCTCAGCAGTTATTAGACATCTAAACAGCAAGAACCCTAACGTTAGTCCTTTTCCCCACCAACACAGAGGCCAATGCACAACTAACATCACTAGTCAACCTACTAACACTAAGCAGCAAATAAACTACGGTGAAAAGTGTCACCCAATATTAATGAAAGTACTCTTACCCATTAATACCTAGACTGTATCTTCTGGTTGCCCATGGGGTCCCACTTAAATAACCGTCATTCGAGTGGGACAGAAAGTGGTTCATTCCATGTGTGCTCGCTTTATTGCCATGTCTCTTTCGCTCTGCATGGTGTTTAAGCTGGTTGTCAATCATTATTTGAGTCTGAAGCCGCTGATAATGTTGTTGTTGTAAACGATTATTGACATTATGCATGTGTTCAGTGAAGTTAAAGTGAATTTTGGCTGGATTTGAGCTCATACCGTCACCACAAGTAGATGATGAATCTGATGTCGGACTGTCACTTTCTGAATCCGCGGAAGATAGAGGTGATAAAGAATCACAGCCGTTGACCTCGACAGGGTGACATGAAGAGGTGCGGGACCGTATGGAGATCTCATGGCACCACCATCATTGCAAGGCTGTTTGGTGAAATTGTTAATAGGTTTTAAAACTGTGTTGGTGTGAACCAGCGTTAACTGCTTCATGAAACCGGCCGCCAACGCAGGTGTGTTCACCCGCAGCGGTGACAGTGGTTTCGTCTTTGCGAGGTTTCCCATACGCGCATCCATAAAGCGTTGGCAGGTCCTTTCTGTTCAGGCTGAACCCAAGCCACCCGAGGATCCATCTAACTTTACCGTCACAAATCTCCCAAACACTCTCTCGCATAAGGGCAAACAGGCACCCTGCAAGAGCTCCAAGACTCACGTGAATGTGTGAGACGCCAAGTAGAAGTTTAAAAATCCCGGGAAAGGCTGAAGAAACCGAGATAGTTCCTCTACGTGAGCCGTTTCTCAGCGAACTGTTGAATCCAAAGCATTCCAATATGGCGCACAGGAAATCTCGAGTCGAGTGCGCATGCCTCTGGGAATTTAAACTCTTTCTGGAAGAGTAACGAACACCCCCCCCTTCCATTTCCCCACCCATTTAAAATGTGATAAAAGCATTTTCTTGCTCTGCAGTTTAATGAATTACTTACTATCCTATAATTGTTTTCGTTGGTTTGGTATTTTAATGTGATTTTGCTTTTTTTTCACAGGTTTTAATTTTTTTAAGGTTATAAAAGGTAATTATGTTTCACAAGTATTAATGAAATTTAAGCAAAATAGCATGACAAAATTATGAGAACAAAAGGAAAAAAAATGTGGTTCAACACACATCATGAATTTAGTTTCCAGGATGATTTAAAGCAGCCAATATGATAGTGGCTTTAAAGAAATGTACAAAGATAGATCATTTCAAGTGTATTGTTAAATCTGAGTGATAACCACAGCTTATTACCCCCCAATATATTGCAGATCAAATAGTAAGTCAAGCCTGTGAAAGAACACATGGATGAGTTTCTTTGTCTGTCACTAGATTTCCCTTCAGTCTGATAATCAAAGCATCCCTACTCACTGAAATTTTAATAAAGGTTCTTTTATTTATTTATTTATTAAAACCTGCCATGAAAATGATCAGAACTAAAATGGAAAAAAGGGGGCTACATTACATAAGGAACCACAGTCTTGGGTGTCTAATCAGATCAGGACAAAATCAGATGTATCCAAAATAAAACATTCCAAGCAAAAAAGCATTTGCCACAACATAAACAAAATAACCATAGAATCTTTACACTTCTGTACATTAATGCTGACAAAACAACAAAATCAAAAACACATTTTCAAGTTAAATACAAAAATGTTCTTTATGGTATAAACATAATATCTTTAATCTACATACAGAATATACACAATGTACAAAATGACATCCTTTCTGTGTTTTTCTGTAACCAATGAGCAAACATTTGGTCAGTTCACAGAGGAAAACCAGAGCAGTCACAGCTTAAGGGTTGTTTTAAAAAAAGAATGCACAAAAACAGTATAAAAAAATGTTTCAGGATTTAATCTGACGACAAAGGGAGCCAATCTGAGTGATGCAGCTGGTCACCGCAGTGGGAACTGACTGTGTGGTTTCGCTTCGCCATGATGCCAGAGCCTCCAGGGATTCTTTGGGGTTGCAGGGTGCCAGGTCATAAATGGCATAGACAGCAGACAACTGCACCTCCTCAGGCACACCTACAATCATATAACAAATGGTTGTATTGAGGTGTTATAACTTGTAACCCTAAGGGTTATACAACTTTAAAGGGTTAATTCACCCAAAAATTAAAATTGTCATTAATGACGCTATACTGTCCGTACTCAGTGAACGCAGATTGACAACAGAACCGTAAGACAATACAATACTGAATAAAGTCGTAGTTTTTGTAATTTTTTGACCAAAATGTATTTTCGATGCTTTAAAACACACTGATGTCACATGGACTACTGTGATGATGTCTTTATTTCCTTTCTGGACAAGGACAGTATACCTTGTAAACATTTTCAATGGAGGGACAGAAAGCTCTAGGACTAAATCTAAAATATCTTCAACATTAATGACATAATTTTCATTTATGGGTGAACTAACCCTTTAAAACATAAAAACTATCTTTAATTTTCTATTATTGTGCTTCATGAGTAGACGTGTAGTACCTTCTGTAATCCCATGTTTTCCAAAAAGGTTTATAGCTTTTGCAACGTTTTGGACCGATTTGCATAGCTTCTGCTTCATTCCTAACTGACCAAGTCGTCCTGGAGAAATGCAGGGGAAAAAAAAAACACTGATAATAAACAAAAGGATAAAAACTTCAAATCTTTAAAAAGGCACAGGCAAGCCGGACCGAATCTTGCAGTGGATCAGACACCTGTGAGGTCAGAGACTGATATTGCAGGATTCAGGGGATTCTCACTTGTGCAGAAGTTCTGTTGCTTTTATATGAAAATAAATAGAATGAACAAGACACAAAGTCCTTGTTACATTCCAAATATGTGTTTATCAATAATTTTTTCTTTAATACATACGTGTATATATATTGTTTTGATAAAAATTACATCAAATAATAACCCATATGGCACTGTCAGAGAGTTTATTCACCCATAACATATGTAAACACATAAAACACGAATATCAGAGTTTTAAAATCAAACATTTTAAAAGAGAACAATACATCAGGGGTGTTTAAACCAATGAACATTAAACAGCATTAAGCTGTGTCATCAGCAAGTCGTTTCCCATCGTGCTTCTGATCAGCGCAGTCAGTGGAGAGCAACTACGTGCTACTGCAGAATCCGTCAGGTGCGCCTTGCGCTAGCGAGAGTTTTTGACTTACGTCAGCATGACATCAGAGCCAGACGGACCGCAGCTCTGACACATTTTTAACCAGCATGCATCTCACCGGTGATCAGTTCTGCGCAGATTTTGCTCATCTCAAACAAGCCAAGTAATGTAGCTACCTGATGAGTGGCTGACGAATCAGGGAAGGACACGTCATGACTGATGATACCCAATCATAGAGCCGAGAGTGAGCCTCTGCGTCAGCGTTTCTAAAGTACTTTGTTTTGTCCTGTCTTCACTAAAACGCCCTCTGGAGATTCAAAACGCAAAGCGAAGCTGCAGCATTTCTGAACTTCTGCGTTTTAGGTCTTTGTTTTTTTTCCGTTTTAGTGTGGACGGGAGGTGCAAATGTAGCAAAAGTCTCAGTTTTTAAACGGGAACGCAGTAGTGTGGACGGGGCCTTAGTAGACTGGTATGACATGTAGTTGCAAAGTTACTAATAGTCAGTAGAATGTCTGTTTTGATACCATCACAATAAGGAGTTAGCAGAAATAAAGCAGTCTACTAATCTTCAGAGTTATTTGACATGTAGCTGCAAAGTTAGTTAACTTTACATAACAGAAAGTTCGAAAGGGATTATCAAAATAAAGTGTTACAGTAAATGTTATAGATTTAATTACTTTTAAATTTAATTTAATATTATTATATTCAAATAAACTAATAGTTTAAAACTTGAATTTAATGCTGTAAATAAACTAAATACTGTCAGTATTAATCACTTCACGCAAATAAAACAACTTACCGATCAATCGCAGGACAGCTGCTACAGTAACATCACGGACTGGGGATTGCTGAGGCCTTGACTGTGTCACCCAAGTGTTCATTACGGGCCATAGCTCTTTGCTGTTTAATTAAAAAAAAAGTCATGATAAATATATTAAATTATCCATTCTATATTTTATTATTATTAAATTTATTATTGATTATTTTAAACGATTTAACATTCTGTACTTGGCAAATAAATATACCCAATAACATAATCATGCGTCCACTTCCACTTCATGTGTGTACACAAGAGATCCAAGGTATATATATATTCCCAAGCAGTTGGGCAAAGGTCATGACCATGACGATCATGCTTCTGGAATGTCAAAGCTTTGTCTTCTTGAAGTGCCTTCAGTGTGTTGCTGATCAATTCTTGGATGTCATCAGGAGGACTCTAAGAAATATTAGTGACAACTGTTAAAATGCAAGATAAGTAAATTATTTAAACTATGTTTATATGCATTGAATTAAAGGGTACAAAAATAAACTGTTCTGTGCCCGATCTTTAAATAGCAGGGTCAGAAAGGAAATTACAGAATCTGTTTGCTTTGTAATAATAATTATTGGAAATGGAATGAATCATTGTATTTGTTTGCGCCAGCCATCAGAGACTGCAAGCAAAAGAGTTGGCAATGAAGTGTATACCTTATCCCAGTGTAGATATTTAGTTAGGTAATCCAAATTTTCCTCTTCTGATTTAAGCTTGGCCACTGTATGAATGGCTTTGCACAAGGAGGTCTCATGGAAAAGCACACTTGGCCATGTTGTGACTATAAACAAAATTAGCTTAGAGGCATCAGGAAAATCTGTGAAGAATCGGGATTGAATCAACAACTTAAAATGAAAAGTCTTCTAACATTTAAAAATACCAACACTTAAAGCAGGGATTCTCAACTCTGGCCCTTAAAGGTTCTCTAAGCGATGTGGGGCCAAAACATTTTTTGTCACATACAGCAAACGTCTCCTCACTATCGGCTAGCTGCCTGTCCCCTAAACACACTGTAAAAAACGCGGTCTCTGTAGACACCACAGGCTCCACAAACGGCAACAAAAACAATCATGTCTCACCCGGACCACGAAACCTAACAAACAGTGTTCCAGCCAATCACTGGCAAGAAGTATTTGAGGGTGGGTCTGGGGGGTTAGTGCGCGTGCGCGTGCACATGAAGGGGGTGTGTGAAGGAGAGAGAAGCATGGGAAGTTTGAAAAATGACCGACACACGACCAAAGAGACGACGTTCTGATGAACAAATTAAAAAGAAGGAATTGGATAAAGAACGTGCGAAGTTCCGAATTTACATCGGTAAAGCTTTTGAACGATGGCGAGAACTCCGGTGGCAGAAGGGCTTCCAGTCCGACATTCAGGTTGCTCTGTTTTTGCTGGACAGGTGGGTAACGTTAAATTATTATTTTTTTCTTCTAAATTGACGCTTATGTTCGCCAAACCCACACAATTCACGTTCACAATTATTTCGGGAAGCACGGAAGGGAGGGGGAGGGGAGAGAGATGAGATGCGGAGGGAGGGAGGGTCTAGCTAGTGTAATGACTCTGGGCGGGTCTGATTGAGGGGAATTTGCATATCATAATTAATAATTCATAATTAATAATTATTCATACAGATTTGGATCAGCCCGGTCTTACATGTTAATAAATCCCTCGATGAGGGCTTTCTGTTAACTTTACTTATATGTATACATGTGTATCTCTGCAATTAACCACAAATTAATTGTAACAGATTGCACAGACCACGTCTTACAAGACAAGTAAAATGAATTAGCTCAATTAATTTATAGAGCAGGGAAAACTTAATTCTCTGGCCAGAAGAATTCAGCATTCCAACTCCATAAAACATACCCTTTTGGTATGTTTAGTTATATAAAGCATGTAGCTTGATCTGCATTTCAGGGAATTGGATATGAACATACCGTGAATCAGTCAGGATGAGTATATTGGTTTAATTAATCCACTATAGCATTCAATAAGGCAACTAAGTAAGCATTTACTACGTTACAATGATACATGTATATACAAACATTAAACACAAACTAAGACGACGCAGGGCGTTAGACGATAAGTGAGTTGGAGAGAGAGAGAGAGAGAGAGAGAGAGAGGGTGAGGGTGAGAGAGAGGGAGTTACAGTCACCAAACAGCCAATTAATCTTTCTGAACACCATGAAAACACTTTCTTTATGCTTCTGAGAAGCTCTAAAAGAAGGTAACGTTATACTTGCACAACATGTTTGGTCTGTGTGTGTCACGGACTCGTGGCCAGGCCCGGTTGGGCCGCACGATGAATGGAGAGGCTCTGCTGTGTGCGCGCGTTCCGTGGAGCGCGTGAGCGCGTTCCGTGGAGCGCGGCGCTTTTGCACTGCCCGTCCTGGCGCGTGCATGGTTGGTTGCGTGCGCGTGGCTTCTTTGTTCCGTGGGGAGTCACGTGGCGTTCGTTGGCATTCGGCGCGAATGTTTGAAAGGCTTAAAAGTCTTTGAGGTGACGTTACCCGAGGAAATGGATCGGCAAAGTCCACTTCCTTTCCTGGGAAACGAACTTGGTAGTTCATTTGAGAAGAAGACGAAACTTTGGACGATCAAAGAAAGGATCCCGGTTGGGGGTCGGATCTCCGTGAGGAGATCCTTTACGTGCTTCTTGGCATGAGACGTTTTCGGAAGAGAAAGGGCGGAGCTGGCGCACTGCCTTTATCCTCTTGGGGACATCCATCCCCTTCCTGTTGGCTTGAGCCAATCAGGGAGATGGAGGCTGCACGCGGGAAACATTCTTTTATGGTGCTTTGTTCTCAGACCACGCGCTCCTCGTGGGAGGGGGTGTGTTCACATAAGGGCTACTATTGAAACAGTTCGATCATCCTTGGCAGTAAAACATATTAAAAACACACTTTACTTTACATCTCTGTACATATTCGGGTCGTTCATCTGATACGTATTCTAGAGACACCAAGGAGCATTATGTTACATTAAATGAACATATACTTCTGTTTACAATGCCTAAGGAAGTTATTTCTAATTCCTTTTTATGCTGCAACCAACAAAGATATTTCACGGTGACCTGGGGAAAAACACACATACATAGAACACATGGAATATATCTGGTTAAATGTCTTTTAACACAGAAAAGTCCATCTCTTGGGTCAGAGACATAAAGCACATTCCACAGTCTTGTAACATGATCTCACTCCAGTGAGTGGAAGAATGTGTGTGGCGGTGTATGTGTGTGTGTTTGTGTGTGTGTGTGTGTGTGTGTGTGTGGGGGGGGGGGGTCCGAGTCCTTGGAGGACGGTTGATTCAGTCTGGCCAAAATCATTACACTAGCCTCCGATTTGTTTGAAAATAATCCGAATGTCAACACCCAGGATCGCTTAGAGAACCTTTAAGGTTCATTTGGAGTTTTGCTCCAACCCTAATAAAGATCGTCAGGATTACTACAAAAAAAAACAAAATTATGGGAAGGCGAGTTCAGAGACTTTCCTTACTCTACAGGAAAATGAACCTTGATGGCTAGAGCTAAGAACCCCTGACTAAAAAGGCTAAACAACTAAAACTATACGTGTTTAATAAACAAACCATATAGATATAATGGGAAGAGTTGCTGTAAACTCACCCTCTTTGAGAATGTTGTATGCAAAGGCATGGGCTTTCTGATGGTCCCCTATCTGGCGACATATCTCGGTGTAGACTTCTACACAGAGCTTGTATATTTTCACAACTCAGAATGCTCCTCTCAGTCTTTAGTTTCAGTCAATATGGCAGACATGAGTTTTTCTGCTGAAAACTAAAGAATAAGAAAAAATATGTAGCTTTGAGGATATTAATGCACACATTTGTATTTCCGTCTGACTTGTGCCAAGCATAAATGCATACCTGATTTACACAGAATTCAGCAATTACAGCCTTTTCTTCATCACTCAAAATTGGCACCTGAGATATTCTCCCAAGGAACACATGGCTCTTAACAACAGGCAAAACATCAAAACAGGACATTCCAACTTTGGCCAGTGCTTCCGAGATTTTACAGTTTTTGTCCATTGTGTTTTTGTCTGGCTTTTTCTAATTATCTGCTGACTGCTTTGCATTATTTCTTTGTGAGATTGAATGGACTCTGTTTTAATAACCGATTAATGATCCTTTACTTGTTCTGCAGGAAAATCAACACCAGGGGGAGCAGGTGAACAGTTATCAAGTCTGAGTCTTTTAGCACTCTTTGGCAAAAGCATGCTCACACCTGTCTTTTTTGGTTTCTGCTCTGTTTTGGTAAAG
This sequence comes from Hybognathus amarus, assembly GCA_030378365.1. Classification (NCBI taxonomy): domain Eukaryota; kingdom Metazoa; phylum Chordata; class Actinopteri; order Cypriniformes; family Leuciscidae; genus Hybognathus; species Hybognathus amarus. Next base: position 40,035 of record JAQIUQ010000247.1, on the reverse strand, counting down.
GCGGTAGATGAAGAACTGATTGTTTTATTTCCTGATATCTGGTTAACTGAAGGAGGGGAGGTACCATTCTCATTGCCAGTTCGGGTCAGGTTAACATTCCCATCGGAGTATGTTTAATGTGCGGGCTCATGCAGAGAGGTCAGGATACATAGTATCCAGCATCTGCATGGAGTTTTCCTGAGAAGCGGTTGGAGGGGAGGAGGATAAGGCAGATGATGGCAGCCTTCCTGGAACCGGAACAGCATGTTTTGGAGTAGCTGATCCAAACTGAAGTGGTGAGGAGGGAACTCCACAAGACGGCGATGGAGTGGTCAAGCACGGAGACATTTTTGAGGCATCCGAAGAGCTGAATCAATAACAGGCAAGGAAGGCATCGTCTTAGGAGACATTGGTCCATTTGTTGGTAATCCAGAGGATATTGAAGTAGGCTTTAAAGGAGTATTATGTTTTCCAAACCTTGGAGGAGTAGCAGTCAGTGGCATAACCACTGGAGGTAGGGGAGGACCCATCTCTGTTCGAACCCTTCCAAGAGATAAACATGAGGTTGGTGTAATATGAGTTTGGGTGTGGAGACCTGGAGCAAGGGAAATATTGTCACCGCTTTTAGCAGTAGATGATTCTGCATCCAGAGTACCTTGGCATGGTGTGCTGGTATCCTCAAGACTATCTACTGCAGAATCTCCTGATGTTTCCTTGTGGTTATAAACATCACTGTCTAGATTTTTGACACAAGGGCTACAGGTATCAGTTGACATCTCTGCCTGTTGAGATTCATTATTCATTTGCACCAATGATTTTTCTGAGATAGTCGAATCATTTTCTTCAGTTTCCTTAGGGTCATTTTCTTGACTCTTTTGAACAGTTTTGTCAATTTCTGACTGCGTATTTCCAGGAACATTATCCAACTCTTCTGAGGGATTCTTCCTTCTGACCCTGTGTGAACCTTTATCTTCAAACCAAAAAATCCTTCATCTTCTGATGACGATTCTGCAGCCTTTAAGGGGCTTAAAGGGCATGAGCCTCCATTTACTCTTGCATCCAAACTTTTCTGATTTTCTATAGGTATTGAAACATTATCCTCAGCACTATATTCAGATTGATCAGCCTTGCCAGACAGTCTGTTCAGAATGTCATGAGTTGATATATCTGCAACAGTCTTAATTTCTAGTGGAACACAACTCTTTAATTCATTATTGTCAATACTGTCTAACGTACTGTAGTTCACATCAAGTGTTAAAACACTCTTGACATTAGTTTCCAATGTCACATTGGGCTGTACCACAGAAGTTTTGCTTTGTGTAGATTCAATAGAATTGGTGAGCACTAGCTCAGATTTTATATCCTGCTGAGGATCTGAGTTTTCCAACAGCTTTTCAAGACTATCAGTGATTTTTGTATCCTCCAATTTTGTTGCGTCATCATTTGGATTCATCAGCGGAAGTTCTACCACAGTTTGTGTCATGTCACTTTCTCCAGAACTTTCCACACTGTGTCCATTTTCTATATACGGACTTTGCAGTTTGAGTCTGAGTGTCGGCCACATAGCCATTCATTCCTTCAAACACATTCTCTACCTCCATGTATTGGCTGTCAGACAAAATGTTTTCAAGATCTAAATTATCAACAGATACAGCTGATCTTCCTTGAGTATTTGGGGACAAAAGTACAGAAGATTTTTCCACTTCGTTTAGCAATGACTTCTGATCCTCAACATCTGAAGGTTCTAATTTTGTGTCGTTTTGAAGAATATCTTTATGTAACCTTGACAGTGCTTCTGGTGTTCCATTATCTGATTGACATTCCGGTTCAGCATTGGACATTGGTTGGTCGTCATTTACACTGACCTGAAAAAACAAATGAAAAATGTTACACTACATCTCTTCACCACTACTGGCCATACAGGATCATTATTACAGTTACTAGAAAAAGGGGAGCTGTAGCGCTGCTGATATCCCTTGTATCCTCTGGTGCTCTTGGAAGGGTTAATTGTTCATACAAAAGAACTGGAAAAAAATCCAAGTCCAGGCACTTAGTAGAATGCAAAAGTAAAAAAACTTTATTATTTTAAGGGCTAAAACATTAAAACACCAACACGTATCTGGCCCACTGGCCTTCATCATGGTGTTAGTAACAAACAGACAGATTAAGATTATTGGGCATTGAGGCTATTCGCCTTGATGCCAAGGGTGTGGATATAATAAAACACCTTAAACAGAGGGAGACATATTGGATGTTTTCATTGAGGACAACTAGTCATCCAGGTGTCAATGAAGATTTTAACCTTTCACCCTTTTTTGTAACTGTTGTCTCTCAATATGGACAGTGTATTGCTGTTCATAAATGAGGACTAGGAAAGAATGCAATAGACCCAATTGCCATTTTTTGTACACTATTCATGTTGTTTTAGAAACATCTATGAATTAAGAATTATTATGTGTAACTTGGGTTTATTTAATATTTTTAGCAATATTATTGATCTGTGTTGTACTACTTTCATGTTATCACTGTGAAGCTGCTTTGATACAATCTGTATTGTGAAAAGCACTATATAAATAAATGTGACTTTACTTTGAACTAGCTTATTTATATTTTTTGACTTTTGGTGCAAATTGTGTGGAGTACACTGGAAGTTTGTAGTGGTGTCACTCCTATTTTTCCACTTACAGATCTCTCTTTTGGTCTTGTATTTGTATGGTTTAATCTCTGGCATTAGACAATACCTGATCTATTGCCTTTAGTGGCCAAGAAATTGTGGTACAAGTCCCAGAGTGGCACACCTGAAATCAATGCAACTGCAAGTATGACTTGATTCTGTCTGTTTGTTACCAACACCCCAATGAAGGCCAGTGGGCCGATAAGCGTTGGTGTTTTAATGTTTTAGCTTTTTAACTTTTGCATCCAACTGAGTGCCTGGAATTTGATTTTTTTTCTTTCAGTCATTACAGTTACATTTTACAAGCCAGTATTAAATCAGTTAACTAATTGCCTTAGGCAACATAATTGTTGAAACTCCACAGATGCCACTATATTTGAGAGATGGCATTTAACGTTTCACACGTTTTTGTCAGTATTTCAGTCAATTACAAATGACTTGTATTGTGAATTTCGACAGCACAATTTCTGAAGGTTGAAATTAAGTCTTGAGTAGATTTGAAACTTCACATATACATTTTCTTCGCAATGCACATTGATGCTTTCTCAACATATCTGGACTGGGGCCTCATTTATAAAACTTTGCATAGGATTTGCATCAGAAGTGGCGTACAGATGAAACATAGGACGTGCGTACGCACAGAAATATTCGATTTATAAAACCAGGCGCACGCACATCCTATGCATTTTTCCCTTAATAAATCACGATCAATTCTAAATGTAGCGCAGCTTTTTCTTCCATGTAATGCCCATAGTTTCCCATAAATAGTTGTGAAACACCCACAAGTTAATATTCATCAATTGCGACATCATGTTAAACACCGAGAGAAATTTAAAAAAATGCAACTTTACTCAATGTGAAGTAGAAGTTATTGTTTGCGAGGTGGAAAAAGGAGAAAAACGTTGTTTGGAGGGCACAGTGCTGGCATTACTAATGCCAAAAAGGAACTTGAGTGGCAAAAGGTTACAGATGCCGTAAAGGCTGTAGCCTTTAAAAATTTAAAACTGTGGCCAAAATAAAAAAGAAAATGGTTCAAACATCGAAAGTCGAAGGCCAAAAAGCGTCTAGTCATTAATTCAATCAGAGAGATTGCCAAGAGTTGGGCGAAAATCAGAGACTGTCCTAACTGAAATAAACTGCACAATGAGGAATTCTTGAATAAATAATATATTTTTCCACACCTTTTGTTGTGAAGATGATGCGCTCCTCAGATTCCTTACATTTATTCGCCACATCTTCTAAGAGCGCAAGATCAGCTATCTGTGCATAGTTACGCACTTGTGATGGGGCATTTTATTTCCATCCATTTAATTCTGCATCTGACAAGCTACAGAGATGTCGGTTATAATCTACTTGGAAATGTAATTTCTTGCAGCTTTCAGAATGGTTGAGACATACGTCATACGATTATTTATCAAAAATAAAACAAACTAAAGGCATATGCATGAATACCATGATTCCGTAGCTGATGAAAGCATTTTTACTATGAAAACAACTTTCCCCAAGTGGACAAATAATACATCTATCTATTTCTCGATACTATCTATACATCTCCCTAATTATCTATCCATCTGACTGACTATCTAATTGCTATATCTGCTCGGTTAGATGGACACATTGGCGAGAATATCAGTTTTGTACATTATATCATTTTGTGTACCATCTTATTTATGAGGATGAATTGTATAACATGCCAATATTATTGCAGAACATATTTCACTTTTTGGAAATATGTGTTAATTTGCATTTCTGTTGCAGATCGATCAAATGGTGTTCGTGTAGGCTGTTAATTGTAAGACTTGCTTTTTGAAGTCTTCGTGTTATTTAAGAGGATTTATTGCCATTTACTTTACACAACGGTCTACAGTTTCACACACTTTCACGTGTTTTTTCCAACTGCCGATGGTGTCGCCATTTCTCATTTCACCCGTTTTTGTGCGTACACCTGGGTCAGAGCTTGCGTGAAGGACCAGCACATTTTACCCGTCAAGTTTGCTTTTTATAAATACCAACTATTGCGTAGAGAGCAACGCACGCCTTCTTTTGTGTGTGCGCAACATTTATAAATGAGGCCACTTATATCAGATTGAAAGGTTTAGAAGAAAATACTTTGTTCCAAACAAAGTCAAAAGTAGTTCATTTCAAGTAAAGTCAGAATTCAAGTCAGAAGTATTTTAATATTTGCTAAAAGACCAAGACTCAAGATTTTACATGTAATTGAAATGTAAATGTTCACTCACCATCTCTATTAAGGGGCTGTGCACAGGTGATAAAGCTGTGGGCAAAGGCTTTAACCATTCTTTAATGCCCTGCAAATCAATCAGTAATCTCCAGTGTAGAAGTTCATCTGTACATTTCCTTCAGTGAAGGTCTATTGGCATAGTCGGTCCAAGTGTTCACATGTTCAGAGCACATCTGAACTTCACTTCCTCTCTTCTGATTTGGTGCACTGAACTGTTGTTTCATTATTCTGCTTTTCAGTTCTTAGTAAATGATGTAGGCCTATTGATCGCTGGAGGTGATTTAGGTGTGGAGAGGTTTGAAGATTGCAACTTAGTTTATGAACTGGATGTCCTAGGAGATGGATGGGAAATCGAATTCTTACCTAAAGGACAGGATTAGCAGTGGTTTGAGGAGTATTCTTGTCCGAGTTGGCTCTTTTGGAGGGTGTCTGCTGCTGCTTCTACCTGTAAATGATAAATCGACTGGTTTTTATATGGCGCTTCAGCAGAGCCCAAATGGCCACTACAAAGTAGATTTACATACTGCCTCACGCTCACCCATTCACTCAGCTCAGTTCATACACCGATGGCAGTATGTACGACCAAATAAATATGCATTGCTGCTTCCTTCAGTCACGATTAAGCTTTCGTGAAGCTTGATAATAAAGGCAAAACTTGGCTGGTCAGTAAACGGAAGATGATTTACCAGGCGATAAACAATTTTTCTTGTGTTTGCGAGAAAAATGAAGCTTACCACAGCCATGCTGCCAGAGCTTCTTCAGCTAGCATTCTGACTTGCCTGAAAAAGAAACATATATCAAGGATCCCATGCAATCCACATGTTTTCTTTTAAAATATTCTAAGCATTTCGATTGAAACAACAGAGTCTAACAGGTTTTGAACAATGCAGTGCCTTTGTCAATAAGTGGCTCTCGCGATCTGTTTGAGAAGACATGCTCTTATTTCTACTGATAACAAAAAAAGTGTTTGTAATAGATGGAAGCAGAATAATACTGCTAGGTGTGGGATACTGGGTGCACTTTGTGCATAACTCTATTGCCCTTTGTAGAACTCCATTCTCAAGTTCATTCAGTCTTTGCTGAAAGACAGTAAAGACATTTTTTAAATATATAGAGCAGAATGAATGATTGTGAATTCACCACAACATATAAATTACCAGAAACTTTTAACCCTGTGTTGTATTAGGCACCTGTCTTCAGAGTCTTCTCTTCTCACCGTTCAAGCGCCAATTTCATTGTCCTCATTGAAATTTCGACTCTGTGTACAAATGAACACGTACAGGATTAAAGAATCCAATATAAATTTGAATGTGCTGTGATAGACAGTCCATGCTCAGATAAGTTAAAGATAAGCTAAAGCAGAATTAAAATGTCATTCATGCATGCAGTCTAATGTGTATATGTAAATATGCATAAGATCACTAACACAGACCTTTCAGCACCAAAAGCTCATTCTCAAGGTTTCCTTTCCTGAGAGGAGAAAAAAAGACTTTTTTTCTTCTGAAGATAATCTATCTAAATCCAATTACAACACCAACAAATTTCAGGCAATTTTTTTTTTTTTTTTTTTTTAAAGGACACGGAATCTGTCCCTGTGGTTGTAAACAATAAAACTAAACCAGCTAGAGCTATACATCATTAGTGTCTTGGGCATTATCCAACTAGAGTATCTACATGTTCCTCAGTGGTCTAGAACATTATTTTCTGAGAGAATCCTTGAAATAAAGAAACCCAAAAAATGGGTCAGGAAATCTAAAAAAAAAGCAACAATGAACGCAAATACAAAGATGCAAAAGACGGATGGTATTTAGACTCCACTTTTTATGAGCTAATCTAAGGTGGTACTGATACATTAACTTTAAAAAGCCATTGAACACCAATTATAATCTTTAAAAAAAGAAAAGAAAAATTCAAAGCTTTTGTTTGGACTAGACCAATCTATAAATCACAGTGGTTACTTCAAAGAACCTAACCTGAGTTTCCTGCAGATCCTCCTTCAAGTGATTTTATTTCTGTTTTGAGCTTCCCATTGTCCAGTTTTTGCTTTTGCACATTGTCATGTGAAAATAGCACAATTACATATTTATGAGCAAACACAGAATATGATCCAGAAATTCAGTGTGTGAACAAATTTACAGAAAGCCGATTCAAGTTTTTGACTCTAGGGATGCACTGGGCCACATGCTGCACTCGTGTACTAGTAAAACGCATTCAGTTCGGTCTTTGAGGGACAGCAGCCTAATCAAATTGCTACTGTATTTGTACTTGCTGCTGCTGTTAAAGTACTCACTGCTATTGACTGAATTACATCAGTAACTTTATAAAGATTAATCTATATTTAATTTATACATATATTTTCACATTCGATTACTTTATTCAAATGATTGTTTACTGAAAACTTATGTTAGGCCCACATGAAAACCCCCAAAACTGCCGATTGTTTCATTTGTAGTCTTTCTTTGTTCTATTGTATTTATTGGTGCTACTTTGTAATTTGATTATTTATTTATATTTTATTACTGATGGCTTACTTGTTTTTAATGATGTTTTAAATTTTCATTGATAAGGCTAGTAGTTTGCAAAGAATAAAGAATTAGTGAATCATACAATCATACCCCATCATACAATACGTTTTCAACATGCATACTGAGAAAATAACTGAAAGAAATATATATTTACTGAACAAATTAAGAAAACTAATATGATTAATATTTTTTGGTTTCTGCTACCCAATGTATTAAAAAATTACAAATGCAGGTGAAAATACAGTATCGGTATGTACCAAAAGATGAAAGTATCAAGTATCTGACTCGATTTCTAGAAAAGTGGTATCAGGTGCATCCCTTAGTTTTGATCATCCGTTTTTTTTTTTTTTTTTTAATATGATCAAGCACTCTTGACATATGAGTTCTGATCTTATCCTTAAAATAATTTGTGATGCATGTTACCTACTGCTTGTTGTTAAGGATTCTTCAGCTTGTTCTTTCCTGTGAATGAGAAAGATAAATACAGTGAGCAGAAGACATCATGACAAGCAGAACTAATCAACAGTGATACTACAGTAGAGAGTGGTCTTACCAAAAAAGTGTATGAACACTTTCAGCTCTCAGTTGGTCAACATCTTCACATCTCTGCTGATATAATTTCAATTAGCTGTTGTATAAAAAAGCAAGGAGGAAAGAGAAATTAGCAAGCACATTTTCAAGTCCAGTTAAAGTTACGCTTAACTACACTTCACCAATGAATGACTATTCTAGATTTTAGAACAGTCTTACTATTGAATTGGTAGTAAAGATTGCAAACTTAAAGGCCCCAATACTCCAATCAAAAGTAATTGAAAGAGCAAACTAGCATGACATGATTTAACAATAAGTTTTGGAGTTTATTCCAGGAAACCCTTCCAGGAGTTCCTTGCTAAACCAAACTTTGCAAAAAAGTTGTCTGGTAAACACCTTCAAATTACTGTGGTGATTAGTAGTTGTGTCTGCAATATGGAAATACTTTTCCAGTTCAGTTCTTTTGTTCAATCCAATCTATGTGAAGCAAGTGCAAGGTAGAAACAAACACAAAGGGAAGCTGCTGCAAATACTTATGCAAACACATCCACATTGCTATGATCAGATGCTTTCTTAACTGCTGTTTTCTCACCGCTGTCAATTTTGCTGTGTTTATTTTGTTATTTAGAGGAAGTGTGCAGCACATATCTAAACGCTGCTTTCAACAGCTTGGGGAGGCATTGTAATGTTCGCCAACAGTATACAGCTGCAAAACAATTTTTCAAACTTATTTTTACTCCTAAGCGAAACCATACGTATCCTGGGGCTTTAATTCAATAAAAAAGTGCAGTTTTTCGACTCTCCTACATTTGTAAATGCCAGGGAATCTGCGAGAGACTAGTCGAGTATCAGATGAGATGTTGTCAGGCTATATTTCAGTCTCATTATTCATTATTTAAACTATATACACAGCAATTAAGACTTACTAAACTACCAACCAATGAAAACATTATCCTGAATGTGTTTGGAACAGCGACGTGAAATGTACTGAAATGTGTAAACACAAATACAATGTGCGATCAGTGTGTTCAGAGGCGCACATACACGGTTCGTTTGCAGCATCAATATAACAGACTTCAGCATGCTTACTGTTACGAATTTCTGTAGTCGCAGTAATCGTCTTTACCTTGATTGCAATCCTCATCCATCAAAACTTTACTAGCAAAAGCTGATATTGATTTATCCAGCCGAGAAGCGTCATTTGCATATACATCTGGCCATTCAGTGATGGGATGTTTTGAGTGTTCCGTTCAGTCAGTACTTTTCACACACTGTGATGCGTGAGGGCTAGCGGTCTCAGAAAAAATGACGAATATGACACAGCTTGTGTTTTAAAGTGAAAAACACACTGGAATAGTGTTGTCACGATACCAAAATTATATTTTCGAGATACCGATACCTCAGTAAGTATTGCGATTTCGATATTTTCAATACTTTCCTGAAAGGTTTTCTACAGCGCGTTTCACATGCACCTCCTTTGCATCAGGACTGTGCTCTTTAATGCTGTAATAATCACTGACATGCACATGCTCTGAGTTATAAGTCGTCTAGCCGATGAGATCAGTTTTGCTAAATCGTTTGTTTACTACTTTTGCTGTTAGCAGCACTGCAAATTATTTTATGCTGTCTTATGAAAGTGGGGGGGAAAGTTGTGCGCCTAATACAAAAATAAATGAAACATCTCCAGTTCGCGGCAGATAATTAATTTCATGTTCGCTCTAAATGAGAGATCTAGCACTCAAGAAATCTGTTGTTGTTTTTTTAATCAAGCAGAGGCGCTCTTTTCGCTGCTATAGGTTGTCATGGATACAGTTATGACTCACAAAGTCTCCGAATTCTCATCTACTCATTCTATATATGTGGATTCTATGTAGTAGAGTCTGAACTATCTGCAGTGCTCTACGAATGTATCAGTGATGATGATTATTGCCCTACATGGTGCCACTGATGGATCCTGCCAGAATGTAGACATTTCTGAAAAGTAGTGCATCAACCGAGTGGCACTGCAGCCCCAAGCCCTGCATTTGCCATCATGCAGTACGCTAAATTCGTAAGAATAAGTTATAATTCATGGGATGCACCGATGCATGAGGCTGGAACATAAATCAACGGCCGATATCTTGCTTCGCCACAGGCAGCGGAATATAAAAATGACATACGCGATGTTTATGTGTCGTGAACGCTGTGCTCAGGAGAAACTATTTCCCCTTCTTTCCATTTGGCGGGCGGAGGATGCCGGGACGGAAGAGGGAGTCGGGTTACCCGTGTTTGAATGTTATTTCTCGGGAAATAACTTGTCATGAATAGGCGATGGGTGCCAGAAATACCGGGTGTAAACGGGCCCAAGTACTGAATTTTGAAAGACCGCTGTATCGATAAGCTTGGACACGGTTCTGCTGGATTACTGGAAAAGTAAGAAATACTACAATAGGCTGCTGTTTATTACTCCTGGGACGTTTGTGTCTGGACATGTTTATCTGTCGCCACAGCACGTTGTCTGCTGTGTCAACTATATCAGTGAACAGTTTGTGCTGTAAGATGCGCGGATTATGCTCGCAGGTTTGCAGGAAAGAGAGATCTACACACGCGGAGCCACAGCACGCATACACGACACCTCTCTTGCTAAATGGGTGGCCAGTGAGGACAGCACTAAACATTCAGACTCAGGGTTTCACTTCAGATCTGGGAATGTCTTGTGCTTAATTTCTTAGATTTCGGCTACCAAAGATTATCAAAAGAAGATACTTGAGATAAACCGGCTCGAAAGGCGAAGGCCACCATCTGTCCAGCACGCAGCTTCCTTCACAGCAGCTGCGCTGTCAGTCTCCTCCTAAAGCCCAAAATGTACCATCAGAATCGAGCACGATCGACGGTATGTGTTGCAGGAATGCTCCTACGCTGCTTGCTGCTGGGTGGAAAAATGGCTGTGAACACCATTATGAAAATCGGATTAGTTGCACTTGCTTCTTGTGTCCATGTTTCAGGCAGACAATAATGGATGTTCAGCCAGTATGCGAGTCAATCCGTCATCAAAGCTGCAAGTTCGTCTGCCAAGCAGCAAGGCGAATGGAAGAAAGGGATGCACACATGGTGGAGCAATTGCGGAGGTTTCAGTGTCTTTTGAGATGTTACTTGGGGTGAAGAGTGCAGGCAAAAATGCAGCGGCTGCTCCAGAGAATCGATACTGTATCTACACAGATACTGTTTATGAGGCAATGCAGCTAGATTTTTAAGTGCTAGTGACTACAGTGCCATCTCCTCTTTTTTTTCTCTCGGCAGTGAGACCAATGTTTGATGAGCTACCCAAATATATAAAAAGAAACACACTGTGGAATAATTTACTATCGACCATCTACCATTACCAGCTGAAATTTTAATTTGTCTGCCTTACTTACATTTCCCGGGTCAGAGACTTGAGGTTCGGCAACTCGGCAGTTGCTATACGTGTCTTAAATGCAGAAGTGGATATGGGTCAGCTAGTAATAGACAATGTAGCCTACAGGTGCGTAGAAAAATAGGTATATAGTCAGAAAATTGATTTAGGCATGAGACCTGCAGTGTAAATGCAGCCTAATAAACCTGCTGACGATTCAGCCATTAATGCAAATCAAACAAAAGGCAGAGAAAATCACTCACAGCTCTATAAATAAGGTTATAATGTGGCAACCAGAAAGTGACATCAAAGGTTGTTTTTGTTTCATAAATTGGTCTGATTAAATTTGTTCTCATTCTAGGATAGTGTGATCAATAGCCGAAAGATTTGTATGTGTTCAGTGGCATAAAATAAGGAATATAACAAAAAGAAGAGAAAAACACTCGGCATGGCCAAGTTGTTATGTTAAACATCGAGAGTCTCGAGTTCGGCCAAGAATTTCCCATCGGTACATCCCTATAATCATGTGTGAGTAACGCATTATAACAAAAACGGCCAGAAATCACTTTTGGGGAAATTGACAGATGATGTGATGGACGGCGCCGAGAGACGATCGAGTAGTGTCTGAAAGTGGCTTCTGTCCTATGCTGGTGGAGATATGGTACTCTGCTCTCTACCCCCAACATCAGGGTTTCAGGGAGTAGTGCTTTGAGTGGAGATTTCGGACGCGCAGCAAGTGTCTTTTGCGGCTCGCGCAGGTCGCGCACCGTCTTCACAAGGACGCGTGCTAAAACTGTCGCCGTTGCAGAGACTATTTTGTACAGGCCGCTGGATTGTGTTGCTAATAACTTGCAATGTATAACTATCAGACTGGCCCTCGCGGCCTCGAACACTACCGGCCCACCGGAAAAGATCCGACTCTCCGGATTGCCACTCCGGGCTACTGACAGCGGCCACTGTATCAGTGTGCTGCGCACATGCAGCTGTCTGCGCGGTAGTGTTTGTCTCATGACAGCTGCAGCTTCTTTGCTGTGTGCGTAAGGAGAAACACAGACGTTCATAGGGAGAGACTGGAAGCGTGCGTGGCACACACCAACATGAAATACGTCTCTTATCAAATCTGAACGCGGTCATTCATAAAAGTATCGATAAAAAAAAATTCAGGTCTCGTGAGGTTTTTAATTTCCGAGTATCGCGATACTTTTGAAGTATCGGTGCACCGTGCAACACTACACTGGAATAATAAATAAATCGCTGAAAACACTACACGGTCCGTATTCTCTCAGCCACCTCTGATGTAATCAGCCTGGTTTTCTTTAAACTAGCATTGTTTTGGACTGATTGGACTAAACATTTCTAGTTTAGCAGCTTAAAATGATCTGATTGCAAAACCAGCTCAAAGGGTTAAAATAGAAATGTACATCTACCAGGGTTAGAGGTATTGTAGATGCCTCAGTGTTCTACACTTCCAACTTCAAAGATCATCTAACTGCATTTTGTAAATTATCGTTAATGGCGCATATTTCACGTGCTTTATTTCAAGTAATTAATATCCTTTATTTCCGTTAAATTATTTTTAATGCGTTAGAAGGTACCCTGACATGAAATTTTCAGATTTCCAGAGGTTTTCTAACATTAATATTAGTTCATCTAGCCTTTATTCGGTTCCCTAGTATTTAGAATTTCCAATCGGGTGTAAACCAGAGCTTCTGGCTGTTTTTCTCTTCTCTGTGCAGGCTCAGACGCGCTGATCTTGAATCTCCTTGCTATAACGGCGAAACGGGAAAGGGTACCTCCCCTTTCTCTGCTTTGCCCGGAAATTTGGCTCGTCCCATGAGAAAATGAGCTAGGAAGTACGAACAGCGAGTGCAATTCTAGTTTTTCCTATAGAAATAAGCTTTGGGGATATGAGTTATGTCCTAGAGAAATAGATTTGAGATTTGAGTTTTTCCTACGAGAGATATCATGGCTTGCAAACGAGCGAAGCATGGCAGTTGATCAGTGTTCTGGGCCCGTCTCCTTAAAGATTCTGAGAATCCTCTCAGAGAGCTCCTAACTTAACCTAAAAATTCCTTGCTAGGAGTTTTAGCTTAGAAATGATTCCAGAACATTTTCACTGAACTCTGAGCAAGGAATGGATGGAAAATCTTCATGAGGAGGTGTGGTCGACCCCGTTGCTAGGTATGAGTCATCATTTTCAAAAGCCGTGATTGGTTAATCCTTACAAGTTTGATGAAAATGAACTTTTGGTGATAATGAGCAAAGGATGTACCCTCATATCAATAAATATAATTATACACTCTAATCTTATGCAGACTGTAATTGTAAACAAAATTTCACATTCAAGAAAATATCTGGAAAATGAATAGTAAGAATCTAAAATATGTGAAAACTTAAGCTCATAACACCCTGTTCAAATAATGATTTGTGTCTTATTTGCTCATATTAATATCCTAGCTGGCATATTTTGTCTTTCACTCCATATGGACCCCATTTGAAACCAAGATGACCTATCTCAAGGGGCTGTCCTTTATGAAGTGGAAATTGCAACATTACAAATCAGTGTGGTCTTAATGAGGGTAACACGGCTCAGCTTTTATCAATGTCTGTGATTGCTGGCTGGTCTATTTATGAAGGCTTGTTAACAAATATCCTACTAACACAGGAAATGGAGAAAAAAGGAAGAAGAAATTTTGTGCAGCTGCTTCAGGGAACTCCTAAGCCACTAAAAGGCCTCTTCCCTGCTCTCTCAGCAGATCTCGCCTCAGGAGTCCTTTTCAAGCGCTAGGAATCTTTAAGAATAGCTTTTATATTAACTGAGGGATTTTCGATGTCACTTTTAGGGGACATTCTCAGAAGACGTTATGACTGAGAATTTTCTTAGAATTTGTCTGCTAAGAGCCACTTTTTGCACAAAAATTCTTTAGGGATATGGGCCCAGATGTAAAAAATTAAACACAAAAGTATTTTTTAGTTCTTCATCTGAGCCTCTGAAGAAACAATGGGTTAATTTTATTTTCTCAGGAAATGCAGACACAACTTCCCAAAGTTTTGTATGGTTCAAACATTTCACTGACGACTGTTTCCTTGAACTCGAATAAACGTCTGAAAATAAATCGATTGAACTACCAAGCAACAATTTCTGATGTGTAGCCTAATTGTTCAAGTTTAGACCAGGTAAGTTAATCTTTCTCTCACAATCTCTCAATACTCTTTTTGCATTAGTAAGTCAAGCCAGTGACTAAAATATCAACTTCACATCGTTTCTTGTAGGATGAAAATAATCTTATTTAAATTGTGATCAAATTATACAGAAAGCGATAGAAGAACAATATTTCCACACAGCCCGAGTTTATCTGGACAACTCGTTATGAAATCAATGATGCACACTGCACAACAAAGCTCTTACTTTGTACATCATCGTGTCTGCATTGGTGAAAGCATTAGAAGAGTGCAGAAACTGCATTGCAATGATAAGATCTTCATTCTCACGATCAACAGACTGTCTTCTGCTTGCTCAGTGCTCATCACGGCAACATTTTATGTGATGGGAATAGATCTAAATACTTTAAAAACTTCTCATGATTCGTTAATCTCAATAGTTGTAATAGTTAAAACCTATAATAGCAGTAGTAAAAGTATTTCATATGCAAGCATGTCAGCCAATCACAGCAGTGGCTGGCTAGACTGAATCCCACAGCAGACACGCCCCTGCAAACAGAGTGTTCAAATAAGAGGCAAAAATCAGGCTAGGAGAATTGCCTTTTGTTTCTAAATTATGACTATTTTTGATCTAAACATACTAACATTATAAGGGCAACCAGGAAAACATTATAAGAATAATAAAATAACCCCATTTAAGGATTTAGAATTAATTGCATGCGTTATTGTTGACAGCCCTAGTTTATGTTACTTGAAGGTGCTCTATGCAGATTTTCAGCGGCCACTAGTGGGGATGTTTCAGAATGCAACAGAGCGCTCGTGCTTGTGTGTGTGATCTATCTCAAGAGCGAGCATTCACTTACACGGCCACACGAAAACTTTCAATGCAACGGCGAAATCATCACACAACATGCTGAAAACTAATGTAAACTCCCACTGCAGGCACAATAATAGCCTACTTTTATCAGCTTGACGTTGAACTAATGCTCTGTGCTCGTCCATGTCATGATAATGTTACAGTAAACTGCTGTGCATTTAGCCAACATGTGATGTAGCATGAGCCATTTCTCTAACTATTCGTGTATCTTTCACAATCAGCAATGTCAACATCGGTGAATGTATAATATGATAACGAAAACAGTTTCAGTGCATCAGTAAGATCGTGCAGGAAGTGACATTACTGCTGGAAATGTGTATAAACAATATGACAGTAGTGGATGAGTGACAGTTAGTCAGTAGATCTAGTAAATAAAATAAGTTACATCCTAAAGCACCGACTTTCTGTTATCCTGGAACATTCTTTTGTATTCATGTCATGTGTCATGTAGAGTTTACCTTGCTATTGCACTAGAGTTTACTATGTTGATCAGCGTTTCCGTCCGGAGTCGATCAGATTCACGTTTTGCCTGATGAGCTTGAGCAGATAAAACTTTTTTTTGTTTTTTTATATTTATGTGGAGTTTGTGTTGGAGTCCGTGTTGAGCTGGAGGCAGGACGTTTGGGGAGTTATCAGGACTCCGTTTCGTCAGCTGAAGTGCCGCTGGTCGCATCTCGCATGTTTGACTGTAGGATAGAGATGCTAGAGCTAGGCTCGGGAACGCGCATGCACGTCACATCTGATGGATTTCGCAGGAAATTCCGACCCGGAGACCTCACATATAAATATGAAATATTGGCCTTCAGAGGTAATAGCAAAACCCGAAAAGTGGATCATTGCAATGTGTGATTACAACCCCTTCAAACACAGGCAACAAAAAAAGGATTCATTTTATAAAATAAATTACATGAAAGAACCTTCAAAGGGCGGGGTTACTGCAGTTTCACTTTTTTGATTTCAAATAGTGTGTAATGTTGCTATTGGTGCATGAAGAGTATCTGCAAGTTGCAGCACTGAAAGTTTAGTGTAAGCAGAGATATCGTCTTTTAAAAATCAGGAAGTAAAATTGCCTACAAAAACGACTCGTTTTGGACTACAGCTGGGTTATGGTACGTCACTAACCCACACATTTGCATCAACCACTTCCCTCCGGAATATGCAGGAAAGGGCATGCGTCAAGTGAGTTGTGTTCACGCAGATGTCAGGTCTTCTGTGTTTCGGGCTTCCCACGGACACTATACTTCGACAACAATGGACACAATTTGTGTTTGATTATATTCCTGAAAGTGACGATGGTAATCTAGCTCTCTGTGCTGCGCATTTACGAGAGACAGCTTCCAGAATTCTCCATCGAGTTCAACCAGATTAAATGCAAACAAGAAACTGTTTCTGGAATCATGAAGCAGATCCAGCTTTAAAACCAGCAGTTAAAAGTCAGCAGTTGTTGGGCCACACTGTAAGTAGGCTAAGACTTCATCATTTTAAATGTATTTGCATGTATAATTACCGACGGAGCGTTTTTTTATTTTTTTTTTTATTTCAAATGCCAGCGCTTGCTTTGTAGGCTTTATGGGCTAGCTGCTACTAGTTAGGCTATTTTTGTGTCTATGGCAAACGCGTACAAACATTATGGACCTGAATTTTGTATAAGTACTAATGTTGTAAATGTATTTTTCATATATATATGCTTTATGACTTTATTTTCGATTTGATCAAGAACGTAAACCTGCAACGCTGTTTGAGTATAACATTAGTTAGCCAGTCAGTTGCTATCGTTGCCAGTCAGATGCTATTGTGTAAAACAAACGTGTATTAAGTTAAAAAATGAAGCAAATTAGTCATTCAGAAACCTTTATTATGAGCCGTGTGTGGTGAGGTTCTGCTTGACTCGATTCATCGCAGCTTTCTCGGTCTGATTCTGCCTCACTGATACTGCAGTCTCCACATCATTATTACGTGTATTCACCGTTCTATTATCCACCTTTGGCATGCCGCCCGTTTCGCCCGTGAAGGTAATGGGCGTTGATCTTCCGGACAACGTGAGCGACAGTTTAGCCAATCACAACACACCGGCCCAACGGAACCAATCTGAGCCCACAACGTCATTCTGAGGGAGTGTTTTCATAGACTCAGGAAGTCATCCGCTCGTGCAGGGGACAGAGGAGAGCGCGGCTGACAATAAAGGTGAAATTTATGAAAAATAAGACTTTTAAAAAAAGAAAAACCACAGATACATGTTATATTGCACCCATCATAAACACAATCATGCAAAGAAAAAGAGCAGTAAACCCGCCCTTTCAACTTTTTTTTTTTTTAGTAGGAGTTTTTAATCTGTGTTGAAACTGGCAATGAGAATCAGGGAAAATCATTGCAATTGGTGGCGATTACTGAAATTATTATGTGATGGTAAGACATTCGGAGTTTGAACCACAAACCTTAATTTTCTCTAGTTCTGTCTTCATCTGTTCATACTCCACTGTTTCGCTTCTCTAAAGGCTTGAGCTTCAGTGGCACTCATCCAGCTGTCGGTGTAGTTTGCTGCTCTCTCTGCTGAAAAACACATCACCATGTTTCAACGGCATTCTTCAAATACACATTTTAGCCAACATACGACTATGCACATTACCAAACTTCTAAAACAGTGCCTTTCACACAGGACGCGGTATGCGGTATGCGCTGCGAAACCCATTCATTTCAATGGCTTGCGCCGCGCGGAAGGCGTTTTGTTGCTGCGCCAAGCCAAAGCGCAAGCGCAGCGGTGCGCACCAGTGACTTGCTTGCGCGCACAGCCGTGGTAAAAGTTCAAAATGGTTTAACTTTTGCACTGCGCTCTGTGACACATCAGCGCGGCCAATAGAAAACAGAGGACGGGACATAGAAACAAAACGGGAAACAATAGAAACGGAGACATAAAAACAAACAAAACTGGAAATCAAAATAGATGAACGGCTAGTACTGTTCGAAATTTTCTGAGATGTACGATACAATTGACATCGTCAGAAAAGCTGTGTCATGAGACATATCTCATTCAAGTTGGCTTGTCAGGTGTGTTTAGGGCTGGGCGATATGACGATATTATCGTATATCGACGATGTCTCGCAAGTATCGCGATATCGATATCGAAGTCTGTTTCCAGACGATAATCGTCAATAAAAAAATAAAAAAAGACAAACATATTTCACATAGCCCTATAGTTATACACACATATTTATTTACATGCAATAGCATGATTTAAATATTTTCTGTAGGCTAGTAGGGTTAGGAATAGAAAATCGATTCTTCTTGATAGCATTCTTTAAGCACAAGACGCGAGAGAACACGTCTGCATGAGCGCTGTTTACTGAGCAGCACACAGCCGCTTCTCGTGCATGGACAAATGTGCATACAATATCACACACATATAGGCTACTTCTTGTTAATTTATAGAATGAAATAATAAACATGATTAAACATCAGAAGCATTGTTTCAACCATGGAAAGACGTCATTACACATCTTTTTTCAAGTTCGAAATATCCCCGACCTGTAAACAGAGTCGGTAAGCAGGCCTGTGTCTATTGAATCCGTGCATTGACAGCCTGTACTCGGTGCCAATATTTGAAGTTGATAAAAGAACAAAGGATAAAGAAAATCTCTCGCTGAACTTTTACAGCCTATGCCTAAACTTAATATTGTGTGCCTGTTGTTCGGCGCTGACTGCTCCAACTGCAACACGAGTCTGTGTTGGACTCAGCATGCGCCTTTGAGATGCGTTACCTGTCAAAGATCATTTATCACTTTCGTAATTCTGCTAAACATTTTTTCCTGGAGTTCTTGATTTTTATATTTTCGTTCTACAGACGAAAAAAATAATCCTGTTAATTCAGAATAGCAGACATCTCCAATATTTTATTTTGGTTTAGTATAAAAGTTAATCAGAAAAGTAACTTTACCCGTTTCTGAATATTAATTTAAATGTTGCACATAATAAACAGGCCTTCTAAAAAAATAAAAACATGACCATTGTAATTAAAATTAAAATTTCGTTATATTGCAAACGGATGAAGAAATTGCGTTGCTTTGAATATCTCATGCACGCGTTCAGAGTTTGTAATGTTGGGAGGTCGGTTACAGATATCAGAGCGTTATACTTTGCTTTAGATTAAAACATGAACAAAAACACATAAATAAAATACCCAAATATATAGCCTAATTATTAGTAACTTATGTTTCTAAATAAATAAAGCAGTATTTTTTATTGAGCGGCTTAAGTTTTTGCTCATGCAGAACAAAACAATTGGTTTTAAAACCTAATTTTAGACAAATAAAATAACAAATATATTATAGTTTAAATACAAGTTTTAAAAAAAGCGCACGTTATAATTAGGAAATTAACTTAGGCTATCATTAAATCAGTCGATAACGCTAAAGAAAAGAAAAGAAAAGAAAGAAAGACCGGACCTTAAAACAAATAGGCCTAAGCACCTGTCACCTTGACATCAACACGCATTCACTGTTCTTACAATCATCAAATTCGGTTCTGTTCTGTTCTCTATTCAATATTGTAAGCTATATTATATATTGAATTATACATTATATATATGAATTATATTATATATCATTTCTCCTCGCAAAACGAAATTCGTTTCAAATAGGCGATGTGATAAGAACAGTGTGGAAATTTTTAGCTAACCACACAAAGCTAATGATTTATGCTCGTTCAAGCTCAAACTAAGCGAAGTAAAACCTTTAACGTGCCAATCATTAAATTAAACTAGCTGAATTCCTGGCTATCATTAGATAAAGTGCAGCCAGACTCAACGGGGCTGTTTACACCTGCCACTTCATGCGTTTTCTCAGATCGGAGCTGATTTATCTGAACTATGATTTATCAAAACGATTCCATTACACCTGGTCACATAAATGTGTTTCTGCAAAACGGATAGCCTAAATCCGATCTTCAATTCCCGCGCAATATACAGATTTAATGAAGTGCACGTCACCGAAAGCAACAGATGCGCTGCATTTTATTGATCATCATCATCAGCAAAATCACCAAAGACGGCAATAAGAGAGAGCGCCAACTGCCTGGTGGTCAGATCATTTCGTTTCTTTACTTTTAATGAAGATTTAAGATTCTGCGACTTACTTTCACTTTCATTTGCGATTGCGGCGCGTTGGCTTAGACGCTCAGCTGCTTATCTGAGGTGATTTGTGTGCAGTCGCGCCGTCATATCTGACTAAAATAACATGACATATGGCCTATAACACGCGGCGGGGCGTGTTGGGGGGCGGGGCTTGGGTAGACGATATTATCGGATATCGCGATATTTTTTAAGGCGATTATCGATAAAATATTTTTGACATATCGCCCAGCCCTAGTGTGTTTTAATATATGCATAATGTCTTCCTCTTTGTCAAGATTTAATGTTTGAATAAATGTTTTATTCTAAAAAAGAACTGAGCTCATGATTTGTGTGTTGATTTCGATGTTATATGTGTAACGTTACACGCACACACATAGCGGTATATATCATATGGCATAGCGCAGCGCAATATCACATTGTCTGTTAGAAGGGCAACGCTTCAACCCAGCGGCCAGCGCAGGCGGATACCGCGTCCTGTGTGAAAGCCCCTTTAGGCTACTGCACGACAAATTACCTGTGCTTGTTTTAAGGAACTGCTGTCGCAACTGAGCGTAAATGTACTTGTACAGCAATATCTTGGCTTTGCATTAATGTAGTTGCAACATAAGTACAATGTCTTTGCAATTAGAGGTATGCCAGATGGAGAGATCAGTGCACATGCATGGCATATTCTGTAGTATATCTATTTTTCAAGTAGCCTGCTAAATGCGCACTGTAAATCACTTTGATAAACAGCAGCTGCTTAAAACATAAATGTCACCTAAAAATAAATCAAACACATTTTAACTCTAGTGAAAAAGGAAATAAGGTCTTACCTCTGTGATTTCTGAAGCTGTGAGCTTTTTGTAGAAGGAAAACAAAGATTGCTTCAGGAGAGCATATGTTAATATTGAAAGTTTTGGGTTCATGTGCTCCAGACTAGTGTAAGTGAGCGGTATGGAGTGGGTAGTAGCAGTGCGATTGTGCCTTGGGCAATGGGGCATATTTTCACTTTAGAGTATCAGTGATTTTTAATACAGACTTCATCTGAATGTTTCTTTCATCAGCAATAATGGAATAGGAAATGGAAACCCCATATTGGAACTTAAGCAGAATAATTAATTAATTAAGAGATATTTTAAAGGAAATAGCAAAGGATACTTGCCATTGCTCTAGTTAAATACAAATGCTTGGTAACTTGCAAAGTTGAACACTTTCTTTTGCAACCATTTTCATTAGATGGGGGTGTTAACAGGCCAACATTTCTAAAAGGTAATGTACTTGAAATCAGAAATTATAAATGTTTAAAAAGACTTAAAATGAAAAATAACAATTTTGTAGAATGTTAAATATTATATTAGATAAAACAGGATCAAAATACCCTAATTGTTCCACAGTGGAAATGTTATTTTTATTTATTTATTTTTATTGAGTTCCAGAGAAATTCATTGAAACCAAGCTTTACTTATTTTTTTACTTTATTTTGTTGTAAAAATGAGGGCAAGGTGTATTTCACATATACCACACACACTCCTGTGCTGGGTGAGCAAACTTGCATTCTGATTTTACACCAGCGGTGTAATAGAAACAGTGACAGAAAATAGAAAACTAAAATCTTAGATGCCACTCAAAATTACCAACGAAATTTAAATGGAATCACATTTACATCCAAATGTTAATTTTATTTTAACTGGCTACAATTTGGAAAGGATTGCTGCATGATATACAACGCAAAAAAGGTCTTAGAGATATTGTGCTAGATCTAAACCAAAACAAAAACATTGTTTCTATTTCAGTATTAACTTTGTTTCTTGAACTATATAAAAATAAAATTTCACTTTCAACCATGCTATTGTAATGACTATCAGCATGGCTCTGATTACCTGAGGGTTAGTGTGGCAGCTGGGCCAAGGTTCTAAGTCGTCAACGAAAACTGACGAAAAAACGAAAACTAGATGGGAAAAAACATTGTCGTTAACTGAAATAAAAATAAAAACGAGCCATTACAGAAAAACTATACCTAACTTGAAAACTTGTAATGTGTGTTTGCAGAAACTGAGCTGAATAAAATCAAAAATATATATATATATATATGAAGCCTGGTGGCACCGCCACCTTGGTGCCTTTAGGGTTATTCTGCACGACGTGCAAAAACGTAACCCCTGCATTGGAATACATACTAACATACTAGTCAGAACTGAATAGTTGATATCTGAATGACAGATCACCATAGAAGTCAACGGAAAAAATGTGACTAGTAACAAAAGAATAGTTACTAGTCACCATTGAAATAAGTACTAGTGTCTAATGAATAAGTACTAGTATCTATTTAATAGGTACTAGTATCTAATGAATAAGTACTAGTAACTAATTAATAAGCATTGGTATGTAATGAATAAGGACTAGCATCTAATGAATAAGTACTAGTATCTAATAAATAAGGACTAGTTTCTAATGAATAAGTACTAGTATCTTTAAAAAGGTACTAGTACCTAAAGAATAAACACTAGTATCTAAAGAAAAGGCACTAGTATCTAAAGAATAAGCACTAGTAGCTAATGAATAAGTACTAGTACTTAATGGAATAGATACTAGTATCTAAAAAATAAGTACTAGTAGCATGAAAATAGAGACTAGTAGGTTAAAATGATTAAATGTTAAAACGGCTTGCCATACTCTATCTGTCGTTTCGACTAGTCACAATTACGTTACAGATATCTTAAATGATAATACAAACTATCCAAAATGTAATTACGACTAGAAAGACGTTGTTGATATCTACAATGTTAATTACGAATAGTCAAACTTAGCTTTTAAATGTTAAAAGGGCTTGCCATACAGAAGTGTAGGCTCAGAGAGACACTCAACATTTTCAAACCAAAATATCTGACTTTCTGTGGGTCCTAGCTCATGAGTGTAAATTAGAAAGTTGTCCGGCTTGAGGAGAATATATGAATATATGAAACGATGAGATCAACATGTGTACTGAGTTTCATATTATTACATGCAAGCGTGTTTGATTTATGGACCAAGTTTTTGGACCCCGTTCCAGGGGGCGCTGTCTAGCCCCCTTGCCACACCCGGGTACCATCTTCAGCCCGGCTCTGATGGCTGTGGGATCTGACCTGTGTGCAAAGTTTCAAGAGTTTTCAAACCCGTTAAGGGCCCCAAAAGCCGCTAAGAGACTCAAAATCATCAAAAAAAAGGAATGTTAAAGTTTGATGCGTTGCTATGGCAACATTATCTTAGATATTGAATAATGCTTTCACAGCTCTTCATCTGGCGTGTGTTTACATTTGAAGCAAATCGGGTAAAAGTAAGAGTGCGATTTCAAAGCATTTTGAAAGTGAAACACTTTCTGCTGCCAGTTGGTGGCGCTATATATTTGACTCACATCTATGTGATCGACCTCTTACAACGAACACACTGCTGAAGTTTCATCAAGATCAGTTAATGTATGCAGAAGTTTTAACACACTTCCTTTTTGATTTATTTACTTACTTTTTTGATTTATGGACCAAGTTAATTTAATTAATACACTAATTATATAAAACTATTGTCAATGCACTACAATTAAACAGGTTATATGCCTTTACTTATAAAAAAATAAAAATAAAAACTTATTTTAAAAATACCAGGCTTAAGAAATGTATTTACTTTAGCAGGCCAGACACACAGTGAAATGATTAAGCCCCCTCCCCCTACACACACACACACAGACTGTGTGACAGGCCTAAGCTCAGAAAGAGCATGATCATATTCAAACTACAATATCTGACTTTCTGTGGGTTTGAGCTTATTATTGTTAATTAGAAAGTTGTTTGGCTTGAATAGAACAATATACACGGCAAGTTTTGTAACTGTCAGTAAAACTAACCAAGTTATAACACACTTTATGTGTCCTTTTTTAGTCAAAAAAATCCGCCACGGCCAAACCGTTCGAGATATCACAAATCCGTCCGGAATTTAGCATCCTCAATGTCTTGACTTCATGCACACCGAGTTTGGTGGTGATTGGTAACAGCATGGGTTGTAATTTGATGTTTTTCTAGGACATTTATTTAAAAAAAAAAAACATAATTCCCGACTTCCGTTTGAACTGTCGTAAAACTTAGAGCACGAAAGTTGTTTGGCCTGATGTGATCTATGAGTGTACCGAGTTTCATATTAATCCATGCACGTGTGTTTGATTTATGGACAAATGTTCGAATCCCTAAAAGAATGCATCCTAAAAGAATGGTAAAGTTTGATGCGTCGCCACGGCAACAGTTTCAAAGATATCAAGAATCCATTCATAGGTCTTCATCTGCCGTGTATTTACATTATACAGATGAAGTTTGAAGCAAATCGGGTAAAAATAAGAGGGTGATTTCAAAGCATTTTGAAAGTGACACACTTCCTGCTGCCAGTTGGTGGCGCTATAACTTTGACTCACAATAGTCACATCCATGTGATCGTCCTCTTACAGCGAACGCACTGCTGAAGTTTCATCCAGATCAGTTAATGTATGCTGAAGTTATGACACACTTCCTGTTTCACGTTTCTCGCCATAATTTCGTTTCCTCGCCACGGCCAAACCGTTCGAGATATCGAAAATCCCCACACAAACTTTCATCCTCAATGTCTTGACTTCACGCTGACCGAGTTTCGTCGAATTTGGATCAGAGCTCTAGGAGGAGTATTTAAAAGTTCATTGCGTGTGTTTTACAAAAAAACCTCAATAGCCGACTTCCTGTTGGGCTGGGGTAAAAAGTAAGAACGCGAAGTATAGATGAAATTCTGCTATCGACATGTGTACCGAGTTTCATATTATTACATGCAAGTGTGTTTGAGTTATGGACCAGGTGTTCGGACCCCATTCCAGGGGCGCTGACGAGCCGCCCTGCCACGCCCGGGTACCAGCTTCAGCCCGGCTCTGATGGCCGCGGGTTCTGACCCGTGTGCAAAGTTTCAAGAGTTTTCGAGCATGTTAAGGGCCCCAAAAGTGCCCGAATAGTCGCTAGAAAAAAAAAAAAAAAAAAAAAAAAAATAATAAAAAAATAATCGGAAGGAAAACAATAGGGCTCTGCGCCTTTCAGGGCTTGGGCCCTAGATTATGAGAACAAATGTCCTTAGTTTTCGTCTTTGAAAATGTCTTTCATTTTAACGCTATTTAAAACACGCAGTGTATTCGGTTCAGCCGCATTTCATTTCCCTGGTCTCTCCCTCCGTCTCTCTCACATGCACGCGCGTGCACACACACACACAGCCCCTCCCCTCCGTGCAGTGAACACCGCGTCTCCATGAAAACAAGGGATGTTCAAAGCAAGTTCGTGAAAGGTTGGTATCTCATGATGAACATCTACACAACCACACATTAAAAGGTGGTGTACAAATATTTTAAATTCTTACTACAATTCTGTCAGTGTGTTAATGTCGACCCGAGAAGCGATTGATCATTCGTTAGAAAGTTAACTGACTTAGTCGCAATTTTGAGGTAAAATGCTGCTGGGTTGTCGATGTCAAAACTCTACTGTATAAGCTGTGATTCAAATATTAAATATTAATGTTGTGTCATTATTTTACTCTTACAATGAATGTTTGCTGCTTCAGTCCAGATTATTGTTGTAAATTTAGTAGGGGAGCACGGGGCACAAAATAACGTGGGGCTAGCCTATTATTCTAGTTATTAGAATAATAACTAAAGTGTTACTATAGTAACATGCTTGTTTTAAAAACTTCCACACACGCTGGCATGACAAACTTGGTTTATTTACTAGTTGCCATTTCAACACTATATAGAGAAAAAAATATTTTTTTAAAAAGAAAACTACAGAAGTACATTTCTTACTTAAGTTAATTTTTCATCTTTGTATCTATTTCAAATTAGACAAATCTGATGATTTAGTTCTTTAATGCTTCGCTAACCCCAGTTGTGCAGCTGGGGCATGTTGTAACACTGCGTTACAATGTGCCCCTATTAGAAATATGCTATTATGTTCTATACTTGTATGAATTCTACTGATAAAACTTGAGAAACATGTAAATAATGACAGAGTCAATGTTCAGAAATTATTCATTATATTGTGTTTTGAACTATGCTGAATAGCGGTGTTTTCCGGTGTGATTGTTGTCAAAATCAAAAATTAGATTATTTTTAATTATTAAAAAATCACATTGTTTTATATGAAAAAAGTTAATAATTGTATTTTATTTAAAAACATATTTTGGTTTGACTTGTATATATTTTTGATTAGATCAGAATAACATTTTAAGCTGTTATATGGTGATGTTACAATGTGCCCCTCACATGTTACTTTGGGGCATGTTGTCACATTTTACTTCCATTTTTTTTCAGGGTAAATCAAGAAAAAAAGTATACACTGTATTCATAAAACAAAACCACATAATTGTACTTGACATGTGGGAAATTAATTAGGGGAAAAAATAAATACCAAACCCTAAGTAGATTTACACAAACTGAGAAAGTCAAAAAGCGTTACGTTGTGCCCTGCTCTCCCCTATAGGGTGTGGAAATTGTAAAGCTGTGGGATTTTTATATATAAGATATGTAGATTGTTGGAACGGTAAAGGAATTTCACATAGGCTACATTTTATGTACTGGTTTTAATGTTGAATAGATAGTTCTAAAATTGTATGATGTTTTTGTTGAGTTATAATTACACAATTCTTTTTCTGACCTTTTTTCAACCTTGCTCCTGACAAATAACCCAAACTACAAAAAAGACTAAAACTAACACTAAAACTAATAAAAACTAAACTAAAACGGTAACACTTTACAGTAAGGTTCATTAGTTACTACATTAGTTAACATTAACAAAGAATGAACAATACTTCTTCAGCATTTGTTAATCTTTGGTAATGTTAATTTTAACATTTACTAATACTTTATTAAAATCTTGTTAACATTAGTTAATGCACTGTGAACTAACATGAACAACAATGAACAGCTAGATTTGTTTTAATTAGCGTTAACAAAGAATAACAAATACAGTAACAAATGGTTAGTTCATGTTAGTTAATGCATGAACTAATGTTTAATAAATGAACCTTATTGTAAAGTGTTACCACTAAAACTAAGCCTTTTCAAAAAATAGAAACTAAACTAAACTAGTAAACCCACTTTTAAAACTAATTAAAACTAAACTGAATTTGAAAATAAAAATTCAAAATGAAATAAAAACTAACGAAAAATGCAAAACTATAATAACCTTGGGCTGGGCTAATATTCAATGCAACAGCACTTTTGCTCATGTGATGTTCCACAATATACGTACCCAACAACTGACATAAAATCCACAATAAAATGAATCAGTAAATCAACAGACAGCATGACAATGCAAGAACAATGTAATTCGTCTTCATAGCTTTGAAAAGGATATCATCACACTTCTCTTTGTATTCACTCAAGAGACGGCTGAAATAAAAATGTGAAAGTTATTAGAAGACAATAATGTTAGTTTTATTTGACAAAGCAGTTAAAACTGAAAGGTTAGCAAGTAAGATGTTCATCTTTGCCATTAAGCATGAATCTGATTATTACAGTTCCAGTACTTACAAAAAAAAACAATTGTAAATATATTTCTTTAAACATTCTAGTTGGAACACCCTAATATTAAACTTTTTCAACTCAATTGCAATTACTAAAGTTTGAACCATTTAACAAACATGCTATATTCAAACTCTGCTATGTGCATGTATTTATTTACTGTAAAATGTATATGTAATAAAGTAAAAGTGACATCTTAAGGCCAAGTATGGCAACCCATACTCAGAATGTCCTCTGCAGTTAACCATCCAAGTTAGTGCACAAACATTAGGAGTATAGTAAGTAGTGAACGCACACACACACTGCAAACCGTGACACGTTTAAAATTTGTGAATCTTCCATTGACCAGAGTCGTTGATAGAGTTGCGACACTCCCATAGACTTCCACTGAAATCAGAGAATTCAGTATCGTGTGTCGTTGGGCAAAAGATAGTTGTGAACTTTGGAATCCAAAAAATAAATGGTTCATGTGATGAACCCTATTTATTTCAGTATCTTTTTTGACATTTTCACACTTTAGCTGGCCTCTCATAAGTTTTTTTTTCCTCGTTTTCTTCCATGTTTATCATTATTCAAACTCAGATCAAGAGAAGTTAGGAAATTTTAGAAATGCAATAAAATCAATAATCTGTGATTTGTTTATTCTCTTTCAACTTTATTTTAACGAACAAAAAGCACAAAGAAAATATTTTGTTTTTCACGAAACAATTTTATACATTTTGTAAATACAAACATTTTTGATTTTGGTTGCTGCTACACACCCTAAAAATGTTGGGACAGAGGCTAAATAAACGTGAAAAGCTTTTAGAATATCCAAGCTAAACTGTTTTGAAACAGTCAACAATAAGTGAATTGGAAAGAGCATGCTACTTGCAAAACTGCAACAATTAGTATCCTCAATTCTTATTAATTAATTTCATGAATTATGAATTAATTCAAAAGTGTACGATTACATTGTTCAGTGAAAAGAATGGAAATATTTCCTTTGTACTTTTGTCAGTGGTTTTGTAGACTCTCTACATTGTAGAGTGGATTAGTGATGCACAGTGCACCGATACATCAAAAGTATTGTGATTCTTGTAAATGAAAAACGTCCTGATTACTAAATGTATTAATATCGATACTTCTAAGAATGACTGCGTTCCAGATTTGTAAGAGATGTATTTCATGTTGGTGTGTCTTACGGCCACTGCATTAGAGTTGGCAGCTCTGCTATGGGCAATATCCTCATTGCTAACCAATAGCCTGCAACTTGCTAATGCAACATAGCTGGAAACACAACTTTCATAGATTAACATTCAAAATTTGCAAGCTGAGATATTGCTGCTAAATGTATTATTATTTAGCCTTGAATGTCATTGCTCTAATTTATTTATTTTAATTTTGATATTTCTTATTTTGTTCAAATGTTTAATATATCTGCTCTTCATATGTTCATTTACTATTGTGTTATACGATTAGCATGTTGTCCCGGTTTTAAAATAAAGCACAGCAAAGATATTTGAGTGCGTTTCTCCTTTTCAGGGAAAATATCTGAAATCGCAATTCCTGACTTAGTATCGAAGCAATAATTTTGGTATCGTGACAACACTAGAGTTGATGTGCCTGACAGGTCCCTGCCTGCAATCCAGATCTGTCTCCTGCTGAAGATGCATGATGACCCATCATTAAAAGGAGAAACAGACAACCACGACCATGGACTGCTAAGCAGAGCTTATCAGGTGATTGGGCAAAAAAAATCCACTTGCAAAACTGCAACAATTAGTATCCTCAAAATCTTATTAATTTAATGAATTAATTCAAAAGTGTACAAATAAGTTGTTCAGTAAAAGATTGGAAATCTTTCCTTTACTTTTGTCAGTTAAAGTTGAAAGAGAATTAACAAATTACAGATTCTTGATTTTATAAAATGTCCCAACTTTTCTTGATTTGGGGTTGTACAATACCTAATAAGATTCGTAATAAGAATTGTAGTTAAACAACATGATTGACACTTCATTAACCAGATGTCAGTTTGTTTCAGGCCTGAAACACATTGGGCCACTATATTAAACCTAAGGGGCCCCTTTATAGTATCATGGTTTTACAGCGTTTTCTACCACAGAAATAATTA
This sequence comes from Hybognathus amarus, assembly GCA_030378365.1. NCBI lineage: Eukaryota > Metazoa > Chordata > Actinopteri > Cypriniformes > Leuciscidae > Hybognathus > Hybognathus amarus. The sequence goes on along the minus strand of JAQIUQ010000247.1, from coordinate 9,906 downwards.
GTAAAAAAAAATTAAAACAAAAATAATGCAGCCCCATGCGCTTGATCTGCAATTTTCGATGTCTAACTTCACAATCAATTGACTTTAATAAATAAAGTATAGTCCTATCTTTAATAGGCTAAATAGAAAATTAAACTGAATATATAAATAAATTAATAGTCCTGCTGCACAGATTTTCGTGAATTATTCCAGATAATAGGCCTATAACAAATAAATAATTATTGATAGGCTTACTTGTGAAAAGGGCTTTGTGTTTTTCATTTATTGGGTTATCTACTGTCAATTATAGAAAACAATAATGAACAAATTAATTAAAACAAAATTAATAAATAAATAAATAAATAATATTGACGCACATGCTTTTCTGTCTCATTATTTCAACGTCTCTCTCTAATAACTGCATTAATAACTGCATAAAGCCGAGACAGACTTAGTTTAGGCCTACGCCAGTTATGAATGTAACGTTAATTTAATACTTCAGCACAGCAGCGCGTTCAGTCTGTGTTCACACAGTTGGTGATTAGTAGGACCTGAGCAGTCGATGGAAACAGTCGGTCTTCGAATATTTCAGCGAATTGTAAGTGTGTCCCCATCATTACATTAGTCTGCTATCAGTGACTCAAACCTCCGTTATTTACTACCTCTAAAGGGACGTTTTGGAATTAGCAACGGAGGCATGGGATTAGATGCGTAAGAAATTAGTCCTACATACAAGAGCGCTTCAATGTCAAAATCTTGACAAACGTCTTGATATGAATCATCTGAACAATGTTTTGAGGTGTGGTAACTACGGTGGCCGAGAGGTGCAAAACAAATCACAATAATAAAAACAAAATAACAATTCAAAAACACAACGACAATTCAGAAAACACAATAACAATTCAGAAAACACAATAACAATTCAGAAAACACAATAGCAATTCAGAAAACACAATAGCAATTCACACAACACAATAACATTTCAAAGAAAACGGAAAAGGTAGGTACATTTTGAGAATGGCAAACTTATCGCTGATTGGACGAGACACCTGTCAATCAAGCGATTACTGGAAGTACCGACTAGCGAGGTTAGAAAACCGTTTTTGAACGTGTGGTGTGAGTATGTGTGAATATGTATTGTCCTTACTGTGGATTAAAATATGGCGTCCTTCCAAATTTCAAATCCTTATGTTTATCACTAGAAACAAGCGCTGGCATTAGGCGTTTCTCAATACTCAGGAGAATGATCCCGAGGACGCGAGTCCAGTGATTCTGCTAATGGAACAGCGCGTTCTTGAACGCGGCACTCAACTCGCTCTGGCTCTGCGACTCCGGTTATCTCTGTAGCTATGTTCATTTTGGGCAACAATAAAACGAAATATGTTATAAAACACCACTCTGCTTCTTTTCGATTTCATTTCAAAACATTTTAAACATTCTAAAGCACACAAATGTGGTTCAGGCAACGCATAGCCGAATCACTACATGTATGTAACGTTATATTTATAACAAAACTAAATATAAACACAACCCTGCATCTTTTCGTTTAAATTTAAAAATATTAAACATATTCCAGGCAATATGTGATGTAACGTTAATGTGTTGCATATCGCATTGGTACAAATGTTGCCATAAACAACATAGATGATCTTGTAATAAAATAAAAATGACAAAAATCTCTTTTTGTTGAATTTCAGTTTTATAAATAATAGCCATTATAAAAGTATAAGTAAAAGGTACAAAAAGATATACAGTAAAGCTTAAATAACATCAAGAAACAATTCCGTCAGTCAAATATACAAATTCAGCGCTCAAAGATATGAAACTTCACGTAGCCTTCTGCCAAAATTGGCCAGAGAACGAATTATAGATTTACGAGACCAAAGATCACCTGTTAGGTTTATACAAGACGAACTATATCTCATGTTTAACCACTACAGAGACGTCCGAGTCAGCGGCAAACATTAGAACGACTAGCCGAGGAAAGGCTGTTCCCGGCGGGACACGAGCGCGAGCGTCCGGTGATCGCTTGGAATGGATCTCAGTCAAATTATCATAAATCTATAAATAAACCACAGATTTGAGCTTTAAAAAAACTACTTTCTCGCCTGAAAAACTCTTAAAACTACATTTCGTGACACAATAACAGTAGAATTATATGTAGAAGAATTATATTTCAACTGTATGCCAAGTGACGATACTCTGTCCACCAATCACCGTTCTGCAGTGAGTCTAGCTCCACCTTTTAGTACCCCTTCACTGTGTGCTAGGTACCCCAACGGAAGGGCACCAAATAGCGGAACGGTACGATTCGGCTTTTTGGTACCATTCACAACTTTTGACAGTGGAAACGCAAATAGTAATCCAGTAATCGCTTGATTGACAGGTGTCTCGTCCAATCAGCGATAAGTTTGCCATTCTCAAAATGTACCTACCTTTTCCGTTTTCTTTGAAATGTTATTGTGTTTTCTGAATTGTTATTGTGTTTTCTGAATTGTTATTGTGTTTTCTGAATTGCTATTGTGTTTTCTGAATTGCTATTGTGTTTTCTGAATTGCTATTGTGTTTTCTGAATTGTTATTGTGTTTTCTGAATTGTTATTGTGTTTTCTGAATTGTTATTGTGTTTTCTGAATTGTCGTTGTGTTTTTTGAATTGTTATTTTGTTTTTATAATTCTGATTTGTTTTGCACCTCTCGGCCACCGTAGGTAACTGTAGTATAAGCGGAATAATTGACTTCAGGCCGTTGAATTATCCGAAAAATAATGCACACCCGAGGTGTAACGGCCACTCCGCTTCAGCAGTCGTAACACGCATTACCACCTCGGGTGTGCATTATTTTTCTAATAATTCAACGGCCTGTAAGTCAATTATTCCTTACATATACTTCACATTACACATTATAATAATAATAATATTACTATTATCACCCCTTTTTAAAACATTCCTTAGTCCACGTTCACATAGTAATCAGTGCCCCTTATGCTTTGATATTTACCAAAATTGCCTGCAACCTGTCCCACTGCAACCCATTCAAATATGATGACAGCTTGGATTTGTCTGGAACTATTGAGATCGACATGAACCACGTGACCGCGTGGCGGAGAGATCACGGAAGAGTGTCGCAATTCTCAAACGGTTCTGCCAATGACTTGATCAACTGACCAACGTTCAACTGAACCGACAGTAGTGATGTATCCCCTGTGCTTCTTTTGTTCAATAAAAAAAATGAACCGACAGTAGTGGTGTCACTGTAATACTTGCATAGTAATTCAGTTATTGGTTTTATATCTTGCATCTATTGGCATACTAAATTGTAAATACGCTGAGTGTCATGACAACAGAGCGTTGTCAGAGCGGTGGTGCAGAAGAACCTCAGACATAAATGTACATAACATTTTTTATTACTCTTTTTTTGTATGTGTAAGGTATTATTGAATTGATAGATTATAATTAAAAACAACAGTAATAAATACAGCACTCACTCCGTGTCGACGATCTTTTGCTTGAGAGTTAACAAAGCAGCCACATATTCATCTAAGTTCTGAAAATGTAAACATAGTAGCAGCTATTAGCTTTATTTGTAATCAACAGCCAACACAATGGAAAGTAAATTTTCAAAATAAAAGAATGACATTGGTACCTGCATTAAACACCAAATTAATAAACTAATAAGAAAACACACAGTTGGGTGGCACTAATCGCGTGCCATAAAATCACGTTCATACGATGTGACTGTACAATTAAAACAGGTGTAATATAAACAACGAAGCAGCTATAGCGTATTCATCCACTCAATCTCCATGTGTTTAACAACAACCAAATAATTATCAAATTAACATACTGCGTTATTAATTCTCGTGGTATGGCCATAATTACTGGAGTAACCAATTAAGCAAGCAAATAACGTCAACTACTTGACAGTGTTAGTTTGGGAATAAACTTCTCACCTGATTTAAAACAGTACAGTTTTGACAGGTGCCAGGAGTGGCTTCAGAGGCGATTCCTCCGGCTTTGGACTGGTTCTCCCCCGGCATCATGGTAAAGATTCAATAATATCAGCGAAATCGTATTCGTCCCTCCAAATATATAAAAACGTGTAACCAAAACAAGGCTCTCAGATCATTGCGCACGCAAACGTTCCACAGCACGTTGACTGAGGACCCAGGGGGAAGGGCCCCAGCTGCCCGCTGTAGACGCCTGATTAAAACAGTATTATGGTTTCATAAAACTTTTTAAATTATTGTACGGTGGTATTTGAAACAAAGTTCATAACTTTATAAAGTAAAACTGTATCTTTATTTTACAATGCGAAATGAATGGGTTAAACTTTAATGTAATTGGATTATAATAATGGAGTTGATTCTACTACGCATATGGGCATATGGGCAGGTAGCTTCTTATACTGTCTATGGTAGATAGAGAGGTAGAAAATAATAGCTTACCTCTGTGAAACTTGCTAGGTAGGCAAAAGAAAACGTCCTGGTCTGACAAAACAACAATTAACAACTGACATTAACAATCCAGAATATCAGAACTACCCATGTTTAAGAAAAAAATTATGAAAAACAAGGGAAAAAAGGACAAACTTTAGTTGTGCCTCAGACTTTAACAGAAATACTGGAAAGGTGTCATTTTTTATTTCAAAAGTTGTTTTCCCCAAAACTTGATATACGTCTGAAGTGTAATATTGTTGTTTCAGATGGCAACGCTGATTAACTTTGATTTTGATTAACATTTCAGTACAAAACATTTATACAAAAGTGATTTAGAATCAACATAACATTGTAACATTGATTCAACAATATTATCAATGATTCTTTTTGTTCAGCAGTGATTTAGAATCAAATCAGAGTTTTTTACATTGTTTCAACATTTATTGCGAAGTGCAAAAGTGATATTGAAACAACATACAAGTCTGACCATTTTTCTTGCATACAGACCTATTTTACAACAACCAACATACATTAAATCACATTATGCATTATACACATTATATAGATTCAGTACTACACTTATAAAACTACAACACCTTCACAATACTCTTGATTTCTGATTAAGTGTTTTGTTCAACGCTAAGATAGTCTGATTCACAAAAGAGTGTTTCAGCCTCACCTTTTTGAATCTTGGAACTGCTCTGCTTTGATGGTAGTACTTCAAAACTCAGTATGCAGCATATGAATAGGGTTAGAAACCATATTATTATATTATTAGCCAGCCTTAACGAATTGTTATAATTAGCTGAATTATAAAGCTTCAAGTTCTCAAGAGGCTGGCCTACAATCTTTAACAGATTTTTAATTTGATTAAATAACTTTGTTTTTAGCATAACAGGCAAACTCTTATACCAAATAGAGTTGCAATATTGCAGTACTCATTATCACAGACCTAAAGAACAACAGAAAGAATCTGTTTTCTTACTCTAAATGACCTAAGACGACGGAAGAAAGTAAATTCTCTGCTTGGTGTGTGTTAAAAGGGTCACACACCAAGGGTCAGTGTGAGTGGTTAAAATAAAACTTTGCTTAGCAGTCAGAGTATCTCTCACATTCTAAGAAACACAGAGCCAACTATCTGCTTCAGGTCCTATTATTCATGTCCATTAGGGATGATTCTTCTGGGCCCAGCTCCTCATTGGGGAAGAAAGGGATAACAATTGGTATATTGTTCTTTGGATAGTTTCATGTATCGATAAACATTTCTGCGCTTCTACCAATGTAGAACTTGCATGCCACAAATGCCACTGCAACGAAAGCCATGGTGGCATTACCAGTAATGACGAGCCTGGTCCCAATGCGTTTCTGCCTTGAAAAAATGTTGAAAAGATGTCCAGAAAGACTACATCACACTGTTATTTACTCAAATTGGTTAAAGGCTCAGGGTTGTTGTTGTCTAGGTCCCTGGGTCAAGTTTTATGAGACAGGCATAAGCCCTGGAATTAGACATTTGCCCTGGTTTCAGACAAGGTTTAAGACTAATCCTAGGCTAAAATGCATGGTTTAGCTGTTTTAACTGAAAGCAACTAGCACAGACATAAAAATGTCAGTGCCTTTGTTTGTCTCAAGATGCACTACTATCTTTTCACTGACCAATTATTAAAGCAACTTAATTGTCCTAATTTAAACTAAGGCCTAATCCTTAGACCTGTCTCTGTAACCAGGACTGCATTCAAGTCCACTTTTAGACTGGGCCTGCCACCATTTTGAAGTGCGTTCCACTTCTTGGAATCGGACGAGGAAAGTTTATGACATAACCTCACTCCCTTAAGAATTTGACGAGGGAGCGAGACTGCTTTGAAATGTACACTTCAGGCAGCTCCATATACCACAATGCAACACAATTTATTTTTTTTAAAGGGTTTTGTCAAAGGTTCACGTCAGTAGTGGGCACTAATGCAACATAAACAATGGGAAGACAGAGGGAAGTAGACTGTACGCAGCCTTTTTTTACTATTGTGGGGTGGCAATACTTAAATGGGGGCAGGGATGATTGTATTCTCTTTGTAGGTTGGTAAACCTTTAGGTATCTGCATGGCCAGGTGATCCATTTTCTTAGTGCCCTCCACGAACTGACTCCCATAAGAAGTAAATGATTATTTGTTTTTGGTGTATTCTCTAAACAGCCTATGAAGAATTATAGGATGTCTTGCCTGGATGTAGATTGAACATTTGAGGTTGTTAGTGCTGAACATGAATCACAGCTGGATTCCATCCATCTACTAAAGAGCTATCAAAACAAATATTATTTCTGTTGTGAAAACATACACAGTCTCATAATTCTAACTATTCTGATCTTAAAGTGGACTGATCTTAAAGTTTACTACTATGGCTGCATGCAGTTGCATTACTAAGAATCAGGCTTTCTTTACCAGTATTTTGAGGATTTGAGTTCACAGGGTTCACACATTGCTGTTTACAGGTACAAAAGATGACAAATTGGCTAAAATCTTGCATTCAAATGTTATATTTGTGCTGTGACCAAAATTTAATAAATCATTGATTAAACAGTTTGATTTCAGAGTCTTGTCAGCAGCTGGCAGGGTTCTGCTTTAGAAAACTAAATCTTCCACAGTGTTTCCAACACCAGTGTTCTACAGATGCACTGCATACTGCTCATCCACAGCTCCACAAAACTTCATTTTGGATTGAGCGGAAAAACATTATTTTGCTGTTGTGGCCCTGGATTAGCCAATTTAGATGTTTTGTTGCGACATGCAAACAGGTTTTGGACTTTGGCTGCATGTGTTCCACTTAACATTTATGGTCTTCCCACACTAACTTCTGTGGACTGCACATATTTGCTTTCATTGAGCAAGAGCCCACTACTGGTGGAAAATCTAATTCATTTTAAAATCGAAAATCCCTAAACTTATTTATTATTTACAAATGTTCCATATGAATTTGTTGTGCATGCCATTCAAGAGGAAT